>CAWUFW010007170.1:600000-1044418 GCA_963921515.1 Calotriton arnoldi | reverse complement strand
GCTCTGACACCGCAGCGGCGGTGAAGGTGTTTGTTTCTTGCCCTGGTGGGACTGGTGTCCCAGGGTCCACCTGCTAATCCGGCTCTCCTTGCCCCACAGCGTTTATCATCTGCGAGGGGACTACAAGCCCCAGAGATCAGAGCGCCATACACACCTGCTGCCTGCGAGAGGGAGGCGCTCAACATCACGCATAAAGCGCTGACTCTCCCCCCCCGGGATGCTATTCTGGCTGCTCTGACACCGCAGCGGCGGTGAAGGTGTTTGTTTCTTGCCCTGGTGGGACTGGTGTCCCAGGGTCCACCTGCTAATCCGGCTCTCCTTGCCCATCAGCGTTCATCATCTGCGAGGGGACTACAAGCCCCAGAGATCAGAGCGCCATACACACCTGCTGCCTGCAAGAGGGAGGCGCTCAACATCGCGCATAAAGCGCTGCCTCTCCCCCCGCGGCGCGGGACGCGTGCGGGCCGCGCCCGGGCGAAGCCTGGGCCAAGGGCGGGCCAGTCCTTGCCAGGAAGAGGCAGGGCAGGGCCAGACCTCTTTTATCTGCTGTTTGGGACATGAACTAGAAAACTCCAAAGGTACTGTGTGTCGCCTTAAATATTGGGCTTTGCTATATAGTTGTGACTTACTTGCTCCAGGGATTTATAAAGCTGTTGGAATTAGTGGAAATGTTGTAACGTTTTGAAGTTCGCTATTCCTTGTTTGGCATAGGATACTCTTGTCTATTTTATCTTTTTGCTACCTATTTGGCCTGGCACTAAAATGGGCAAAAGAAAAACTACAGAAGGGGCAGGGAGGACAAGTGTATCTGCTGATGAGAAAGATAAAGGGAGAAAGGTCAGGAAAATAGCAAAAAAGCAGATCTCACCGATAGTTGTGTTATGAACAGAATAGATAACCTCATTACTGAGTGCGAAGGGCTTTTGGGAGTTGATCCACCAGCTGACTCACTAATCCCTTCCGACCCCGCTAACTCTCTATCAGCAAGACAACCTACTGACCCGCGCCCAACTACTATCCCACCAATGTTTCAGAAAATCTACCGCAAGGATCCAGTGGCTTCTAAGGAGATCGCACGATCAGGCCCCGAATTGCATCTAGTGATCGATGCATCTTTCCAACTACCTATTTCCCCTGCCCGGGGTGTGAGTTGTCATATTGAACCCATAGTCATCTGTGCCAATCGCTTCTCAGCATTGGCAGGGGAATATGAAACTTGTGAAGAAGCTCAACCCTCTGCTCTCATGACAACCTTGGAGAAAAGCCCAAACGTGACGGATGACACTTGTCCCTTCTCATTAAAGATCCTCTTGCAAGTTATTAAATTACTTCAGAAAGAGGTCGGATCTATGAAAGTGATGATCACGGAGCTTGTGGCCACTGTTAAACTCCTAACTCCTAATAATATTTCACAAACATCAGACATTTGTGTACCATCTAATCTGTGTCAGTCACTAATACCGGGAGGTCTAGTAGATAGTGGCCAGCAATGAGCTATTATAATCTCCATGGGATGAGCCGCTAAGGCTCCGCCTACTAACCCAGCAGGTCCATTAGGAACTCGCCTTTCAAAGGCATTGCATAAAGATCCTTATCTTAAGGCTGTCGAGAATGGCAGAGGGTCGGTTGAAGCTTTACCGGCTCCATCTTTGGCTAGAAATATACTTCCCCAGCAAAGTAAGCAATTATCTCGCTTTCCTACTAAAGCGCAGATAGTTTTTATGGTTAATGTTCCCAAAATAGGTTCAAGGTACGAGAACTCTGATTCCTTAATAAACAAGTCCATACATTGGATACGTCATGTCAGGGGTTGTCGCTCATTGATCAGGGAAGATATAGTCAGAGCACGGAGATGTATGTCAAATGATCAGCTCACTGACTGTATCGAACTTACTCTCTCCAACCCAGATTTAGCAGAGAACCTCCTGGCCTTAGAGTATAGAACTTGCTCCCCAGATTCTTCGTCTATTCAGATCAGGCGCTTTTCGACAACTGGTGGGGCTAGGGCTCAGGATAGTTTAAAGCCATTACCCATACCAGGAGGCTCTACTTTAGAGGCGGTTGATTGACTATGTCACGCTTATCAATCCCGACAGAATTTAGATCTTACCCCAACCATTAACAAACAGAGTGCCCCTAATATTGTTTGCCCGAGTAGGTCTCTTGGTGATCCCCTGATTCTGATACAATCAAATAGCCATAATGGTGATCAAAGTTGTAGTCCAACGAAACAGGGGGATGCTACATTTTTGAATATTTCTGCTTCGCCTCCTGTTCCACCTTTTGTGACAAGACAGCCTTTAGCTTGTGATGGGTCTTTAGCACCACAACTCAAAATCTTGTCTTGGAATATTGCAGGTCTCCAAAGTAAAATGTCTCTCCCTGATTGGAATGACCTGATTGAAGAACACCACATCTGCATATTCCAAGAGACATGGAGCTTGACACCATTATATAAATCTGGTTATACTTGTTTTTTTAGATCCGCTATTTCTAAGGGGAGAGGGCGGCCCTCTGGAGGCCTCATTATTTGGATAAAGATGGATTTGGACTGTAAAATCCTAGAACATCATTGTGACAGCCCAGATATAATGTGGCTTTCGATTAAAGGAGCCAGGGGTGGTAAAACTATCGAGCTGTTCAATGTTTACATAAGGGGTACACCAGGGGGTAAAATGTCGAATATTGTTTCTTCCCTGGAACATGAGCTCGCTGGACGTCCATCAGATTAGTTTGTTATGATAGCAGGAGATTTTAATTGCACTTTTGAGCCACTAGACTCTGAAGACCTGTTGGGGAATGAGGAAGAAGACACGAAGTGGGGTGTCCCTTTGCTAAATATACCTCCGATTAAGAAATGGTCCCAAATCGTAATTCAGATTAATGCACTTGCCCTAGAAATTGGATTGAGGGCAGTGAATGGTAGAACAGCTTCCGATGCTCTAGGAGCGAACACTTTTAACAGAGTAAACTGTCCCTCACGCATTGACTACATATTGGTAGATTTGAGACTTTGGAATCTGATAATAGATATGGAGGTGCTAATTTCTTCTGACAGTGATCACAATACGCTTAGTTTAAGTATGGAAACCCCTTCTGCCTTTCTCTGTTCCCCAAATTAGACCCAAGGGCCCTTCATGATTACGAAGGAATTGATTCCCTCAGGATGTAGAAGGTTCCTTAAATGGCCTAGAATCGTGACACATGAACCGTCGATGACGGGCATCAGTCACGTATTGAGTATAAACACCGTTTTATTGCTGGAAGCTCTTGGTGAAGTAGATGGTCTGGCTAAGATTTCGAATTTATACAGTAGATTGGTAGATCAGATTGGTATGTATTTTATAGTGAATAATACGCCTAGACTGAGCGGTGGTGTTAAAAAGCCCAATTCTTGGTATAATGGGGATTGTAGAGCGAAAAAGAAGGCCTTGGTCATAGCAATTAAAAATAAAGATTGCTCCTTAGTGAAGGAATCTAGAAAGAACTACAAAACTGCTACCCACCGTGCTAAGCTGGAGTGGGACGAGTCCCATTGGCAGAATTTAAAAGAGGCAAGAGTAGCTAGAGACCCCAATCTCTTCTAGAATATGGTTAGGTGCTCAGGAAACAAGGATGCAAGACTTATTCCTAACCATATTACAAGTCAGGATTGGTTTAAACATTTTGGAAAGCTCTACTCTGGGACTGATTTATCCCCTCACGAGGGTTTACATATTTATTTGAGTCCCCATTCTACCTTGAATACTGTTGATCTCTTCACTCTTGAGGAAGTGGAGGCTGCCATAAAGAAAATAGTTCCAGCAAAAGCCCCGGGTCCTGATGGTCTCCCAGGAGATCTCTTTCTTGCTGACTCCACTAACTGGGCAAACTATGTTATGCTTTTAATTAATTCTATTGCGAGGGGTTGTGCAGTACCGGAGTCTTGGAAGGGTGCAGAGGTGGTCCCTATTTTTAAAAAAGGTGCCAGGGACGACCCTGCTAATTATCGCCCGATCAGTCTGATCGATGCTATGCAGAAAATAGTTGGCAGAGTGCTACTGCAGAGAATCCACCAATGGGTGGATGAAGAGAATATTCTCTCCCAATATCAAGCGGGATTTAGGGCCTGCACAGGGACGGTGGACCAAGCATTTAGGCTGCTTTTAATCTACTGGAAGGTGGTTTTGATAGGCAAGGGCAGTCTTTATTTGGCGTTTATCGACCTAAAGACTGCGTTTGACCTAGTTCCCCGTGAGCGGCTATGGCACCTGTTAGATGAAATGGGTATGCCACCATTGTTACTTAACCTGCTGGTTCGCCTACACGAGGGCACTTATGCCCAAGTGAGATGGGGGTCCCAAGGACAAAAAACGGATAGGATCCCTGTGAACAGAGGGGTTCGTCAGGGATGCGTCCAGGCTCCCACCCTGTTCTCTTTATATATGAACGGGGTGGTTAGCTTTCTTCAAGAGTTTCCATCTGACGCCCCTGCCCTGGCTGGTGATAGGGTCCCTACCCTTCTCTTCGCAGATGATACTCTGCTTATTTCTAAGACACCAGTAGGGCTACAAAAACTTCTAGATAGATTCTACCTTTTTTGCGAGTCCCGGGGGCTGATTATTAATACTACAAAAACCAAACTAATGGTGTTCAATCCCTACAGGTCACATAGAGGCAATTTTACTTTAGATGGAATTAGCTTGGAGAAAGTAACAACATTTGACTACTTAGGATTAAGGTTAGCTGAGACAATTCAGTGGAAATACCACATTGATAAAATGCTCTTAAACCATAAACACGTGGCAGGAGCATTAATATGAGAACATCGCTCCTCACAGAGCAGACCTGTGGCCCCTGCCTTAACAATTTATGCAGCCAAAGCACTTAGTTTGGCACTTTATGGTGCCGAATTATCGGGCTTCGAGAATGTGGATAGCATCAGCAGATCTGAACACAAATTTTTTAGAGATCTGGTGATGCTTCCCCGCAACGTTCCTCTGAAGCCACTAATGAGTGATATGGGTAGGCACTCCTTCAAAGATATAGCCAGGCTGCGGCCATTGTTATTCTGGGCTCGTTTGTGCCGAACCCCAGAGCTAACTAGTTATGCCTCTGCGCTCAATGAAGTGATGGCCTTGGATGGCAACCAGAGAATTGGCTGGGTGCTTAAGCTTAAAAAACTCTTCTTGCTCTTGGGTTTAATGAGTCATGGGACACGCAAACTCCACCTTCCAAGGCTGATCTTAAAAGGTCTTATTGGGCTTGGGTTAATGCCCAGGAACTCAGTAGTCAAAGGGTAGGAAGACTCACAGAAGAATTTTATCTCCACAAGCAATATATTTTTTTGGAACCATATTTAGATTTTATTCAGTCACCACGGGATAGAGCACTTTTTATACAGTTCAGGGTAGGTTCGCTCCCGGTTCGGGAGCTAACTGCAAAATGGGGTGCACCATATCAGACACCAGCAGGGTGTCCCTGTTGTAGAGCACCAACCGAGAGCTTAGCTCATTTTATGTTTGCCTGCCCTGCTTATAAGAATGCCAGAACGAGATGGCTTAAACCTATCTGCAGACAATTGGGTACACAAGAGCATTGCACTGCATTACGCATCCTAAAATCAGATGCACGCACCCTCTTTGCCTGTGGCGTTGCAAAATATCTCAGTTGTGCCTGGATTATAAGGTTCAAATTTTTGCGTTTAGCACCCCAATGAATTATCATGTTTTTACGATGCTTTTTAGCCTTGTTTTGCACAGATGTATATTGTATTGTAATTTATAACATAGCTATTTTTCTTGTTAGACAAAAACTAACATCGTATCCATCTAATGAAAATGCGTTAGAATGAATTTATTTTTATGATGAATTGCACTAGAATGAAATTATTTTTATGATGTTTTAAACTCTTTTTATACTCTGCTCCTAATTTTTTATTAGATATTGTGATGTATAAAATGATTTTATTGGGTTTTTGTTACTAATTGATGTCTTTTTGGTAATTTCTAACGTCCTCGTCGAATAATGTAAGATAGTTAATGCTTTTAAGATACATGTTTATCGAAATAAAGCTATTTGACTGACTGACTGGCATTGTAGTGAATCAAAGATTTTGAGGGTTACCAAAAGGAGAACTATAAAGGGTGATAACAGACTTTAGTTACATTAGAATTCATTTGTTGATGGTACCATACTAATTTCAGGAATTGTGGTGTGTTCTAAGGTGATTTTACCCTGTGAAAAACATTCTGCTGGGATATCATGAATCATGTTTGTAGGAGAGTAGGATCTGCTTCACATGGGTACCCCCACTTTTTGCTGATGCTTCACTGGTTTTCGACATTAGTCTGGCTGGGGCCCTGCTATTCAGAACCCCAGCCAAGCTGTTTCCTCTTTAAAAGGGTCTCCATGTGCCTTAGGCACATCACTGATTGGGATCTGGAGTGCCCTTGTAAGTCCCTAGTATATGGTATACTATGTACCAAGGGCATAGGTACCTCAGAGGCCTGCCAGGGGCTGCAGCATGTATTATGCCACCCCTGGTAGGCCATCCAAACTGACACCACAGGTCTGTTACTGCAGCCTGGGTAAGGTGGTGCATGCACCCCTTGCTGTGGTATAGGTTACCTATATCACTAAATGCATACACACATATAAACCTATAAGTCACTCCTAAGGCAGGCCTTATCAATCCTAAAGGCAGAGTGCATGGTTCCTATGTGAGAGGGTGCCCCTGCATGAGCAGGGCCCCTCTGCGGCGTTCGGAGACCATCTCTGATGCTGTTTGTAGTGCAGCCTGACCATATACTCTTAAACGCATTATATCCTCGCGGTAAAATGCTAACTATGGAATGGCTGCACCTAAACATGTCGTGTTTGGTGTCAAACATCTTGGAATACTACCCCCCGCCAATCCTGGCGGCGGGGGTAGCATTCCACCCTTCTAGAGGGAAAGGCATGTTAACTCTGACGAGTCCGGTAACTTCTTTCCAGAGCCCTGGCATCACAAAATGGATGCTGCTGCCACAGACACGAGTCTGGCCTCCTGCTGCTGGACGAAACTCCGGCAGGGGAGGCCTGGACAACAGGTTTCCTGTCCCAGGGAGGTGTGACCACCTCCCCAGACAGGACAATGTGTATTGGGGCTGGGCGGGAGCACTTTCGGGTGCTTTGAAGTCCTGCACTGGGGGCACATTTGGTGTCCCTGTGCATACCCCAGTTCAAACCGGATCAGGGGCTTGCAGCCCCTGCTTTGGCGCGAACTGGACAAAGGGAAAGGGGTGTAGCCACCCCTCTGCCCTGACCCACCCATAGGTGGGGCCACAGAGTAGTCCATCCCCTATTTTTAGAATAAAGGTAGGAACCCAGTCCTTAGGACTTTAGATTATACCTGGACGAAACTCTGACACTGAATCCTGGACCTTCGACGCTCTACGACAAGATTAGAGGACTGAAGAATCTCCCTTGGGGTCAAGGAGTGACTCCCCTGCTTGGCAGGCACCAAAGAAGCATCTGTCCGGTTCGCATCACTGAAGCTCCCGTCGGACGCCGAAGTCATCGCATCACCAGAGGTGGATTCTCAGACTTCCCCGAGGCTACCCTGAGTCCCCAGCAAAGCTGAGGCCCGTGGCTATCGTGGGTGACTTGAGACCGTGACCCCTGGACACCGAGCACACTTGCAAGTGCACCATCTTCTGGGTCTCCCAAGAAGTCGTGCTTTGGGCTCCGAGTAGCCCTAGCCTCCAGCACCACCTGCACCGAAGATCACTGGCCCCCACTCCACGAGTGTCCTGTAAGCCAGCTCCACGTGCGGCGTCACGAGGCTCCTTCGCGGTCGCTAGCCCGTTGGCTAGTAGCCCTTGACGAAGGCCAATCTTTTCTTTACTTGGCATCCTGGTTGCTCCAGGCCTGCCCTCACTTACCCTCGCTGGGTGAGTTCCCCAGACCTTGCTGGTCTGCATCATCGATGATCTACATCTTACTCGAGACTTGCCGTTGCCAAGGCTTGTTGGGTCCAATCCGGTCGCCGACACCTCAGCACTCGACAGACATCGAGCACCAGCCCGAATCCTGCTCCTGGTCGCCGACAACGCCTCCCGGACCTCGTGGCTGAAGAGTCAAGACGACCGTCACCGCACCTGAAGCACTCGACATCGGTGGGCATCTGTCCATCGCCTTCCTGGTCACTGGCTAGTGACCCAGACTCTGTCCCCTCTGCTTTCAGGTTCTTCAGAACTCCGATCCACTCTTGGATCCACCCGGACACTTTTCTCCTGGTCGCCAGCAGCACTTTGCAGCAGATCGCCATACGAAACGACGACGAAACCCGACCCCGAAAGGCACCTATGCACCCGGCTTCCCTGGGTGAGGTAACACGAGTACTCCGGTGCTCCCGTGGGTAGAGACTCTTCAAAGTCCTAGATCTCAAAGGGTTTTGTCCTAGTCCTATTTTAAGTGTCCCTTTCCTCTATTTTCCCGATCCCGACTTTCTCCATAGAAGTTAACGGCGTATCGCGGTTGTGTATTTACACTGCACGCGTCTCCCGTGGGTCCCCTGTGTCACTACCTTGGGTGGTTCCTTGTGGTCCAAGCACTTCTAGAGGCTCTAGGCCTAGTGTCTAGTTCAGTCGTGGTTCGCATACCACTTTATTGGTATATGGTTTGGTACGCCCCTAGGGCCCAAACGTGTATTTGTGCTATTACTGTGATTTAAGATCTTATAACCTATGTACTTCGAACTCTAGCCTCATAAAGAGACTAGAGGGGTGTGTTTAGTAATAAATACATATATTTTGAATATATACCTGGTGTGGTGCTCTTTCATTTGGTCACTCAAGAGATTATAGACTGGTAAAACAAGCTGCTTTACATTCCTTCAAGACTTAGCCTGAAGGCTGCTCTCCATAGCTACCACTAGGATAGCTTTCAATAAGGTTGTCTTTAACCTACCTACCATAAGAGTCGATTTGGACTGGTGCAAGGTGCCCACTATAATTAGTGGACAGCATATGCCAGGCCAACTTCTCACATTGGTGTGCAGCGTGTGGGATTCCAGCTTGCTATTGTTTTACCAGATAATCTCAATTGAATTGATCAACTGAAAACCACTAAAGGTACCTAAGGTACATATAATCTAAGCTTAGAATAACAGTAAGTTCTACTGAACTTAGAGTTGTGTGTTAAGGGATAGCACAACCCTTTCTACAACTCAAGAGAGTTTAGTAGGCCACACTAGAGTAGGTAGTGCATACACCACACCACACTAGTAATGTCTTTAAAAGCAGGATCCAAAGATACCTTGCAGGAAGCCATGGAGCTTCCACCCTCCAAGTATGACACACTCCCATTCTTGGAATTGAGAGCTTTGTGTAACGTGAGGAAATTAAGGACAGGCCAAAGTCCCACCACCCAACACCTCCAGGAGTTGTTGGTGGCTTATGATCTTAGTAAGTCCTCAGAGACTGAAGGGGTAGGAGCAGAGGGTGGGCCAGCAGATGAGGAAGGGACCAGGGGTACCACAACCCCCAGCCCCCCTCTGAAACTGACCAGGAGGGTGACAATGACCCTGACCTGGAAAACCCAATCCCTTCTGGGGAAGATGAAGATGAGGATCTAGAGAACCACACCTTTGTCCCCCAGGAAGGATTATGAGTGTGCTCAGAAAGTCTAGGTCTCCTTCTCAGGAGTCTAACCACTCTGGCACCTCCATAGGGAGCTCTGTTTCTTCTCACAGGAGGGAATCCTCTCATGAGAGAAGAAAGAGACTGGTCCAGTATGAGGAAACTCAACTGGAGATCAGGAAGAAGCAATTGGCTTTAGATAGAGAATCCCTAGATCTCCTTAGGGAGAGAAGAAAGTTGGGACTAGAGTCCCATGGTGGCAGCCATGTCCCTAGAGATAGGGAAAGGTCCTATGACCATAGGAACCTGAGCAAGATTGTCCCTCCCTACCAGAGTGGGGATGATATCCACAAATGGATAACTGCTTTAGAGAGGGCCTGTAAAGTACAGAAGGTCCCTCAGGAGCAGTGGGCAGCAATCTTGTGGCTCTCCTTTGCTGACAAAGGTAGAGACAAGCTCCTCACTGTTAGAGAGGAGGATGCTGACAATTACAAGGTCTTGAAGAGTGCTCTTATTGATGGGTTTGGCCTAACCACTGAACAGTACAGGTTGAAGTTCAGAGACACCCAAAAAGCACAGACTCAAGACTGGGTAGACTATGTGGATTGTTCTGCCAAGGCTCTGGAAGGCTGGTTGATGGGCAGTAAGGTGTGTGACTTCTCAGGATTGTATAATCTGATAATGAGGGAGCAGATTCTTAATAACTGTCAAAATCAGCTGTTGCATCAGTACCTGGTTGACTCTGATCTGACCTCTCCCCAAGAATTGGGAAAGAAGGCAGACAAATGGGTCAGAACCAGGGTGAAGCAGAAGGTACAGAACCAAGGTGGGGAAACCAAGAAGCAAGATGCTAAGAACTCTGACAAGGGTGGGGAGAAGGGTAAAGATCAAAAGTCTTCATCAGGCCCCCAAAAATCTTCTTCTGGTGGGGATTCCCAGTCTACCAAGGGTAAAGGCCAAAGAAAACCATGGTGCAAGGTCTGTAAGCAAAAGACCCACTGGACCAGTGATTGCACCAAGTCCAAAGACTCCAGTCCAGCACCCACCAATGCCCCTAAGGCACCTGTTCCCCCTAGTACAGTTGGTGGAAGTGCTCCAGCAAAGGGTTTAGTAGGGTTCACCCTGGGAACTGAGTTGGGCTCTGACCTAGTTAGAGAACTGACTCAGGCTGTGTTAGTCTGTGATGGAGGCATGGATGTGCCCTCCTCTATGAGTCCCAGTAATCTGGGCAAGTACAGACAACAGCCTTTAATCAATGGACGAGAGGCTTTGGCATTTAGGGACACAGGGGCAAGTGTCACAATGGTGACACAAGACCTTGTGCTACCTGGGCAAGTTATGCTTGGTGAAATGTACCAAGTGACCAATGCTAGCAATGTCAGAACAGACCATACTCTGGCAGTTGTTAACTTCTCCTGGGGAGGGGTAACTGGCCTTAAGAAGGTTGTGGTAAGTGCAAACCTACCAGTCGAATGCTTGCTTGGCAATGACTTAGAGACTTCTGCTTGGGCAGAAGTGGAGCTCAGGACCCATGCAGAAATGCTGGGGATCCCTGCAGATGTGTTTGCTGTGACCAGGTCACAAGCCAAAATGTCTAGCACTGAACAGGCCTTGGATTCTGGAAGAATGGACCAAGTGCCTTCCAAGAGGAGGAGTAGTAGGGTTAAGGCAGTGCCTTCCCCCTTGGCTCAGGAGGAAGATCAGTCCCTTGAGGGGGATGATCTCAGCCCTGAAGAAGGAACTGTCCCAGAGGAACTTGAACCTGACCAGGTTGAGTTCTTGGGGACAGGGGGACCTTCTAGGGCAGATCTGAGCCAGGAGCAGCAGAGCTGCCCCTCCCTTGAACCCCTCAGACAGCAAGCTGCTGCTGAGGCTGCTGGGAAAGCTAGTGGTCCCCATACAGTGTATTGGGATGATGGACTCCTGTACTCAGAGAGTAGAGACCCCAAGCCTGGTGCTACCAGGAGGTTGGTAATACCTTTGAAGTTCAGGGGCTTCCTATTGACCCTAGCCCATGATATTCCCTTAGCAGGACACCTGGGCCAGAACAAGACTTGGGACAGAATTGTCCCTCACTTTCACTGGCCCCACATGTCTGAAGACAGTAAGGAGTTTTGTCGCTCCTGTGTAACCTGCCAAGCCAGTGGCAAAGCAGGTGGCACTACAAAGGCCCCCCTGATACCACTACCTGTGGTGGGGGTGCCCTTTGAGAGGGTAGGGATTGACATTGTTGGTCCCATGGATCCCCAAACAGCCTCTGGGCACAGGTTTATCCTGGTGGTAGTGGATCATGCCACCAGGTACCCAGAAGCTATTCCCCTCAGGACCACTACAGCACCTGTGGTGGCAAGGGCCCTCCTGGGAATCTTCTCAAGAGTGGGCTTTCCTAAGGAGGTAGTATCAGACAGGGGTGCAAACTTCATGTCTGGGTACTTAAAAGCAATGTGGAAGGAGTGTGGAGTTACTTATAAGTTCACCACACCCTATCACCCACAATGCAATGGTTTAGTTGAGAGATTCAACAAAACCTTGAAGGGCATGATTAAAGGGCTCCCAGAAAAGCTTAGGCGTAGATGGGACATACTCTTGCCCTGCCTTTTATTCGCATATAGGGAGGTGCCTCAGAAGGGGGTTGGTTACAGCCCTTTTGAACTTCTGTTTGGCCACCCTGTGAGGGGTCCACTGTGCTTGGTGAAGGAAGGATGGGAGTTACCTCTCAAGCCCCCAAAGCAAGATATAGTGGACTATGTACTTGGTCTCCGCTCCAGGATGGCTGAGTACATGAAAAAGGCAACCAAAAACCTTGAGGCTAGCCAGGAACTTCAGAAGGCCTGGCATGACCAAAAGGCTGTTCTGACTGTTTACCAGCCAGGACAGAAGGTGTGGGTGTTGGAGCCAGTGGCCCCAGCAGCTCTCCAAGACAAATGGAGTGGACCCCACACTATTGTTGAGCAGAAGGGTGAGGTCACTTACTTAGTGGACCTGGGAACACCCAGGAGTCCCCAAAGGGTTCTCCATGTCAACAGACTTAAGCCATATGTGGACAGGGCAGACATGGGCTTGCTCATGGCTACTGATGAAGGGCAGGAGGAAGAGAGTGACCCACTCCCTGACCTGCTCTCACAGAACCCTGACGATGGGTCAGTTGATGGTGTAGCCTTGGCAGGCAGCCTCACTACCCAGCAACAAACTGATTGCAGGCAAGTCCTCAATCAGTTTAGACATATGTTTTCACTGACACCCAGTCAGACCACCTGGTGCACTCATGAAGTGGACACTGGGGACAGTCTGCCTATTAAAAACAAGATTTATAGGCAACCTGACCATGTCAGGGACTGTATCAGGACTGAAGTCCAGAAAATGTTGGAGTTGGGAGTAATTGAACCCTCAGATAGCCCTTGGGCTAGTCCAGTAGTCCTGGTACCGAAACCTCACACCAGTGGTGGGAAAAGAGAGATGAGGTTTTGTGTAGACTACAGGGGTCTCAATGCAGTCACTAGGACTGATGCCCATCCAATACCCAGGGCAGATGAGCTCATAGATACTTTGGCATCTGCCAAATATCTCAGCACATTTGACCTAACAGCTGGCTACTGGCAGATCAGACTAGCTGATACTGCAAAGCCCAAAACAGCATTTTCAACCCCTAGTGGGCATTATCAATTTGTGGTAATGCCCTTTGGTCTGAAAAATGCACCTGCCACTTTCCAGAGGTTGGTGAACACAGTTCTCACAGGACTGGAAGCCTATAGTGCAGCTTATCTAGATGATATTGCTGTCTTTAGCTCCACCTGGGAGGATCACCTGGTCCACCTCAGGAATGTTTTACAGGCCCTGCAAAAGGCAGGCCTGACTATCAAGGCCACTAAGTGCCAGATAGGGCAGAGTCAGGTTGTGTACCTGGGCCACCTTGTGGGTGGAGGCCAGGTTCAACCTTTGCAGAGCAAGATCCAGACCATCATGGACTGGACTGCTCCCACTACCCAGACTCAGGTGAGAGCCTTCTTAGGCCTGACTGGGTACTATAGGAGATTTGTCAAGGGGTATGGATCAATAGTGACACCCTTGAATGACTTAACTTCTAAGAAAATGCCCAAAAAGGTTCAGTGGACAGCTAGCTGTCAAAAGGCATTTAATGACCTCAAGCAGGCCATGTGCACTGCTCCAATTCTGCAGAGTCCTGATTACTCCAAGAAGTTCATTGTTCAAACAGATGCATCTGAATTGGGGGTAGGGGCTGTACTGTCACAATTGAATGAAGAAGGTCAGGATCAGCCAGTAGCTTTTATTAGCAGAAGGCTGACCCCTAGAGAGAAACGTTGGTCAGCCATAGAGAGGGAGGCCTTTGCTGTGGTCTGGGCTCTGAAGAAGTTGAGGCCATACTTGTTTGGTACACACTTCCTGGTTCAGACAGACCATAAGCCCCTCTTATGGCTAAAACAAATGAAGGGTGAAAACCCCAAACTGCTTAGGTGGTCCATTTCCCTACAGGGGATGGACTTTACAGTGGAACATAGGCCTGGGAGTAACCATGCGAATGCAGATGGACTCTCTAGGTATTTCCACTTAGAACATGAAGACTTAACTGGGCAAGGTTAGTTTAATGTCCCTACGTTTGGGGGGGTTGTGTAGGAGAGTAGGATCTGCTTCACATGGGTACCCCCACTTTTTGCTGATGCTTCACTGGTTTTCGACATTAGTCTGGCTGGGGCCCTGCTATTCAGAACCCCAGCCTAGCTGTTTCCTCTTTAAAAGGGTCTCCATGTGCCTTAGGCACATCACTGATTGGGATCTGGAGTGCCCTTGTAAGTCCCTAGTATATGGTATACTATGTACCAAGGGCATAGGTACCTCAGAGGCCTGCCAGGGGCTGCAGCATGTATTATGCCACCCCTGGTAGGCCATCCAAACTGACACCACAGGTCTGCTACTGCAGCCTGGGTAAGGTGGTGCATGCACCCCTTGCTGTGGTATAGGTTACCTATATCACTAAATGCATACACACATATAAACCTATAAGTCACTCCTAAGGCAGGCCTTATCAATCCTAAAGGCAGAGTGCATGGTTCCTATGTGAGAGGGTGCCCCTGCATGAGCAGGGCCCCTCTGCGGCGTTCGGAGACCATCTCTGATGCTGTTTGTAGTGCAGCCTGACCATATACTCTTAAACGCATTATATCCTCGCGGTAAAATGCTAACTATGGAATGGCTGCACCTAAACATGTCGTGTTTGGTGTCAAACATCTTGGAATACTACCCCCCGCCAATCCTGGCGGCGGGGGTAGCATTCCACCCTTCTAGAGGGAAAGGCATGTTAACTCTGACGAGTCCGGTAACTTCTTTCCAGAGCCCTGGCATCACAAAATGGATGCTGCTGCCACAGACACGAGTCTGGCCTCCTGCTGCTGGACGAAACTCCGGCAGGGGAGGCCTGGACAATAGGTTTCCTGTCCCAGGGAGGTGTGACCACCTCCCCAGACAGGACAATGTGTATTGGGGCTGGGCGGGAGCACTTTCGGGTGCTTTGAAGTCCTGCACTGGGGGCACATTTGGTGTCCCTGTGCATACCCCAGTTCAAACCGGATCAGGGGCTTGCAGCCCCTGCTTTGGCGCGAACTGGACAAAGGGAAAGGGGTGTAGCCACCCCTCTGCCCTGACCCACCCATAGGTGGGGCCACAGAGTAGTCCATCCCCTATTTTTAGAATAAAGGTAGGAACCCAGTCCTTAGGACTTTAGATTATACCTGGACGAAACTCTGACACTGAATCCTGGACCTTCGACGCTCTACGACAAGATTAGAGGACTGAAGAATCTCCCTTGGGGTCAAGGAGTGACTCCCCTGCTTGGCAGGCACCAAAGAAGCATCTGTCCGGTTCGCATCACTGAAGCTCCCGTCGGACGCCGAAGTCATCGCATCACCAGAGGTGGATTCTCAGACTTCCCCGAGGCTACCCTGAGTCCCCAGCAAAGCTGAGGCCCGTGGCTATCGTGGGTGACTTGAGACCGTGACCCCTGGACACCGAGCACACTTGCAAGTGCACCATCTTCTGGGTCTCCCAAGAAGTCGTGCTTTGGGCTCCGAGTAGCCCTAGCCTCCAGCACCACCTGCACCGAAGATCACTGGCCCCCACTCCACGAGTGTCCTGTAAGCCAGCTCCACGTGCGGCGTCACGAGGCTCCTTCGCGGTCGCTAGCCCGTTGGCTAGTAGCCCTTAACGAAGGCCAATCTTTTCTTTACTTGGCATCCTGGTTGCTCCAGGCCTGCCCTCACTTACCCTCGCTGGGTGAGTTCCCCAGACCTTGCTGGTCTGCATCATCGACGATCTACATCTTACTCGAGACTTGCCGTTGCCAAGGCTTGTTGGGTCCAATCCGGTCGCCGACACCTCAGCACTCGACAGACATCGAGCACCAGCCCGAATCCTGCTCCTGGTCGCCGACAACGCCTCCCGGACCTCGTGGCTGAAGAGTCAAGACGACCGTCACCGCACCTGAAGCACTCGACATCGGTGGGCATCTGTCCATCGCCTTCCTGGTCACTGGCTAGTGACCCAGACTCTGTCCCCTCTGCTTTCAGGTTCTTCAGAACTCCGATCCACTCTTGGATCCACCCGGACACTTTTCTCCTGGTCGCCAGCAGCACTTTGCAGCAGATCGCCATACGAAACGACGACGAAACCCGACCCCGAAAGGCACCTATGCACCCGGCTTCCCTGGGTGAGGTAACACGAGTACTCCGGTGCTCCCGTGGGTAGAGACTCTTCAAAGTCCTAGATCTCAAAGGGTTTTGTCCTAGTCCTATTTTAAGTGTCCCTTTCCTCTATTTTTCCGATCCCGACTTTCTCCATAGAAGTTAACGGCGTATCGCGGTTGTGTATTTACACTGCACGCGTCTCCCGTGGGTCCCCTGTGTCACTACCTTGGGTGGTTCCTTGTGGTCCAAGCACTTCTAGAGGCTCTAGGCCTAGTGTCTAGTTCAGTCGTGGTTCGCATACCACTTTATTGGTATATGGTTTGGTACGCTCCTAGGGCCCAAACGTGTATTTGTGCTATTACTGTGATTTAAGATCTTATAACCTATGTACTTCGAACTCTAGCCTCATAAAGAGACTAGAGGGGTGTGTTTAGTAATAAATACATATATTTTGAATATATACCTGGTGTGGTGCTCTTTCATTTGGTCACTCAAGAGATTATAGACTGGTAAAACAAGCTGCTTTACATTCCTTCAAGACTTAGCCTGAAGGCTGCTCTCCATAGCTACCACTAGGATAGCTTTCAATAAGGTTGTCTTTAACCTACCTACCATAAGAGTCGATTTGGACTGGTGCAAGGTGCCCACTATAATTAGTGGACAGCATATGCCAGGCCAACTTCTCACAATGTTTGAGAGAAAACAATTTTCACATGCTTGTCCCATACAGTTTTGGAAGGTGCTCCAGAAGCTAAAATGAGAGCATATTTTCTGTAAATTCACATTATCTTTCTCAGTCATGTGAGAATGAAGTCTGACATTCTCAGTAAAACATGTACATCCAACAAGGGCAGAGACTGTCAGTTGATTCCTTTGTGTTCTACTGCAGCTTCCCAGAGTGTTCTAAAGAACAACTAGAATGCTAACAGCCTTACTTATGACAAAAGTATGGCACACCTGAAGCCATCTTGATTGGCATAAACTGGTAACACTTAAAAAATTTAATGTAAAAAGGAACAAAATGATGGGGTTCATTTTGTCATAGAAATTATGGTTAGTGCTGTAGAAAGAAAAATTAGGACATGTTTCAAGTGTGATCTCAAATATCTTCCTGTTATATTTCAACAGGAGCAGCCTGCCAGTTGATGCCTTTGTGTTCTACTGCAGCTTCCCAGAGTGTTCTAAAGAACAACTAGAGCGCTAACAGCCTTACTTATGACAAAAGTATGGCACACCTGAAGCCATCTTGATTGGAATAAACCGGTAACACTTAAAACATTTAATTTAAAAAGGAACAAAATGAGGGGGTTCTTTTTGAAATAGAAATTATGGTTAGTGCTGCAGAAAGAAAAATTAGGGCATGTTTTAAGTGAGATCTCAAATCCTCTTCTATTTCATTAGAAAATTCTGACATGCAGACTGAAACAATCACTTTCAATACCAGCAGCAGACTTCGTGTTAACTCCCTGGTGAGCAGTAGCTTTACTACAGTGATCTAATGAGCAACTAGAGTGCTAACATTCTGAATTTATGGCAAATGTGAGATCCATCTGAATGCCTTCTTGATGGAATCAAAGTAAAAAACTGAAAGCATTTCCTACTGAGGAGACTGCAGTAAATGAGGAAATTAGGAAACTTCATAACAAAGAAGTCTTCCAAGATGGCCACCAGTGAAAAAAGAGCCCAAATGTAGCACAAATATTACCCAGATGTAGCCCACATATAGCCCAATGACAAAAGTGTGCAAAACACTTTTATTTTTA
This sequence comes from Calotriton arnoldi, assembly GCA_963921515.1. Classification (NCBI taxonomy): domain Eukaryota; kingdom Metazoa; phylum Chordata; class Amphibia; order Caudata; family Salamandridae; genus Calotriton; species Calotriton arnoldi. The sequence continues at coordinate 1,026,358 of CAWUFW010007170.1, read as the reverse complement.
GTTTTTTTGCAGTTTTATGTAGTGCAGACTGGTCAGGTATTGGAGCGTTGCATCTTAAAACATGACCCCCCTACACTACAAAAACATCACTGCACTACCCTAAAACACTACCCCCAGCATGACCCCCTACACTAACCAAACACCACTGGACTACCCTAAACCTTAAAACACTACCCCCAGCACGACCCCCTACACTACCCAAACACCACTGCACTAACCTAAATCCTAAAACACTACCCCCAGCACGACCACCTACACTGCCCAAACACCACTGCACTACCCTAAAACATGACCCCCTACACTACACAAACACAACTGCACTACCCTAAACCCTAAAACACTACCCCCAGCACGACCCCCTACACTACACTAGCACCACTGCACTACCCTAAACCTAAAACACTACCCCCAGCACGACCCCCTACACTACCCAAACACCACTGCACTAACCTAAATCCTAAAACACTACCCCCAGCACGACCCCTACACTACCCAAACACCACTGCATTACCCTAAAACATGACCCCCTACACTACACAAACACCACTGCACTACCCAAAAACCCTAAAACACTACCACCAGCACGACCCCCTACACTACACAAGCACCACTGCACTACCCTAAACCCTAAAACACTACCCCCAGCACGACCCCCTACACTGCCCGAACACCACTGCACTGCCCTAAACCCTGAAACACCAGCCCCTGCACGACCCCCTACACTGCCCGAACACCACTGCACTGCCCTAAACCCTGAAACACCACCCCTAGCACGACCCCTACACTGCCCGAACACCACTGCACTGCCCTAAACCCTGAAACACCACCCCTTCACGACCCCCTACACTGCCCGAACACCACTGCACTGCCCTAAACCCTGAAACACCACTCCCAGCACGACCCCCTACACTGCCCGAACACCACTGCACTGCTCTAAACCACTACCCCCAGCAAGACCCCCTACACTGCCCGAACACCACTGCACTGCCCTAAATCCTGAAACACCACCCCCAGCACGACCCCCTACACTGCCCGAACACCACTGCTCTGCCCAAAACCCTGAAACACCAGCCTCAGCACGACCCCTACACTGCCCGAACACCACTGCACTGCCCTAAACCCTGAAACACCAGCCCCAGCACAACCCCGTACACTGCCCGAACACCACTGCACTGCCCTAAACCCTGAAACACCAGCCCCAGCACGACCGCCTACACTGGCCGAAAACCACTGCACTGCCCTAAACCCTGAAACGCCAGCCCCAGCACGACCCCCTACACTGCCCGAACACCACTGCCCTAAACCCTGAAACACCAGCCCCAGCAAGACCCCCTACACTGCCCGAACACCACTGCACTGCCCTAAACCCTGAAACACCACCCCCAGCAAGACCCCTTACACTGCCCGAACACCACTGCACTAAACCCTGAAACACCACCCTCAGCAAGACCACCTACACTGGCCGAACACCACTGCACTGCCCTAAACCCTGAAACACCACCCCCTGCACGACCCGCTACACTGCCCAAACACCACTGCACTGCCCTAAACCCTGAAACACCAAGCCCTGCATGACCCCCTACACTGCCCAAACACCACTACACTGCCCTAAACCCTGAAACACCACCCCCTGCATGACCCCTTACACTGCCGGAACACCACTGCACTGCCCTAAACCCTGAAACACCACCCCCAGCACGACCCCCTACACTGCCCGAACACCACTGCACTGCCCTAAACCCTGAAACACCACCCCTCAGCACGACACCCTACACTGCCCAAACACCACTGCACTGCCTAAACCCCTGAAACACCACACCCAGCATGACCCCTACACTGCCCAAACACCACTGCACTGTCCTAAACCCTGAAACACCACCCCTGCACCACCCCTACACTGCCCGAACACCACTGCACTGCCCTAAACCCTGAAACACCACCCCCAGCATGACCCCTTACACTGCCCAAACACCACTGCACTGCCCTAAACCCTGAAACATCACCCCCAGCAAGACCCCTACACTGCCTGAACACCACTGCCCCTAAACCCTGAAACACCACCCCCAGCAAGACCCCTACACTGCCCGAACACCACTGCACTGCCCTAAACCCTGAAACACCCCCCAGCACGACCCCTACACTGCCTGAACACCACTGCACTGCCCTAAACCCTGAAACACCACCCCCAGCACGACCCCTACACTGCCCAAATACCACTGCACTGCCCTAAACCCTGAAACACCACCTCCAGCACAACCCACTACAGTGCCTGAACACCATTGCTCTGCCCTAAACCCTGAAACACTAGCCCCAGCACGACCCCCTACACTGCCCGAACACCACTGCACTGCCCTAAACCCTGAAACACCACCCCCAGCATGACCCCCTACACTGCCCTAAACCCCTGAAACACCAGCCCCAGCAAGACCCCCTACACTGCCCGAACACCACTGCACTGCCCTAGACTCTGAAACACCAGCCCCAGCAAGACCCCCTACACTGCCCGAACACCACTGCACTGCCTAAACCCTGAAACACCAGCCCCAGCAAGACCCCTACACTGCCCGAACACCACTGCACTGCCCTAAACCCTGAAACACCAGCCCCAGCACAACCCCCTACACTGCCCGAACACCACTGTACTGCCCTAAACCCTGAAACACCAGCTCCAGCAGGACCCCTACACTGCCCGAACACCACTGTACTGCCCTAAACCCTGAAACACCAGCCCCAGCAGGACCCCTACACTGCCCGAACACCACCTCACTGCCCTAAACCCTGAAACACCACCCCTGCACGACTCCCTACACTGCCCAAACACCACTGCACTGCCCTAAACCCTGAAACACCACCCCGCTGCCGCCCCTACACTGCCCGAACACTACTGCACTGCCCTAAACCCTGAAACACCACCCCCAGCACGACCCCCTTACTGCTCGAACACCACTGCACTGCCCCAAACCCTGAAACACCACCCCCAGCACGACCCCCTACACTGCCCGAACACCACTGCCCTAAACCCTGAAACACGACCCCCTGCACGACCCCCTACACTGCCCGAACAACACAGTAGTGCCCTAAACCCTGAAACACCACCCCCTACACTACACAAACTCCACTGCACTACCCTAAACCCTAAAAAACTACCCCCAGCACGAACCCCTACACTACCCAAACACCACTGCACTACCCTAAACCCTAAAACACTACCCCCAGCAGTACCCCATACACTACCCAAACACCACTGCACTACCCTAAACCCTAAAACACTACCCCCAGCAGTACCCCCTACACTACCCAAACACCATTGCACTACCCTAAACCCTGAAACACTACCCCCAGCAGTACCTCCTACACTACCCAAACACCACTGCACTACCCTAAATCACTACCCCATCACGACCCCCTACACTACCCAAACACCACTGCACTACCCTAAACCCTAAAACACTACCCCCAGCACGATCCCCTACACTACCCAAACACCACTGCACTACCCTAAACCCTAAAACACTCCCCCAGCACGACTCCCTACACTACCCAAACACCACTGCACTACCCTAAACCCTAAATCTACCCCCAGCATGACCCCTACACTACACAAACACCACTGCACTACCCTAAACCCTAAAACACTACCCCCAGCACGACCCTCTTCACTACCTAAACACAACTGCACAATTTGTTACAGGCGTTGCAACGCAGGCCTGTGGTGCTTACTGGAAGTACCTGGTGGGCTAGTTGGGCCCCAGGGACCCTCAGGATTCAAGGTGACCTAATCCCCCAACTTAAAACGCTCCACGGGGCGGGTTTGCACAGTGGTGAAGGGAGGGGGCGGGGCCTCAGGTGACATGTGCGCAAACACGCCCTGTGGTGCGTTTTAAGTTGGGGAATTAATTCCCTTTGAATCCTGAGGGACCCTGGGGGCCAACCTAACCCACCAGGTACCTTCAGTAAGCACAACAGAGTTAGCGTTGCAGAGAGGTGAAAAAGGTGCGTGGCCTCGGAACGCCTCTCTGCAACTCAGCTCTGTGGTCCTAACTGTAGGTACCTGGGGAGACTAGTTGGGCCCCAGGGACCCTCAGGATTCAAGGAGACTTAATCCCGCAACTTAAAACGCACCACGGGGCGCGTTTACACACATGTCACCTCAGGCCCCCCTCCCTTCACCACTGTGCAAATGCGCCCTGTAGCGCGTTTTAAGAGGTAGTTTTAATCCCCCTGCCCTATTATGTACTAGGGACTTGCAGAGGAGGTCATGCTAATCACAGGGGGTACCCCAACGCATAGTGTTCCCTAGTGTATGTAGGTGTTTTCACTGTATTCCAAGTGTCTTTTAGCATAGCACTGGCTCTGGTTAGTCAGAGTCAGTTACCACCAGTTCCCGTCTGAAAAAGTTGTTGGCACAGGATGATTTTGCAACAAGGCCTCTTTCTGCTCCTCTGTTGGTTCTTTCTGCACATCTTTTGCTTCTTTCTGTGCGTTTTTTCTTCTTTCTTCACATGTCCTACCTCTGTAGGCATAGTTAGAAACTAGCATTTAAAAAACCTTTGAAATTCACTTAAAAAATCATAGGTTTCAGGCACGTTATAGTTAGAAATTAGCATTTAAAAAACCTTTGAAATTCACTGAAAAAAACATAGGTTTCAGACACGTTATAGTTAGAAATTAGCATTTAAAAAACCTTTGAAATTCACTGAAAAAACCATAGGTTTTAGGGACAGTTATAGATTAGTTGGACATTTCACTCGTACAAAACCATAGAAATTCCCCTGTTATAGTTAGTTCAGCCTAACTATAACACGCGCCTCGCAATGCACTGCTGATGACGTCACATATTACATCACTCATGACATGGTCAGTGACATCACTGATGACATCACTGATGACATCTCAAATGACATCACTGATGACATCACTGATGACATCATCCAGTGACTGTGTGTTTCTGTAAAGTTTAAATATGTTTAATATATATAGGGAAAGGCGTATTGAAGAATGAGTGGGTGTATAAGTGTCTGAATGGATGATTTAGTACGTGAGTGACTGCAGTCAGTCGTGTTCGGGTAGTGTAGGGGGTTGTGCTGGGGTAGTATTTTAGGGTTTAGGGTAGTGCAGTGGTGTTCGGGTAGTGTAGGGGGTCGTGCTGGGGGTAGTGTTCTAGGGTTTAGGGCAGTGCAGTGGTGTTTGGGCAGTGTAGGGGGTAATGCTGGGGGTGGTGTTTTAGGGTTTAGGGCAGTGCAGTGGTGTTCGGGCAGTGTAGGGGGTCGTGCTGGGGGTGGTGTTTCAGGGTTTAGGGCAGTGCAGTGGTGTTCGGGCAGTGTAGGGGGTGGTGTTTCAGGGTTTAGGGCAGTGCAGTGGTGTTCGGGCAGTGTAGGGGGTCGTGCAGGGGGTGGTGTTTCAGGGTTTAGGGCAGTGGTGTTCGGGCAGTGTAGGGGGTCATGCTGGCGGTGGTGTTTCAGGGTTTGGGGCAGTGCAGTGGTGTTCGAGCAGTAAAGGGGTCGTGCTGGGGGTGGTGTTTCGGGTTTAGGGCAGTGCAGTGGTGTTCGGGCAGTGTAGGGGGCAGTGCAGGGGGTGGTGTTTCAGGGTTTAGGGCAGTGCAGTGGTGTTCGGGCAGTGTAGGGGGTGCTGCAGGGGGTGGTGTTTCAGGGTTTAGGGCAGTGCAGTGGTGTTCGGGCAGTGTAGGGGTCATGCAGGGGGTGGTGTTTCAGGGTTTAGGGCAGTGCAGTGGTGTTCGGGCAGTGTAGGGGGTCGTGCTGGGGCTGGTGTTTCAGGGTTTAGGGCAGTGCAGTGGTGTTCGGGCAGTGTAGGTGGTCGTGCTGGGGCTGGTGTTTCAGGGTTTAGGGCAGTGCAGTGGTGTTCGGGCAGTGTAGGGGGTCTTGCTGGGGCTGGTGTTTCAGAGTCTAGGGCAGTGCAGTGGTGTTCGGGCAGTGTAGGGGGTCTTGCTGGGGCTGGTGTTTCAGGGTTTAAGGCAGTGCAGTGGTGTTCGGGCAGTGTAGGGGGTCGTGCTGGGGGTGGTGTTTCAGGGTTTAGGGCAGTGCAGTGGTGTTTGGGCAGTGTAGGGTGTCGTGCTGGGGCTAGTGTTTCAGGATTTAGGGCAGAGCAATGGTGTTCAGGCAGTGTAGGGGTTTTGCTGGAGGTGGTGTTTCAGGGTTTAGGGCAGTGCAGTGTTGTTCGTGCAGTGTAGGGGGTGGTGTTTCAGGGTTTAGGGACAGTGGTGTTCAGGCAGTGTAGGGGGTCTTGCTGGGGTTGATGTTTCAGGGTGTAGGGCAGGGCAGTGGTGTTCGGGCAGTGTAGGGGGTCGTGCTGGGGGTGGTGTTTCAGGGTTTAGGGCAGTGCAGTGGTGTTCCGGCAGTGTAGGAGGTCGTGCTGGGGTGGTGTTTCAGGGTTTAGGGCAGTGCAGTGGTGTTCGGGCAGTGTAGGGGTCGTGCTGGGGTGGTGTTTCAGGGTTTAGGGCAGTGCAGTGGTGTTCGGGCAGTGTAGGGTGTCGTGCTGAGGGGTGGTGTTTCAGGGTTTAGGGCAGTGCAGTGGTGTTCGGGCAGTGTAGGGTGTCGTGCTGGGGGTGGTGTTTCAGGGTTTAGGGCAGTGCAGTGGTGTTTGGGCAGTGTAGGGGAGTCGTGCAGGGGGTGGTGTTTCAGGGTTTAGGGCAGTGCAGTGGTGTTTGGGCAGTGTAGGGGGTCGTGCTGGGGGTGGTGTTTCAGGGTTTAGGGCAGTGCAGTGGTGTTCGGGCAGTGTAGGTGGTCTTGCTGGGGTGGTGTTTCAGGGTTTAGGGCAGTGCAGTGGTGTTCGGGCAGTGTAGGGGGTCTTGCTGGGGGTGGTGTTTCAGGGTTTAGTGCAGTGCAGTGGTGTTCGGGCAGTGTAGGGGGTCTTGCTGGGGCTGGTGTTTCAGGGTTTAGGGCAGTGCAGTGGTGTTCAGGCAGTGTAGGGGGTCGTGCTGGGGCTGGTGTTTCAGGGTTTAGGGCAGTGCAGTGGTTTTCGGGCAGTGTACGGGGTTGTGCTGGGGCTGGTGTTTCAGGGGTTTAGGGCAGTGCAGTGGTGTTCGGGCAGTGTAGGGGGTCGTGCTGGGGGTGGTGTTTCAGGGTTTAGGGCAGTGCAGTGGTGTTCGGGCAGTGTAGGGGGTCGTGCTGGGGCTGGTGTTTCAGGGTTTAGGGCAGTGCAGTGGTGTTCGGGCAGTGTAGGGGGTCGTGCTGGGGCTGGTGTTTCAGGGTTTAGGGCAGTGCAGTGGTGTTCGGGCAGTGTACGGGGTTGTGCTGGGGCTGGTGTTTCAGGGTTTAGGGCAGTGCAGTGGTGTTCGGGCAGTGTAGGGGTCATGCTGGGGGTGGTGTTTCAGGGTTTAGGGCAGTGTAGTGGTGTTCGGGCAGTGTAGGGGGTCTTGCTGGGGTGGTGTTTCAGGGTTTAGGGCATGGTGGTGTTCGGGCAGTGTAGGGAGTCTTGCTGGGGGTGATGTTTCAGGTTTTAGGGCAGTGCAGTGGTGTTCGGGCAGTGTAGGGGGTCTTGCTGGGGGTAGTGTTTCAGGGTTTAGGGCAGTGGTGTTCGTGCAGTGTAGGGGGTCGTGCTGGGGATGGTGTTTCAGGGTTTAGGGCAGTGCAGTAGTGTTCGGGCAGTGTAGGGGGTCATGCAGGGGTGGGGTTTCAGGGTTTAGGGCAGTGCAGTTGTGTTCGGGCAGTGTAGGGGTCGTGGTGGGGGTGGTGTTTCAGGGTTTAGGGCAGTGCAGTGGTGTTCGGGCAGTGTAGGGGTCGTGCTGGGGGTGGTGTTTCAGGGTTTAGGGCAGTGGTGTTCGGGCAGTGTAGGGGGTCGTGGTGGGGGTGGTGTTTCAGGGTTTAGGGCAGTGCAGTGGTGTTCGGGCAGTGTAGGGGTCGTGCTGGGGGTGGTGTTTCAGGGTTTAGGGCAGTGGTGTTCGGGCAGTGTAGGGGGTCGTGGTGGGGGTGGTGTTTCAGGGTTTAGGGCAGTGCAGTGCTGTTCGGGCAGTGTAGGGGGCGTGCTGGGGGTGGTGTTTCAGGGTTTAGGGCAGTGCAGAGGTGTTCGGGCAGTGTAGGGGGTCATGCAGGGGCTGGTGTTTCAGGGTTTAGGGCAGTGCAGTGGTGTTCGGGCAATGTAGGGGGTCGTGCTGGGGGTAGTGTTTTAGGGTTTAGGATAGTGCAGTGGTGCTTGTGTAGTGTAGGGGGTCGTGCTGGGGGTAGTGTTTTAGGGTTTAGGGTAGTGCAGTGGTGTTTGTGTAGTGTAGGGGGTCATGTTTTAGGGTAGTGCAGTGGTGTTTGGGTAGTGTAGGGGTCGTGCTGGGGTAGTGTTTTAGGATTTAGGTTAGTGCAGTGGTGTTTGGGTAGTGTAGGGGGTCGTGCTGGGGGTAGTGTTTTAGGGTTTAAGGTAGTGCAGTGGTGTTTGTGTAGTGTAGGGGGTCGGGCTGGGGGTAGTGTTTTAGGATTTAGGGTAGTGCAGTGGTCCTTGTGTAGTGTAGGTGCTCATGCTGGGGGTAGTGTTTTAGGGTTTAGGGTAGTGCAGTGGTGTTTGTGTAGTGTAGGGGGTCATGTTTTAGGGTAGTGCAGTGCTGTTTGGATAGTGTAGGGGGTCGTGCTGGGAGTAGTGTTTTAGGATTTAGGTTAGTGCAGTGGTATTGGGGTAGTGTTTTAGGGTTTAGGGTAGTGCAGTGGTGTTTGTGTAGTGTAGGGGGTCATGCTGGGGGTAGTGTTTTAGGGTTTAGGATAGTGCAGTAGTGCTTGTGTAGTATAGGGGGTCGTGCTGGGGGTAGTGTTTTATGGTTTAGGGTAGTGCAGTGGTGTTTTTGTAGTGTAGGGGGGTCATGTTTTAAGATGCAACGCTCCAATACCTGACCAGTCTGCACTACATAAAACTACAAAAAAACTAAAAATAAAAGTGTTTTGCACACTTTTGTCATTGGGCTATATGTGGGCTACATCTGGGTAATATTTGTGCTACATTTGGGCTCTTTTTTCACTGGTGGCCATCTTGGAAGACTTCTTTGTTATGAAGTTTCCTAATTTCCTCATTTACTGCAGTCTCCTCAGTAGGAAATGCTTTCAGTTTTTACTTTGATTCCATCAAGAAGGCATTCAGATGTGTCACACATTTGCCATAAATTCAGAATGTTAGCACTCTAGTTGTTCATTAGATCACTGTAGTAAAGCTACTGCTCACCAAGGAGTTAACTGGAAGTCTACTGCTGGTATTGAAAGTGATTGTTTCAGTCTGCATGTCAGAATTTTCTAATGAAATAGAAGAGGATTTGAGATCTCACTTAAAACATGCACTACATTTTCTTTTTGCAGCACTAACCATAATTTCTATGGCAAAATGAACCCCCACATTTTGTTCCTTTTTAAATTAAATGTTTTAAGTGTTACCAGTTTATTCCAATCAAGATGGCTTCAGGTGTGCCATACTTTTGTCATAAGTAAGGCTGTTAGCACTCTAGTTGTTCTTTAGAACACTCTGGGAAGCTGCAGTAGAACACAAAGGCATCAACTGACAGGCTGCTCCTGTTGAAATATAACAGGAAAATATTTGAGATCTCACTTAAAACATGTCCTAATTTTTCTTTCTACAGCACTAACCATAATTTCTATGGCAAAATGAACCCCCTCATTTTGTTCCTTTTTAAATTAAATGTTTTAAGTGTTACCAGTTTATTCCAATCAAGATGGCTTCAGGTGTGCCATACTTTTGTCATAAGTAAGACTGTTAGCGCTCTAGTTGTTCTTTAGAACACTCTGGGAAGCTGCAGTAGAACACAAAGGCATCAACTGACAGGCTGCTCCTGTTGAAATATAACAGGAAGATATTTGAGATCACACTTGAAACATGTCCTAATTTTTCTTTCCAGAGCACGAACCATAATTTCTATGACAAGATGAACCCCATCATTTTGTTCCTTTTTAAATTAAATGTTTTAAGTGTTACCAGTTTATTCCAATCAAGATGGCTTCAGGTGTGCCATACTTTTGTCATAAGTAAGGCTGTTCGCACTCTAGTTGTTCTTTAGAACACTCTGGGAAGCTGCAGTAGAACACAAAGGAATCAACTGACAGTCTCTGCCCTTGTTGGATGTACATGTTTTACTGAGAATGTCAGACTTCATTCTCACATGACTGAGAAAGATAATGTGAATTTACAGAAAATATGCTCTCATTTTAGCTTCTGGAGCACCTTCCAAAACTGTATGGGACAAGCATGTGAAAATAGTTCTCTCAAACATGATTCATGATATCCCAGCAGAAGGCTTTTTCTCAGGGTAAAATCACCTTAGAACACACCACAATTCCTGAAATTAGTATGGTACCATCAACAAATGAATTCTAATGTAACTAAAGTCTGTTATCACCCTTTATAGTTCTCCTTTTGGTAACCCTCAAAATCTTCGATTCACTACAATTAATTTCAATGGGGTACTATCATTTATATTGGTCCCAAGATGGCTGCCAGCAATTCCAGGATGAAGTGCTGACAGCCAATCAGATCTCACGATGACATGTGTGGTTAGGCTCCGCCCAGATATATATGTGTTTTTACTTTTGATTTTCTCAGCAACTACTGAACGGATTTACACCATTTAACAAAAAGGGTTCTTTCTGAACCAAGAACTACCTCTTTGCCAAATTTTGTGTAATTCCGTTCAGCAGTTCGGGCTGTAGCCGTAGCTAAAGTTTCCTATGGGAAAATGAATGGGGAAAACACTTTTTGGGACCCCCCTTTTTTCTCGGCCCCCGCTTGACGAATCACCCCGAAACTTTCAGGGTAGGAGCGGACCGGAGCGGGCCATAAAGTTTGAAAATTTCGCGAAGATTCGTCAACCGACGTGAGAGTTATTTCAAATAGAATGTTGCGGATTTCCTATGAAAAATAGGTCCTAACTATAACTATCTACTGGCGACCGCCAGTAGATAATATATATATATATGAGCAGCGCTCTGGGGATGGCCATTTCTTTCTCATCTAACTGGCCAATTTCCTTGGCACCATGCCTCCACATGTTCACCACCACCACTGATGTCGCCACACTGGCCCCTAATCCAACAACTGATTGAATTGAAGATTCTGAGCGTTGTCCATGAGGATCTTCATGGACAAACATCCTCCTTATACTTAAACTGCTGATAGCACTGTGACCATTCAGATGGGTATGAGAGGACAAACAGTTGTTAAACAACACAGAATAATTTTTGGGGCACAATATAATGCATATAAGACAACACACTATGGAACACAGTGACTCCGCTTTCATGTTTGAGCCAGCTTTCTGAGATACGTGAAGCAAAAAGAACTTTATAAGCAAGTATTTTAGTTTGTTCTACAGTTCATTCTCCTTCAACAAAAGACCTAGGCACAGATTAATTAACAGTGTGCATCAGGTTTGTGTTACTTTTGGAATGCAAACCAGACCCAAAGCGTTAAGGTTGGATTTACAATGAAAATCTGGATTTTTGTTCGATAGTATCCCAAAATAGCGCAAAGTTGTGCAATGCGCTGCCTTCCATTACTTTGAGTCAAGGGGGCATTCAATGGGCCATTCAATGGGTGGTGCATGGGTGTTCAAAGATTCTTAGACACATGTTAGACCTGTCAGCCTTAGAGTAGTCTTCCCCTAAATGTTTTGCCTTTTTTCCTCTGTTTTTTGCTGAAATTGTTTTTTGTTGGCCTTAGGACTTTGCACTTTATCTCTGCTAACCAGTGCTAAAGTGCTTGTGCTGACTCCCATACAAATTGTAATATAGGCTTACATTTAATTGGAATATTTAATGTACTTATAATTCCCTTGCAGAGTGGTATACCATATACCCAGGGCTTGTAAATTAAATGCTATGAGTGGGCTGCAGCACTTACTGTGCCAACCACTTAAGTAGCCCCTTAAAACATTTCCCAGGCCTGTCATTCCAGCCTGAATGCAGTTTTAAGCTGCCAATTCGACTTGGCAATAAAACCACCTTGCCAAGTCTTAAATTCCCCTTTTTTGCAAATAAGTGACTCATAAAGCAGGCCCTATTTATCCCACAGGGCAGAGTGCATTGTAATGAAAAGGTTGGACAGACATGCACTTTTAGGTTTTACATGTCCTGATAGTGAAAAACTCCTAAATTATTTTTTCACTAAACTGAGGCCTACTGTCCCATAGGATAACATTGGGTTGCCTTATTAAATTAAATAAGTGCTTACATTTGATTGGGATCAGGTAAGCATTTAATGTTGGGTATCTATGATGTTGTAATTAAAAATCATCTTTAATGGTAAAGTCAGATTTTAAATTACAATTTGATAATGTAGCTTTTAGAAAGTTAGCATATTTCTGTGCTTTGCTATTTGGTGACTGCAGCCTGTCCTAGGTCACATGATTGGGTGTAGTTACCAGATGGACTTTGTGAATTCCTCCCAGACAGTCACACAATAGAGGGATTAGGTGTGCCTAAATAGGACATCTGCTTGCGGGGAGGGGGGGGGGGTTAGCTGGGCACAGCCCCACTTACAACTAACTAAATAGGCTGTGCTCTGCCTTCACACAAAGGACTTGTCACCATTGCATTGTCCCTGCAGCCAGGTTGGAGCAGGGCAGGAAAGTCAGGAAACTCCAATCACTTCAAAGGAAAATTTCTAGAAACTTCTGCTACATCAAAGAAGGAGCAAGGTATAAAAAAATAGGTCCCTCAGATCCACTCTTCAGTTCACTTTCTGGATCTGCAGAAGCACTCTCATAGGGCTGTCTGCTGCTGCGGCCTGTTGTTTACTCCACAAGATTGCTGTTCTGCACCTGGAAGGACTGCTTTGCAGCCTGCCTTGAACCCTCTGAGTCCTCCCTGCTTCCTGAGCCCTGATTGATCACCTGAACCCAGGGTTACCAGAGTGACTCCAAGGGCTAGTTTGCTGGCCTCCTGTTCCAAACCTCAAGGACAGAGAAGGCACTCACCATTTTGAACCTGCACCTGGACTCAGTCTGAGTGAGTCCTGAACCCTCAAGCATTGCCCATCCAGTCCTGGACCCTAGGTTGTGGTGTTAAATGTGCCCAGATAGCCAAAACCCAGGATTTTTTTGACTTGGAACATTTTTGGCTAAAAGATTCTCTGAGAACAGAGGGAAGTCTAGGACCAACCTGCTGTCTATCCGCCCAAGTTGCAATGCCGGTTGGCCTGCTATGTTCTCCGCAGCAGCAAATCATGCGCAGTGGTCCCTCCGCAAAGGTGTATCCATCCTCCTGGAACTCACGTCGGCAACAGCCTCCAGCTTCATCCCGCTGAAGATTCTTGACTACCTAAAAAGAGACTAAATCCAAATGTAGAAATCTTCACCGCCACTTTGTACAGTGGCTCCCCAACAATGACCCCTCCTCCTCGGACACACATGCAGCCTTGCACGTGTGAACTTTACCGTCTCAGAACTTTTTCTTCCAAATTTCTTCTAAGTCTGAAGTTAAGCGTCAACCAGGCCCAATCCACTTCTTGAATTCTACTTGCGGTCAGCCATATTTTTCGACTTTGACCTGGTCTCACACTTTTGTGCCAAGCTACCGGAGGGTTAAGCACGGGTTAATGTGGTGAATTTTGTGGTTCTCACTGATGAGGATTATTATTGTTGTTTGAACAGGGGTTACCCCCCCTTCAATCATCAACCCAATTTCTCACAGCAGGGATTTGCGGCAACATCCTACGCCTCCTCAAGGCAGGCACAATGAAGAGAAAACGTTACATTTCTCCTCGTTTTTCCTAAATTTCCTTTTTTGCTGCATTGTACAGTTCACAAACACAGTGGGAAAAGTCTTAAAGCATAGTTTTTGTACTGGAAGGAACCCCTCCAGTACAACGTCTATGCTTTAGAGAATACAGACACCCTTTCACCAATAGTGCAAGGGAGACTGCTTTGGCACATGGCTCCCAAAAGTGCAGCAGCGCAGAGAGAGAACATCTCCACATGTTAGTAGATATGGTGCTGTTTTTCTGTCTTTCACGCAACACAGCACAGCAATTTTCATTCCTGCACTGAGTTGCATAACTTCTTCGTAAATCTGGCCAGTAGTACTTTAGTAAGTGGGCTACGTATGGTTCAACAGTCCGTCCTGCTGGTGCTTTGTAATTCTTACTTCGGCGCATTACGGAAGTGCTTTGAAACAGCTAATGACCACCGACATTATACATTTAAAAAAATAAAAATATCATGACACAAATAAAATGCTCATTTTCTTGGGTGTCATCGTGTGAGTTTATGCATCAGAAGAATTTTCATTATGGTCTCTTAAACTTAAAAAGCGCACTTGTGTGATATAGAATCTAGCACGTAGCACGTGGCACACATAACATTTCATTTTGAAGAGATTCACTAATCCTAGTAATATATTTTCCCCCGACGTTCGTGATAAATAGTAGCCTATTTTAGCCACAGCTGGTCATTTAAAACCACATACAGTAATGGATTAAGCAACAGCCTGTAAAAGCGTTCCACTGTGAATAATGAGATAGAGAAAAAAATTCTGGACAAAAGTATTAAATTCAGTGTCAAAGTTCAGGCAAGAAACTTTTTAATGCAGTTCCATTAATATAGCTTTCTTTTAATCACGCTATCAAAAAGAGAAAATCCTATCATCGCTGCTAAATCCTCTTTTAAGGTTTCATTGATCTTCGCCTCAGAACAAGATTATCAAAAATAGTCCTACATTGAGATAACGTCGAGGGGATTTGCGCTAATCTCAACAATTCATTTTAGATTACATCTAGTGGCCTCCGGTTTTATATCAGAGGCTTCAGATAACATCGTACTTACCTTTGTTACATCCTAATTAAAAAGTCATAATTACTTTTATTTTTCATTGTGAAAGGTTTATTTTCCCATATCCAAACACACGGTGCAGCTTAATACTTTGAGAATGGTCAGCGATGGAGACGCTCCCTGTTTAGTAATTTGCAAACCCATTCCTTGAATGGTGAACTATAAATAGACGTTCAACATTTTAAACGTGAACATCTCATAACTCACAAAGATCCACACATAAAGAGAAATGTAAACGCAACAGCGCAGAGAAATAAAGTACTCCTACAAACTTATGGTAAATTTGTCTCTGCTACAAATTAATTTTATTAAATCTCTATTTTTTTGCATTATGTGCCTGTAGTTTTCGTGACCATGTTCACAGTGATTTTAGGGTATTACAGCATATCTATTTCTGATGAACATTTTTAGTGTTATGAACCTTTATTGAACAGCTCGTGGCATCGTAAAAGACAGACCAGGAACCATAAAGGCTACCAATTACCCAACTATTAACACATTATCATCCAAGTCTGTCAATGCAAGCCAGCAACTCAATGGCAGATACATTTTCAGCAAAACATTACCCACCCTCAACCTAGCCGCAAGTCTAGACTAAAACATCTGTTAGAAATGGTGGTCTCTAGTTGGCAGTGGCTTGCACCCTGTCCAAGTAGGGACCCTTATTATAGTCAGGGCGAAGGGAATTACACACCCAAGATAACCCCTCCACACCCCATTGGTAGCTTGGCACGAGCAGTCAGGCTTATCTCAGAGGCAATGTGTAAAGCATTTGTATGGAAACCCACAGTAACACAATAAAAACACTACAAATGGATACCACACCAGTTTAGAAAACTAACCAATCTTTATCTGAATAAAACAAGAACAAAACAACAAATATTCAACACACAGCAAAGATATTTAAAACAGTTTAGTACATAGGAAACTATGGATGTGTCAATTTTTTGACTAAGTAACTGGAATGCGTCAAAATCAAAGACGAAAACAGGTGCTGGGTAGATGAAGCGCCGAAAACAAAGCGATGCGTCGATTCCTTACTGCCAGAGGAGGTGGTGCATCTAATTCTTGCTGTGTGCAGAGGAGTTGATGCGTCGATTCCTTGCTGTCAGGGGAGGTGATTCGTCGATTCCCTTCTGCGAAGGGAGGTGATGCATCAATTTCAGACATGCTGCCTCGGTTCCGCACTGCTGGGCAATGTTGATAAATACTTGGCGCACAGGTGCGATGTGTGGAAGATCCAGTCGCACTGGGTCGATGCAACAGCAAAACAGGCGCTGAATCGATTTGCCAGTCACGATGCAGGTGATGTGTTGAAACTTCAGCCACACAGCAAGGCCTGCGTTGGAGTCGGAGCGGGTGCCTCGGATGTCGGAGATACAGTGCTCGGCACTCGGGCTGTGGCGATCTTCTGGCCGCACGGCAGGAGCTGCATTGGTTCTTCAGCTGCACTGCGGCGATTCATTGGTTTTTCAACTGCACGGCAATACTTC
Source organism: Calotriton arnoldi (assembly GCA_963921515.1). Taxonomy (NCBI): domain Eukaryota; kingdom Metazoa; phylum Chordata; class Amphibia; order Caudata; family Salamandridae; genus Calotriton; species Calotriton arnoldi. The sequence goes on along the minus strand of CAWUFW010007170.1, from coordinate 1,010,104 downwards.
GGCAGGAAAAACAGGTGCTGAAGGTTGATGAGTGGATTTTATTCTCTTCTTGCAGCAGAAGCCACCTCCAAGGGCCTAGAACTGGAACTGGCACCACTTGGCAGGTCAGAATTCCCAGCAGTGGAGTTCAGGGGCTGCACATGAAGTCTTTGATGGCCCTGAGACTTCTTAACAGGAGACAAGCACACACAAGCCCTTTTGAGAACCTTGGCAAGCAGGATGAGGAAAACAAAGTCTAGTCCTTTCACTCTCCAAGACAGAAGTAGCAAGCATCAGGCCAGCTCAACACAGCAACCAGCAGAGTGGTAGTTCCCCTCCTACAGCTTCTCCAGCTCTTCTTCTTGGCAGAATCTCCTCTTAGTCCAGAAGTGTTCTGAAGTCATGGTGTCACAGCTCCAGTACTTATACCAGTTTCTGCCTTTGAAGTAGACAAACTTAAAAGGAAAGTCCTTGTAGTGCACAAGATCCTGCCATTCCCTGACCTTTCTCCAGACACACTACAGGAGGGTGGAGACAGCTTTCTGGGAGGACAGGCACAGCCCTATTAAGGTGTCTGTGACAGCTCCTCCCACCACTCTAGCTCAGGAAGGCCTATCAGCCTGGTGATGGCCCATCAGGATTTGCAAGGGACACCTCAGCTCCCTTTGTGTGACAGTCTAGAGTGAATGACCAAACAGCCCAACTGTCAGTGTAAACCAGACGTAGATTCCACAGTCAGGCAGAGGCACAGAATGGTAAAGCAAGAAAATGCTCACTTTCTAAAAGTGGCATTTTCAAACATTCAATTTAAAAACCAACTTCACTAAAAGATGTCTTTTTAAATTGTGAGTTCAGGGACCCCAATCTCCAAATCTCTATCTCAACCCAATTGGAAGTGACACTTGTAAGAGGTTACAAGGCAGCTCCCATGATAAGCCATGGGAGAGATAGTCCTTGCAATGGTGAAAAACGAAATTAGCAGTATTTCCCTACCAGGACATGTAAAACACACCAGTACATGTCCTATCTTCCAAATACACTGCACCCTGCCCATGGGGCTACCTTGGGCCTACCTTATGGATGCCTTACATGTAGTAAAAGGGAAGATTTGGGCCTTGCAAGAGGGTATAGTTGCCAAATCGACATGGCAGTTTAAAGCTGCACTCACAGACACTGCAGTGGCAGGTCTGAGACATGTTTGCAGGGCTATTCATGTGGGTGGCACAATCAGTGCTGCAGGCCCACTATTAGCATTTGATTTACAAGCCCTGGGCACCCATTGTGCACTTTTCTAGGGACTTACCAGTAAATCAAATAGGCCAATTATGGATAACCAAGTACAGAATCAATTTAGAAAGATAGAATATGCACTTTAGCACTGGTTAGCAGTGGTAAAATGCCCAGAGTCCTAAAGCCAACGAAAACAAGTCAGAACAATAGGAGGAAAAAGGCAAAAAGTTTGTGGATAACCCTGCAAAAAGGGCTACATCCAACAACATCCAATCAGGAACTGGGTACCTAGATGTTGCATACAATTTATGTACCTTTGGCGTTGCCCTTGCTGCCCTTCCTCTTGGGGTTTAATGAGAACCAAAACAACCATAGAATGTCTATATATAGCATCTGCATCTTGTCATTTCTATACCCTTTATCCTATCCCCTCAACAGCAAGCAGGAGGCAGAATTGAGGGACTAATGGAGGGGTGAGAGGTCAAATCTGTGATGTCATTGGGGATTAAGATCGTCTGGTGTCAATTCCCACATCGCTGGCATTTTGGTGAATTGACGGCCATGACTCAAAACTAAAGTAAAATTGTGCAATAGTTTTGCATTTAAAATGCAAATAACACATCAAGAGAACACAATGATCAATAGCATTCTGTATCATAACAAATTACATAACATTTTTCAACTACTTGGCATTTAAATTAAATCTGTTCTGTCTTATGTGGCAGGGAGAGACTATATATAGTTTCCAAGATTTAATTAATTTGGTTTGGGGATGCCTAACACAAAACAGAGGCGTTGTCTTTTGATAATTTTAAAAAGCCTAATGCAGTCCCCAAAAAGTGCAGTTCTTGTGGTTAGTGAACCAAAATTTTGAAGACCATGCTTATTTCATCTCTCAGATGTCTTTCATGTTCAACCAAAACGGGACAACGCCACAAGATGTACACAAGTAGTGCACATGCCTGCCAGAAATTAGGAAAAGCTATTAATCAAACTTCAAAAATACTGGGAGGTATAATGCAAAACCAGTGCAAGATAATGTAATAGTATAAGATGATCTTATAACTGTGGAGATTATGCAGTCTGGGCAGAGAACTCCGCACATAAAAAGACAGGCCTATCTTGTATGCTTAGTTCTCCCCACCAACTGTGGAGTATCCACAGTTGTAAATTTACAATCAAATCAGAGTTTGTGAATAGCTGCAAAAAAATATAAACTTTCACACAAATGTAAGCTTTCCTTTGTGAGTCAGGCCCTTTGTTTTCAAACTCATTCCTATGGGCGTTAAGTCCCAGTAAGCAATAACATCAAAAATTAGTATGTACAACCAGTTAGGTATTTGCCAATGCATCTTTTAGTAAGTGATTGTGCAGTAAAAAAATATACTAATGTGTAGTTTGGCTTATTCTATAGAATGAGGCCTTCTGAAACCTTCATATTTTCCTTCAAATGGCTCAGGTGTACACGTATGCTGCCTAACTTCACATCTTTCATGAGAAATAAGCCTCACAACTTTATTCTAGATGGATTTCTACTGGAACTCATTTGAGTTCTCTGAAGCTGTAAATTGCCACAGACATTAAGGAGTGCATATATTCCCTCTATTTCTAATACCGCATGTCACCCATACCTGAAGGGGCACCACTTTGACTATGTCAGGTACAGCAGAGCTGTCATCATTGGTCATATGCAGGTATATCCTGTTTAGGTTGATCCAGTACTTCCACAAAAAATTAAGACAACATCCCAGTATGTCTTCTAACAAAGACTGTTTTCACCTGCAAGAGAACATTGGCAGCTGGAAGTGCCAGATCATTTCCAAACCAACTCTGCTTACCTTGATGTCTCTCAGCTCAAACCCACCTAGAGACTTGTTTACTGTGCATAATGGCATTCCGATTTAAACTCTTTCACCTCCATACTTTGTTGTTGTATTCATGCTACTTCTACCAAATAGAATTGGTAGGACCAGATTCTCTCAGTTTCAATGCTGACTATAACAGGGACGTAATCATTTGGGCACAGATTTACTAACATTTTGCATGGGGTTTGCGATACATTTGTAATGCAAACTTGAGGTAAAGTGTTATGTTCAGATTTACTATCAAATGCAAATTAGGATTTGCTTAGGATAGTTTTTCAAAGTAATGTTAAGTTGCGACATGTGCTGCATTGTATTACTTTGCATCAAGCAAGTATTCCTTGGGTGGTGCCTGGGGGTTGCCATGAAGCCATCCTTGAGTTTCAATGCAGATCCTTATCTACAAACATTCATAGACTGGGATTTGCACCAAAATCTTACTTCTCCCCGAGGAAGTTGTAAGCAGGAGAATTGTTTGCCTCATTTTTCCCACTTTGAGGGTGTGTTGCATTGTAGATAACACATACAAAGCAGGAAATGTGTTAAAAGATAGTTTTACACTGTGCGGGTCAACTTCCAGTGCAAAACCCATACCTTACAGAAAGCATACACCCTTGCACTATGGCATGAGGGTGTGTGCATTGGTGTATGATAACCTAAAGCGTGCCAGTGCAGGGAGAGAGGAAAACAGCATCATATTTTAGATGCTATAACACTGCTTTTCTATCTCCCTTTCAAGCAACACAGCACAGCACAGCAACTTTAGTTGCTGTGCTGCATGTTGAGAAATTTTTGTAAATCTGTGCCTTTGTATACTTCTTTAAGGCAATAGGTATTATGAAGCTAAAGTATTAAAGCCCCTCAGGATGGAATGCAAAAGGACAGTCCTCTAGTCAAAGGGTAATAAATGGCTTAATGGCCATGACTTCTGACTTTTACAAATGCACCCTACAGCCCAATATGGTCCGGTACACACAGGTGTCAATACCCAAATGCCTTCTAATCAATCAAACAATTAATCAGGAAGGGGTGGGAGCACACTGCTGACCTCCCGGCACAGTTCGCCCCTTAGCATTATGGTAAATGCAGTTTGCAGTGCACGCTTACTTGATATTTTGCTGGAGTGTTCCACCAAAGTTGGTGCAGATTAGTGCTGGACATCTCTAGACACATGTGTTTCTGGATTTTATCCGTCATCAGTAGAGATCAAAAACGATTTTCTTCTGGGGTTTGCTGAGCAGGCTGCCACAATTCTTACAGGTCTCAGTACCTCTCACAGGCGCACAGGTGCATCTCCACTAGCTCGTAAGCTACATGGCTCAAGGGAGCCTTTTTAAACAGGAAGGGGTGGGAGCGCACTGCTGACCTCCCAGCACAGTTCGCCCCCTAGCATTATGGTAAATGCAGTTTGCAGTGCACGCTTACTTGATATTTTGCTGAAGTGTTCCACCAAAGTTGGTGCAGATTAGTGCTGGACATCTCTAGACACATGTGTTTCTGGATTTTATCCGTCATCAGTAGAGATCAAAAACGATTTTCTTCTGGGGTTTGCTGAGCAGGCTGCCACAATTCTTACAGGTCTCAGTACCTCTCACAGGCGCACAGGTGCATCTCCACTAACTCGTCAGCTACATGGCTCAAGGGAGCCTTTTTAAACAGGAAGGGGTGGGAGCACACTGCTGACCTCCCAGCACAGTTTGCCCCTTAGCATTATGGTAAATGCAGTTTGCAGTGCACGCTTACTTGATATTTTGCTGGAGTGTTCCACCAAAGTTGGTGCAGATTAGTGCTGGACATCTCTAGACACATGTGTTTCTGGATTTTATCCGTCATCAGTAGAGATCAGCAACCCCCAATATTTGAAATGCCTAATCTCTACTGACGACGGATAAAAATCCAGAAACACGTGTATAGAGATGGCCAGCACTAATCTGCACCTACCTGGTGAAACACTCGAGAAACTTTGCAAGTACACACCCTTGGCGAACTGCATTCACCATAATGCCTAGGGGCGAACCTGCTGGGAGGTGAAGCAGTGTGATCCCACATTTGTTTCCAATCAATTAATCAATCAGGGTTTTGTAGAGCGCACTACTCACCCATGAGGGTCTCAAGGCGCTGAAGTGGAGGGGGGATATGAGCAGGTCCGCTTGGGCCAATCAAAGAGCCAGGTCTTGAGGTCCTTTCTAAATTGGTGCAGTGTCGGGCTTCATCGGTGGGGAAAGGGGAGTTTGTTCCAGGTCTTGGCTGTGAGGTAGGAGAAGGATCTTCCACCTGCTCTGGTCCTGTAGAAACGAGGGACGGTGGCTAGGGCGAGGTCGGCTGAGCAGAGGTTTCTCTTGGGGGCATGGAAGAAGATTCGGTTGTTGAGGTATTGGGGTCCGGTGTTGTGGAGGGCTTTGTAGGAGTGTGTGAGCAGATTCAAAGTTATTCTTCTTTCGACTGGGAGCCAGTGGAGGTCACAGAGGTGTTGGGTGATGTGGATGTGCCGAAGGATGTGGAGGATAAGTCTGGCTGTGGCATTCTGGATGGTCTGAAGTTTGCAGAGGAGTTTTTTGTCGATTCCGCCATAGAGGGCGTTGCTGTAGTCCAGTCTGCTGGTGATGACTGTGTGGGAGACGGTTTTCCTGGAGTCGGGGGGATCCACTTGAACATCTTGCAAAGTATGCAGAGGGTGTTGAAGCATCCGGAGGATACGGCGTTGATCTGGCCATTCATGGTGAGTGAAGAATCGAGCATGATGCCGAGGTTGTGTGCATGGTCCGTTGGGGACGGTGGGTTTCCGAGGGCGTAGGGCCATCTGGTATCGTCCCATGTGGAGGGGGTAGAGCCGAGGATGAGGACTTCTGTTTTCTCGGACTTGAGCTTCAAGCAGCTGTTGCTCATCCAGGTCGCGACGGATTTCATCCCTTCCTGGAAGTTTCGCCTGGTGATGTTGGGTTCCTTGGCGAGGGAGAGGGTGAGCTGGGTGTCATTGGTGTAGGAGACTATGTTGAGCCTGTGGTTTCTGATGATTGTTGTGAGGGGGGCCATGTAAACGTTGAAGAGTGTGGGGCTGAGGGAGGATCCTTGAGGTACTCCGCATCTGATCTCTGTTGGTTCTGAGAGGAAGGGCGGGAGTCTTATTCTCTGTGTTTTGCCTGAGAGGAAAGATTGTATCCAGTCTAGGGCTTTTCCTTGGATGCCGGCGTCATGGTGTCTGGTGGCTAGTGTGCAGTGGGAGATGGTGTTGAAGGCTGCTGATAGGTCCAGGAGGATGAGGGCTGCAGTGTGGCCTCGGTGGAGGAGGGCGCGGATATCTTCGATGGCGGCAAAGAGGGCGGTCTCGGTGCTGTGGTTGCTGCGGAATCCAGTTTGAGAGGTGTCTAGGATGCTGTTGGTTTCTATGAAGTGTGCTAGCTGGGTGTTGACAGCCTTTTCGATGACTTTGGCAGCAAAAGGAAGCAGTGAGATGGGCCTGAGGTTTTTGAGGTCCCTCGGGTCTGCGTAGGGCGTCTTTAGGTGCGGTGTACTTCAGCCCGCTTCCAGTTGTCCGGGAATGTGGCGGTCTCGAGGGAGCAGTTGATAGTTTGCCGTAGCTCGGGTGCAATGGCAGTGGTGGCCCTGTGGAAGATTTGCAGTGGGCAGGGGTCAGAAGGTGCTCCGGAGTGGATGCTCTTCATTGTCTTTAAGTGGTCTTCTGTGGTGAGAGGGGTCCAGGTAAGAAGTATCTGTTGGGTGGCGTCATTGGGGGTGGGAGTTGAGGCGGTTCTGTGGTCTTGGTCATCAAAGTTGTCGTAGAGCGTCTTGATCTTGAGGTGGAAGAAGGAGTTGAGTTTGTTGCAGAGGTCTTGGGAGGGAGGGACGTCGGTTGTTTCGCTGCTGGGTTTGGCGAATTCCTGTATGATGTCGAAGAGTTGGAGGCGTTGGAGAGGATTCTGTCTTGGATGAAGTTTTTCTTTGTTGATTTGATGATTTGGTTGTGTGCTGTGTTGGCTGTTTTGTAGGCGGAGTGTGCTTCTGGGGTTTTTCTGTTTCTCCACATCTTCTCCAGTTGTCGGCAGGAGCACTTGGATTCTTGGAGATCCGTGGTGAATCAGTTGGCTTTCTTGTTGTGTCGTCTCGTGGTATTCTGGGGGGCAAGAGTGTTGGCACAGTTGACGATCCATTGGTGGAGGATGCTTGCCTCTGTGTTGGCCTCTGTCGTAGTTGGGAGTGGAGCGCAGGTGAGGTGTTCTTTTGAGACTTTGTTCCAGCTCCTGCGTGGGAGGTGGCGCGTGGGCTTGCGTGCCGTGGGTTTCGTAAAGGAGAAATGGATGCAATGGTGGTCTGTCCGGAGCAGTTCCATGGTGTGGCTGAAGCGAATGTTGTTTCCTCTGGTGAAAATGGGGGTCAAGTGTGTGTCCTACTGTGTGAGTGGGGGTGGAGAAAAGTTGCTTCAGTCCTATGTTGGTGAGGTTCTACAGGAGGGCGGTGGTGTTGGGATCGCTGTGGTTGTCCAGGTGGTAGATCAGGTCTCCGAGTAGTTTATAGTCCATAGAGGCGAGGGCGTGGGGTGCGATGTGGTCAGCGATGGTGTTGGTGAACGGGGTCCAGGAGGTCTGTAGGCAAGTGTTCAACAGAGCGTCATTCTGTAGTTGGGCTGGATCTGGAAGTAGATGTGTTCCATGGGGGGGCGAGGCGTCGTCCGAGTTGGTTGTTGTCAGTTGGAGGGAGCTTTTGTGGATAATGACGAGGCCTCCTTCTGGGCTGTTGCGGCGCTCTTTTCTCAGGATCTTGTATCTGTCAGGGATGGCGGTTGCGATGTCGGGTGCGGAACTGGCGTTGGTCCAGGTCTCTGTGCAGAAGGCGACGTCAGGCATGTGAGTGTTGAGGAGGTCCCAGATTTCTATGCCATGTCTGTGCAGGGAGAGTACGTTGAGGAGGATGCAGCTCAGTGGCTTGTGTGCTGTTGCATCCAGCGGGTTGGGGGTAGCTGCTTAGGTCCGGAGGTGGGTGAAGGTGCGGTGGTAGTGTCAGCAGGAGAACGGGCCTTGGATGCTGCTCGGCGTTGAGAGCTGGCAGTTGTTGTTGTGTCCAGGGTTTGAGAGTTGGAGAGTGCTGGGGTCATAGCGGTGGGGGTCAAGGGACCAGAGGTCCATGACGCTGGTTGCGGTTGGGTCACGGAGGGGCGCAGTCGGGCTTGCCTTTGGTTGGCATTAAGTAGCGGTCGGGGGAGGGCAATCAGCTGGGAAGCGGCAGGCGGTAGCGACACGCTGGGGGGAGGGGCCACAGGGACAGCAGCGGTGGGGAGCGTGGGAAGAGGGAGCGGGGAGGAAAAGAGAGGCCAAGAGATAGGCTAAGAGAACGCAATGAAAAAATGGCAGAGAGACAAAAGGCAAAGAGAACGCAATGAGAGAGAGAGGCAAAGAGAACGCAATGAGAGAGAGAGGCCAAGAGAATGCAATGAAAAAAGGGCAGAGAGGCAAAGAGAACGCAATAAAAAAAGGGCAGAGAGGCAAAGAGAACGCAATGAAAAAAGGGCAGAGAGGCAAAGAGAACACAATGGAAAAAGTGCAAAGAGAATGCTATGAACAGAGGGCAGAGGGACAAAGAGGACACTATGAAAAGAGGGCAGAGAGGCAAAGAGAACGCAGTGAAAAAAAGGGTAGAGAGGCAAAGACAACGCAATGAAAAAAAGGCAAAGAGACAAAAGGCAAAGAGAATGAAATAAGAAAAAGGGCAGAGGGACCCAAGACACAGAACAGAGCGGAATAGTAGAAGAGCAGGGTGCTCTTCCACTAGACCACCAGGGATGAGGCACAGTCAGGAGACTGCGGGTGGAGGAGGGCCTCGAACACCTACCTGAGGAGCTCAAGCTGGCGCTAGGAGCAGAGCCTTAATGATGGAGCTGCGCGGGGGGAGAGCAGTGACTCTGACCAGGAGGTCAGAGGTCTAACAAATCCTGTTTTCTCATTCTAGCTGTTAGACGTTCAATCACTATCAAACATAGCAAGGGGGAATGGGGCAACTCTGTCCTGGATTGTGGTTGGAGGATTGCTGAAGGGAGGACATGAGCAGCTTAGACAGCTACATTGGGCATAAACAATAGGCTAAAATATGCCTATAATATCAAAGATGTTCCACAAGACATCTTTGATATTATAGGCATGTTTCAGTGATATAGGTCCTCCTGTCCCAAGTAAATGCTTTTCCAGCATGTAGGAGGAGGCGCTACCATGATGTACAGAAAGCGAGTAATGTTTGACCTGAGTGCTTGCCCTATATTACAACTGTCTGGTCTTTGTGGAATACTCAAAGAATACAATTCCTGGCTCTTTGCCAGACTCAGGGCAAAAAAATCAGCCTAAGTGAGCCAATATGGTATATCCCCTCTTTAGAAATTGGCACAATGGTGTCTTTATGAATCAGATGAAGCACAGGATCAAAGATCAAGTCATCTTTAAGTACATTCTGTTCTGGATTGGAATGAATTCAAGACACCTGGCAAAGTCAAGCATGGGGAAATTGATACGTTAGGTAGATTGAAGGATTGTCAATCCATGTGTCTATTTGATAGCAAATCCATTTCATAACTGCTCACAAATCACCTTTCAGTGTTTTCAGTTGAAAGAGAAATACAGATACTTGTCTTGTACGGATTCTAACAGTTTATTTAAAGATACCAATAGATTAATGCCATCAGATATCAATTACTGCTGCTTGACCAGCCCACTTTTAGTATTCAGTTCTGTGAGAGATGTAAGAGGCCATTATTCAACTATGAAGACTATTTAATATTTGGCAGGCTGTCTGGTATTTAACTAGGTCAGTGGAGGGATTCGCTCTGCTGCCCTGGTGAATTACAGACTGTAATTGTTTCCTGTTTGTGATGGGCAGCAAAAGCCTGTAGGTGGCAAACACTAAATAGGATTGATGACCACATACCATCTGGGAAAAACTCCCAGCACATCAGGGTCATTAATTTCTTGTTTTTCAACAACAAAAACAAAAAAACTTTGCTGTGCAGATGCATTGAACATGTTGTCAGCACAGCAAAGCTTTAATGCATTCAGAGGACCCACTGTAGCGGAGACTCCTTTGAAGGCACAGAGATCTCCACCTGCCTGGCAGATAATTCTTAATGCTGCGGACTACAAATTAGCAAAGTTCATCTTGCTTGCTGACTTGGCAGAGCAAAGTACAGCCCACCAAACACCAAATAAGCCCCTATGTATTATTGTTTCAAATCTATTGAGGAGTCCAGAGGAAAATTCAACACCATGATTGTTTCAGACAGGCTTCTCTTTCTGGCTTGATGGATTTTGGAGAAGCTGTAGAGTTGGAGGGCTATCAGAATGTGCTATTGAATTAATCAGTGTTTTGTGGTCTCCTGAAGATAAAAAGAAATGCCTTGAAACTCTAGGTCTGATTTCAGATTTCTATTGCCCATGTAGCTAATCTATGTGAATTATATAAACTGACTTGTTTTCTAGTACAGTGTATGCTTACAAATATGTTTTTTCTGGCATGTCATTTTCTTGAAAATAATGATTCTGAAGGGTGAAGCTCTCTGGAGTGTATACTAAAGACCACTATGAGAATCACAAGTTCCTCAATGGTGTAAGTGCTTTTCTATTTGTGACAAAAATAGAGTTCTGAAACTAAATCTGAACTGGCCTGCAAAATCAGCTTAACCTTTGGGAAGTTAATACTTGTATCCTAGCTCCCTGATTGACCAAACCTTTTAATTTTTTCATGGAGACAAAAAGTGTCACCACGACTATGTGCTGTTATATAGAGATCACTGTCATTAAGGATCGACTCCAAATATTCACAAAAGTCCTAGCCAGTCACTTAGAGGATATCTTGCCAATTTGTTGTCCATCGGCACCAATTAGGTTTTATGAAGCAGTGGCAAATATTTGATTTATACAGAGAGTCCTGCATTTAATGGAGAAAGCAAGCATGAGCAACTTTCCAGTGGTTATCCTATCCCTTGACAATAAAAATGTGTCTGATAGTATGAATTTCTGTTTCTTAAACCTTGTCTTGGGTAGGCTAGAGTTGTGCCCAACAATGCATACATTAATGTGAGCAAAGTATGTTTCGCTGGTGGCCAAAGCAGTGGTTAATGGGGAAAGATCAGAACAATTGAAAACACTAAGATGGGTAGAGGGTCTCAGGGAAAAAGTTTAAAGACTCGCACGGATAAATTCCCCGGTACAATTACATAGAAAACAGAAGATCCGCGAGTCTATAGAGCTCAAAACAGAGCTCTAGAGCACCGTTCAGGACAAGCTTATACCTCCTACTCAAACATAAGGGGAGTCCTATTAAATGGACGGAGTCCCATCACCCACCGAGGTGGCCTGCTTCATCATCTGGGATCTCCTCTTGGTCACAAAACCTAGTGCAACCAAGGGCTACAACCCCCTCACTGTGAGGGAGGAGCACAGGGATGTTTTATTGATCAGTTGATCGGATATCCTAAAATCCGTTTGATGTGAAGCATAAAGATGTAAAGGGTGATGGTTGCAGTGCAGATAGAGGTGATGTGATAAGTGATATAAAATTGGCTACCAAGAGAAAAAGGAAGAATTTATTGAATGAACTCTTGGTGTCAAGGTTAAAAAACAGTGCAAATGCAGTCTGAATTTTATTTTTTACTGCGATGATCTAAACAGGTCTACATGTTTCAGCCATGGTGATCAATACTTGATCGTGGCATTCCTCAGGACCTATAAAGTGATTGCTACTGCATACTCTATGTGACAAATTTAGATAACGATACGGCATTCAAAGATACACCCTACAGAACCTGTGTTCTCGTTTTTGTAGAATCCACAGGACATCTGTTGTCACCTGTGGAAAAAAAGAACACAATGGCAGAAAAAATACATAATAAAGTGGAGAAAAACATTTAAAAACACGCTTGTACTGAACAAAGTGCTCAATGTGGATCATTATCCTTTTTATAATACCTTACATGTATGTAGTTTTTTTAGAATTTTTTTATTAATTGTATCCTTACCCGTAGGTGTATGGGTGGATGCCTCGCCTCACCTGGCAACAGCTCAGGACGTGAGGCACCGCTCTGTTTAAAAGGAAAGACTGTGATTATAGACACTGCAAGTATTCCATAAACCAGTTATCCAAAAGATTTTACTTGTCAACTCATGTAAAACACCCATTCATGAAATGAGAACCAAATTCTATGGGCTTTGTTGGATCTAAACGCATTGTCTCAAGATACATATTAAAGCATTATTTGGAAAGCATGCTAAAAGGACCCGTGGTCATAACTCTTTGGCCATAAACTGCCATTATGAGTAGAGAGAGAAAAAGAAAAGATCACATTCTCAACTCTACTCTGGATATGTTAAAAGCTAATGTCTGAGTTTCAGATTAAGCAAAACAGAAGAGGAAAGCAAGGGGGATCCACCCATAAGCTGGATCGTATTGAAGCCATTTGGTCAATGACTAGCGGAAAAATCAACCCCTTGTTTATAGGTTACTGCGTGATCTTGTCAAGAAATAAAGATGGCATGTAAAGAATATTCTATGCCCAGAAACACTGACATCTCTATGAGTAGTAAAAAAAAGAACAGTTTTTTCTTTAGCTAATCATTAAGGCGCTAAACCTCCCCACACTCGCATTTAACAAAACAGGACGCGCTGCACTCACCTCTCCATCGGTACCCCAGACCTTCAACAGGCTGCCACCGGAGGTAACTGACGGTAGGGGGAGTGTGCCTTTTTATACCTGTTTTGAGTGGTTAATTGGAACCTACTGTGTCTCGTTTAGACTGGCAGTATATCGCATGCTGATTACATCATATATTAAAAGGACTACAAAAACGGGCCAGTAATCATGGGTAATGTAGTCAGTGAAGGGCTGACACTAACAAGACTACAAAAACGGACCAATAATCATGGGAAGTGTAGTCTTAATAAGAAGCAAGACGTTGCCGAACTACACAGCGCTCAAGAAAGCTGGGAAATGTAGTTTGCAGGCAGCGCATGTTCATTTTTTATAACTAGTGTGTCTCTTTAGAATGGCAGTATGTCGCATGCTAATTACATCATAAATTATGAGTACTACAAAAACGGGCCAATAATCATGGGTAATGTAGTCAGTAAAGGGCTGGCACTTGCAAGACTACAAAAACGGGCCGATAATCATGGGAAGTGTAGTCTTTATAAGAAGCAAGACATTTGCCGAACTACACAGCGCTCAAGAAAGCTGGGAAGTGTAGTTTGCAGGCAGCGCTTATTCATTTTGATGCAAAAGAAGGAACTCTGTTACATGTGTTCTAAGCCCTCTTGGCCTATTATCAATTATATTCGGTTATTTGTTATCTGTCAGCACCATATAGCGAACAAATGACTTCAGGTTCAATTTATAAATAGGGTTTCAACTTTAAATTTCTTCCGACCAGGAGTTGGCAATTTGTAAGGATGAAGAAATAAGAAACCCTTATAAACTTGTGCACTGGCCGGCTGTTCATACAGAACATGTCAATTTGAAGGGATAAGAAGGTGCAAAGCCATGCTGAACAATTGACTCATAGCCTTGAGAATGTCATTTGTGGAATCAAGATGCAGTAGATTCTTGCCATATATTAAAATGAAAAGTTCCTTTCAAGTTTTTGACAGGCAAAGTGGGACTATAGCAGAGTCCACGGAATATCGTCATTCAGTCCCAGATCAGAAAGCATTCAGCTGGTCAGGAGGCACTGTTGTCCCCATCTCCACTGCTCTCTTATTTTGTGGTGGAACCTTAGGCAGAAACGGGGGGGAGATAGAGGGGCAGATTTACTAATATTTCATGCAACACAGTGCAGCAAGAGAACGTGCTGCATTGTTTGAAAGGGAGAGAGCAGAAATTCCCCATATTTACAAGGAAGGAGCATTTCTGCACTTTCCTTATGATAGCACACTGAGTGTTGCCTAGCGTCAACGCAGGCATTATGGCAGGATTACTTTTGAGCAGGAAGAGACACCTTCCTGCAGTAAAACAATGCTTAGAGGCATATTCCTCTTTCTATATGTGCTGCAGAGTGCACCTTGTTACACCACTGTGAGGTAGGCACACCATGTTGGCACAAACTTAGGTTTACAAGTCATTCTAAGTCTTGGTTTGCATAGAAATACATGGGTGGATGCATGAGAACGCCCATGCTTCACCCATGTAAGGCCTACCTGAAACAACGTAACACAGAGCAGCGCTATGCACTGCGTTGTTACTTATATTTACTAAACCATACAAAGCCATGCAAAGTGGCTTTGCATGGCTTAGTAAATGCCAAAAATGATTTACATTGGAGCTGCACCACAAAAGTGATAAAACCTTGAAGTCAAATCATAGTAAAGAGGGTATGACATTCGAAAGGAACACCACAAGATTCATCTCTTTGCAGATGATATTTTATTGACTCCCAGAAAATCCGTAGCATTGATACCAAGGGTATTACCGATTCTCGAGTCTTTTCAAGAATTCTCTGGATTTGAGGAGAACCTGGATATCCAGGAGGTAAGGCACCAATGGTAGGTAATGGAACAGGTGGAGAAACTATCTCCAGTCTGATAGGTCAAAGGACAAATTAAGTAACTTGGCATTTACGAGTCCATACCTGGCAAACTATCGACACCTCTTTCGGGAAATTAAAAAAGATCTGGTGAAGTTGTACCTATATTTTGTCTCCATAGCTGGGGAGGGTTGCAACCATTGGCAGGCCATATGAGCTGTGTCCAGGAACGTAATTAACTTCAAAAGATGCCAACTCTGTCACAGGCAGATGTAGCTTGCACCTGAGCCTGTCCCCTCTATTTTCCATCTGCCCAGTCAGACACCAATTCCAGTGGAAGAGGAGCTGCCTCCAGAACTGGTTTTAAGTGACATCAAAGGAGTGTTTGCATATTATAAAAGCCACATCTCTGGGTGGGCCCAGTGAGATCTCAATAGGGTGAGAATGTTTCTGCTGTCTTGGTTTTAGGTAGAGAAAGGCACTATGAAATAGTTTAAAGTAAAACCCACAGGATGTGTTGAAAGAATGGGTAGAGTCACCCCTACTTTCACCTGATTGGTTAAGGAGTAGCCAGGAGTTTCCCCACCCACAGGCAGATACTGCCCATACATGTGGCACCCACTGTACCCTCTACAGAACACCTCGGGACCTGTGGAATACAAAAGAAGGACTGCACCTGCTGTTGTGACCTGTGAGAAGAGCCCTACATTTTTAACCTCTTCTACTTGTACCGGAGACTAAGAAGTGGACTCCAAGAGTCAACTTCTGTCTTTGGCAGGTCTCATATTGCCAGTAAAGATATAGGGAAATTTAAATCATCCTCCACTGGGCAACGTACCTTTCAAAAATGCAACACCATACAGTCGCCAAGGCTAAACAACAAATCTACTGTTCAGGCCAGGGTAAAGATTGATGTTTCTGTAAGTGAAATTTGTAACCATCACTATGGAAACACCTACTTTCGGGGAAGAACGCAAAGTGCTAAATATCTGGATTCTCTATATATTAAAGAATTTAGCCAAATCAAATTTATTGAAGTGTGTGTCTTGTATGAAGAAAATATCTACACGTATAACCCTGAGGTAAATCAACAGGTACTGCTTCTTTGTAGAACTTCCAAGACCCTGAATATTAAACATAGAAAATTGAGTATAAGCATGTAAGGTAGTAGACATGTACATACAAACTGAAAGGGTATAGCTCTGTCTCCAAATTAAATGAATTCTTTATTCCAACCATCTCTATTGTCAACCCCTCTTGGTTTCTGATATAGAAGCATGAAAACTGTATTGTAATTTGGCTCATATCTTTAAACTAAATCAATCTTTAAGTAATCCTTTCAGATATTGAACAGCGTAAATCACATTCCACTGTCCCATGGAGCAATGAACTCCATTGTCGTACGGCTTGTACTAATTGTGGTAAAACTGTGCGTTTGTCGGACAACATAAACATTGGGATGGTGCGAGTCTGATTCCCTGCACCCCCCCATGAGATGTTGGCTTATAGTCCTGCTAGCTACAGTGCACCATCCGAACCCCTAACCTTACAGGGTAACAAATGTGTGCACAACCTCAAAACATGACAACCCTGATCTCCCAAGGAAAGTGCGGTAACAGATCTTGAACCTTTTGGTTTAGACTCTTATGCATACCCAAAGGAAATACGCAAGAAATACACAACCTGCGGTTTCAACATTTAATGAAGCAGTGAGATATGTGCACTGCAATTAGTAATAGAACAAAACATATCACCATAATTAACAATACAAGAACAGTGGAGAGAATGAATAGTTCCGTCATCTTGCTGAAACAATGAATATATGCTGGCATATAGGTAAAGTAATGTAGTGTGCTCCTACCTAACGCTCTCTAACCTACTTTGCCCTAGGGTGGATGATCTGCCAAGAATCCCTGCCGGGTGGCTTAACTCCCCCTTATCTGCGGGCAAGTGTCATCAGGCTGTCCATCTGAGTGCAAAGCTGGACATCCCTCGTGGAGAGGACAGGAATCAGCTCCGATGTACCGCAACCTCGAAGTGTCAGCAGGGTGCTCCCCTGAATTTTACGAGGAAGTGTGTTCATATATATAATAAACAGTGCCCATGTTGGCATGTCGAGGTCTTTGTCAGGTCGTAATTTTTTAGGTTAGTTAGATAGCGTTGTCGCCTACTGGGCAATAATAAGCCATGACATTTGTGCAGTGAACTCTACACATTGTACTGAATGTTCAAGGTTGTCATGATAGTGTGCCTACGAAGTCGAATTGTAAGCAAATGCAGTTTTGGAGAATCCTATCCTGCACTGACACACACACGTACACAAATGTATGTCGAAAATCACTGTGTTGCAGAAAAAGGGCAACCTAAGAAATGTGAGCATAAAGATGGCATTGTTTCTAGATTGGCCATGTGACACCCACTCCTTGCACTGAAGGCCAAAAAAAGCTATCGCTACGGAAAGCAAGTAACATTAAAAACATATGGGCTGCAAAATATAAAATCCCCTAAAAGCTAAAACAAGCGCTGCTTGTTTAACACAGTAAGCATAATGAAAGCAACATAAAATGTTTTGAAACCAATTCAGTAAAAGCACATTTAAAAAAACAAACATTTTAGTATAAAAACAAAGCCGAATTAAAAGTAGACCCATGAATCAAAAAGGCCAAATTGTTTAAATGTTCCGAGAAGTAGATGAAACATTGCCTTTCCCCATCACCGCAGATGATGTTCCCACAGGCACCCATCGAATCAGATCCAGTGAGCATATATGTTTCCATCCAGCCCCCTCAGCAGTCGCTGAAGGAGGAGTAGCCAACGTTGAATCTGCAGAAACTGAGCCAAGGTCCAGTCCACCAGGAGCAGAAGCATACGAGGAGGACTCATAAAATGCTTTGAGGAGCAACAGTAAGCGCCATGGACAACAGTGCAGATGGGCCGTTAATGGACCAATCAGCAAGGCCATGTCCGTTGAGTGAACAAATTGCTTCCCCAAGCATATATCCAAAACACACTTGAAAGCGCACAGAAAACAGCAGAATACAGGCTGCGCGCAGTGTAGCCACACAGGCCAGAAGGACAAGAACCAATGTTCATTCAGTTCCTGCTGTAAGGGTGCGCCAAAACGATGTATCATGCTTTCAAGACACAGGAGCACATGCGGAACTGCCAGTTCCATTTGGCCGTATGATGAACATCCATTGAGGAGCAGAAAAAATAAAAGCACAGTCTCGACAATCAAGAGAAGGAACAGCCGAAGTCCTCCAAAAGTGCTCCCAAGCACAGAGTATATAAATAATGGAATAACTCTGAAGACTTTCGGGAAGCTACTAACCAAACCAGAACCAAGGTTCCTAAATAATTGTGCTACACCTGCTGTATTAGACATGTTAAAAATGTGGTGAACCAGCTCTCCAAAATGGTGTGGGAAGTTATTGCAAAGTAGCGACTGCATCTCAGAAGATGACCTTACCACTTGAAGATCAAATGTCTGCCTCGCAGATGTTAAGGCCACATCTTTATGGAACAAAGCGGCTTTCAGTCCGCTTAAGTTATCAAAGCGCACATTTGAAAGCTTAATCGAAGGCTACAGTGTTGCCTGCCTAACTGTACGGGAAGGTGGAAACACTACTTGCGTACCACAGGTCACGACCGCAGAAACCATCACCACAATGTCAATTCCAGGTCTCATTCTGCAGCAACTCTGATCGTTCAAAATCATATAGCTCCCATTACAGAGAAACCTGAAAGTCGGACGAATCACAGGAGCTGGAGAACCCTTCAGATAGCAGGACAAGTTAGCAACGGACATATTGCATGCACCATACAGCGACACTTCCCTACACACTAAGGAATGCCCTAAAGTACTCTCACAGTCTGAGCCGCTAAGAAAAACATCAGTTCCACAATTCCTACAGCGGAATACAAAACATAAAATCCATGACTAGTCTACATACCCTTCCCCTAGCGCTTCATACCTGCCTACTTGATGGTGTTGTAAACAGTAATCGATGTGGAATGTCGATATTGGCAGAGAAATAAAGCTTTGGATTTTCCAATCCGCAGAAGGTGTTTCAGCAACAGTGAATGGTAGTTTCTTTAGCTTCTCTATGTGTAACATTGTGTATGTCGCATCCTTCCTTGCCATTATTTTGTGCAGTTTTGTAACATTGTAAGGTAAAAACAGATTTGTGGCATAAGGTGTCACCATGGTGCGTGACCAGTGCGAAGTGTGTGCAGAGTCCAGCTCAGTAACATGATAGCCCTAAGCTGTAATTGTTCATGTTGTAAAGTAGACATATCACATATCATCCGGCATGATGTCTATTGCTGATGAAACAATGTTACTCAGAGAGTATATTCTAGTGGATAAGGTGGTCATACCATTATCAACTGCCACCAGAGACCTTTCTAAATTTGCCCTGTCAAATCTTTTTTTTTTGTGTTATATAGCACGAACTTGACTTGAAGGTATCAGAGCATTTTACATGAGCATCAGTTAAGTTACAGATGGACACATTCATTTTTGGTAGGCACAGAAAGATTAAGTGATTTGCCCAGAATCACAGGATGTTGATTGTCCCTGCCGAGACTCGAGCCTGGTTCCCCAACTTCGAGGTCGACCACTCTAGTCGTTAGGCCACATCCTCTGCGCAGTCTCTCTACAACCGCCCGCTACGAAACCTTCCAAACATCATTGTATATTGCCTACAAGAATCGCTTCTGACGTGGTTTTTGAGGATGTAAGAGAAAGTCCTGTAGTCCCATGTCATCAGAGAAAAGGGACAAGTGCAGTTTCACCTAAGACAATGTTGAGGTCTTTAGACAATCAAGGCACAACTTTCCAACACTGTATGTGGTTACCACCCCCAAGTGTTGTGTCTGTGAGCAACGTGGGTCTGGTCTGTTGATTTTAAACCCTTTAGATTCCCCCATGAAACATGCTTGACATTCGTTACTGTCTAAGGGCCACACTAACCATCCCCCATGATTGGTACCCGGTGAACTGTATGTGCCATTGTGAAGCACAGTGTTCAGTGTTTCCTCCGTATAATTCATGAACTGCTGCCAGTCCGTGAAACGTGCAAATGTGGAAATTCTTGGTGTGTTTAAATCCTTTATCTTAGCCAGGCCAAGACATGATGTTTGTTGTACAGTCTTATTCAGGAAAATCATTTGGTGTGGTATGAGCAAGCTCTAAAGAAAGCCTTGTTTCCCTAAACCTGCCAATCCTTACTTCCCCAAAACGATTTAACATCTACTGTGTCCCTCCAAAAGTCAATCCCTATTGTGGACAAATGGTTAAGAAAAATGCAGTATATATCAGCTTCGTATCTGTCAACATATATTTTTTAGCTGGTGCTGGTGTTAGCTTATAATAAGAAGTCCCCGGTCTGTTGAATCATGACCTGAAAAATATGAAACTTCTGTGCAAACGTGTTGGAGCTACGCAGTGGTGGTACAGGGCAGTGTCCCCACTGTGTTTAATTAAAGTCTGCATGTGGAGTGCTTGCTTTATACAAAAAATTATGACCATAATGTTTGAAACAGAACATTTCATCATAATTAGCACTACCAATATACAGCTCATCTGAATTATAAACAGTTGAATGCTCTAGCTCTTCTAGCATCTCATGAACTGTATTAATGTCCCAATAATCAGAGATAGAACTAGGGGTGATAAAGTCATTCAATGATAACCTGAACAAATATGGAATTTATAAAACTTCAGTAGGCCCAAATATACCATACAATACCCTATCCCAAACAATTCCATCAGTAACTGGAACAGCAGTGATGTTTACCAGGGAAAGGTCTCTTTGCACTTCGTTTGATGAATAATGGGGAATTAAAACCAAGTTAACATGTTCGACAGCAGAGCATTCTGGGAGATAGTGTCCATTCAGAATCAGGAAAAAGACTGTCACAAAACCAAGCTAAAGGATTAGGAAAAGTAACACAATTGTAATCCAAAGGTATAACAATGGAGTAACAAAGTTTGTCTTCTTTAGCCAAAAGTATAGCACACGCAGCCTGCCTCAAAGAGGTGGAAGAGGAGGTAGAGGTGAATCCGATGCATCCAAAGAGAAGTCATTGTAATTGATTAAATAGCCTGAGGCTGTTTGATCTATTCTTGACAGCTCTGGAACTTCCGTAGAACTTGGAGTTTGCTCGGACTGTGGTACATTGATGTAGACACCATCCATTTGAGGTTGTGGAGCAGAAATCTGTGTTTCCCTACAAGTTGTTTGTATAGTATTTGTGATGTAGCAGGTAGAAGAGATACTGTGTTGCTAATTATTCCCGACCGGGGAGTAGAGGCTTCATCAGAGATCAAAGTTTCCAATGGGATTTCCTGTATGGTAGTGAGAGGAGACAGGTAACTACCCAAGAGCCTGCACGGTCTACTTTGTAGGACCAACCACATTATGTGGTTTGATGAGATCTATTGACACAAATATCTTGCTTTTTCAGCCAGAGAGCGGCGGTAAAAGCACAGTTCTGGTTCCATCAATCACCAGGACTGGTACATGTGTTCTGCAAGATGGCCCGAATTCTTTTTTGTCCACTGTCTTCTCCTGTACCAGGTCCCCAATCTTAGGGATCCAACCAGGAATCGCTGGCACTTCCTTCACTCCTCCAGTGGCAGTGTGTTTTACTTGAACGTTGCTTTGTGCATCCCGGAAGCTGTTCAATTCCTATAAAACATCCAAACATTCATTTATTTCAAAATGTTTTTCTGCCGTTACTGTGCTGGGACCGTTGATGTCTGGCACCCACATCTTAACCCCAAACAGGATTTCATAGGGAGTTCGACCACCCAGGGATTTTCAAGGCAGATTGTTAAGTGCTCTTTAGAACCCATACAGGTGATGGACCCAACTGTGACCTGAGTCGAATACCCTTTCGGTTAAAGACTGTTTAAAGTCCCCGTTTTTCATCTCCATAACCAAATTTCCCTTGGGATGGTATGGGGAAGAAAACTGCACGGTCCCACCCAATCCTCCCATGGGGTCTTTGTAGAGACGAATGCCGGCCCTTGGTCAGAATGGAATGTACCAACTGCATATGTCCTAAAGAAGACTTGCAAGTCCTTTATAACAGTACGGGCATCAGCCGATCGCTGTGACCAGAACCATAGGAATCGAGAGTAGGAATCCACTGCAACCAAGACGTATTTGTAAGCCCCATCTGATTGTAAAGGGCTGCTGTGGTCCAGATAAATGCATGCAAGAGGCTTGTTTGAAATTAATAGTGGTGTATATGGTGGGTGTGCTACGTTGGAACCCTTCATCTGCTGGCAGATTTCACATTTAATGACAAAGTCCCTAGCCTGTTTGTAAAGACCCAGCCACCAATAGCGTTGCTGCAATAATGACATTTTAGCCGCCACCTCTGTATGTGCAGACGCTAAGCCCTCATGTGCTGCTATGATCAAGTCTAACCTGTGATCTGGGTTTGGTATTACCCTATCCTTCACTTGGGGAATAGTGGCAAATGGTATGTTTTGCCCACTTAATTAGTAGGAGTATTTATGGAAAAGCCTTTCAGCAGGTGGGTGCCGTTGCATACAGCGTTGACAGCCACCATAATGTCTCGATCTATTCTCGTACTGGAACGAGTTATTGCAGCAACTGCAATAGTTTGCACTGTTGTTTTTGCGGCTTCATGAGACATTGAGCTCCCTGCAATGTGTTCCCCTACACATTGATGACCCAAGGTGTGAATCACATGAGTCTGGGGCAAGCATGGTTTTAGCTTAGCCACCTGTCCCTAAAGTATTTTATGCTCTATTGTGTACCCTTTGACATATCTGAATCCCTTATGGCTCCAGTAGTGTAAGTATTCAATGTATGATGGAACACAATAATACAAATTACACACTATTAGTGTGGGGAATCTGGGATCCGTATCTTCAGGGCCAGAATCAAAGCTCTGATTTCTGCCAGCTGTGCAGTGCAGTCACCAAGGGACTGCGTGTAGGTTTTTTCACTTTGGAATTCTCCATCCTGCATGTGCCCTTTTACGGCTGCATACACTGCTGAATATTGCTGCTTTATCCCTATGGCAGGCTGGGCAGAGCTATCAGTATAAATGATGTAATCATACTGATCAAGAGGCATAACTTTATTAGGCAGAGGATATTCATGTTCATACTGCAGGAATGCTTGTGCTTGTAGTGTAGAGTCAAATACAAAGTCTACATTTGTTGTGGTGAGAGAGTTGGCCCATTGTATCCCTCGTGGATATAAGGCCTTTGCATTAGGAATGTTGGCCTTTGTCACAGCCTCTAAGGCCAGAACTGGGGTGACGACAATTATCCGTTTCCCCAGAGCCAATGCTCTCTCTTACCACAGCAGTTTGTACCGCTGTTAGTATTTTTCTGTTGGTGCAAAATGCATTTTGGCATTCGTGCATAAATGTGATTTATAAACAATTTGTACAGTGTCACCTTCATTGAATGTAATGTGGGTGTACGCAGATGACTCGGATCACTGGGTTAGTTGTGTTTACATGTGTGTATAAGTGTTTTGAAGCTAGCATGTCAGCTTGGACTGAACGTAAAATCTGTGTCCAATGTGTACTTGAGAAGTCTGGACGAATCAAGTCGTAGAATGGTTTACCTGTTCTGCATAATCTGGAATGTACGTTCTACCAAGATTTAGGAACCCCAATATGGATTCAAGTTTCTTCAATGTGTTTGGTGGTTGTAAAAGCGCACACTTCTCTAAGAAGTGTGTTGCAAGGCTTTTGCCCTCACTTGACAACTTGTATCCCAGAAACAGGACGTTGAGATGATGAGATGGGCAATCTCTGATATTTTTTAAGTTAAATTTATAGCCCATGTAAGCAAATCTTAGATCTATACGATCTACTCTTGTCAAGTGCGTACAAAATGCATCATCCGTCAAATAAATGTCATCAACATAGGACAATGCCTGGTCATAAAACTGTTGTAAAAGTTCTGTAACCTGGGCTTAAAACAACCAGAGCCGTTCTTATACCCCTGGGGTAAATGACAGAACTGTTTTTTAGAACCTGAAGTGCTGAAGCTTGTCAAATACCTGCTTTCAGGCAATATATTCTGGCAGAAAAATTCATTTGAGATATCTAGTGTAGTTTTGTATTTTTTACACAGTATATTGTTTATTACAGCTGCGCTGTGCATGTTTTGTACTGAAAATGTGCGTTTAGATGTGTTTAAATGTCTGTAATCTAAAACTAGACGATATGAATTGTCTGGTTTCATTACAGGAAACAAGGGGTAATTCATAGGAGAGTTGCAACTTTCTTTTACACCTTGGTATTCTAACTTGCTTTTTGGCATCAATCTTGATGGGGTAATGTCTTTGAGGCTGTCGGGCTGATCTCACTGGTAATATGTGACATGGGAAACCATCATCCCACCCCATATGGTTACGGAATAATGCAGGAGCCAGCGCTAATGCCCACTCCTTGGCATATGAAGGTTTAACTGATTCTGGGATGAAGTCGGAAAAAGCAGATAAAATTACCGTTTCTCCCTTTGGGCAGTACATGAGAAATTCTGGTGGGCAATCCTTTACAGCCAAGAGAATGTCATAGCCGAATTACTTTATTGGGTATTGTATATTTCCTTCTATCTGGAGCTCCATCTCGTATAAACAATGTGGGACACTCAGTCTCATATCCGGTGTTTCCACCTGGATATAGTCACTCAATGCTACTGCCGCCAGACAATCGATCAGGTTCTGGCGAAATATTGTGACTTCTTCAACGCTGTCCAGACTGGTCAGAGCCCATTCCCCATTCAGAAGCAGCGTCCTCAATGTCTGTGGCACTCTTCACTTTGATGCCTGTTGCTTTCTTCTTTTTGGATTAGAGGCTTGGACTGTTTGGGTTTGTCTTCCATTTTTATGATGTAGTTAGATGAGCATTGTGAGTCCTTCTTTGGTTGCACGTACTCCTCTGATCTGCGCTCTGACCGTCCACCTGTCTTCAACTCTTTTTTGGATGATTCCTGAAGGAATTAAATGAACGTGTATCAGTATCCCAATACCTTCCAGGCATTTTAATAGTTTCACGGTTGCGCAGATTGTAGTGCTTTTCAGTGGCTTCCTGTTGATGAGACCCACTATGTGGCTTAGTATGTTCTTTATTTTTCTTATTATCGCACCTCTTCTTAGTTCATCATCATCCATCTTTATTTTGCATTTAGAAAAATGCATATAAAGTACATAGAATCATTAAAATGTAATATGCATCATATAAAACAGCAAAACAGCAAAACAGCTATAATGATATTAAAAAGACGGTGTCAAATTGATAAAGACAGCTATAAGAACAAATTAAAAAATCGATAAAACCATATGCGTAAACACCGAGTGCACCCGCTAATAGGTAATAGTACAAATTCTAAAAATGTGCCCCATTTGGATTAAAGTGCATTTTTCTGTTTTTAAGGACGGCAAGTAAAAAGTTCGCAAGCATGAAACATAGGTACGGGGTTTCCAAGGAACGGAAAGTTTCAAGGGCTTGTTTATGCGAGCGGATACAGAATTTTTTCAGCAATGGGATAATGAATTTTTTCCTCTCTACCTTATAGAATGGGCAAAAAAATAAAAGGTGTGAGCTCGATTGGTGGGCGAGGTCGTCACAGGGGCACAGAGATAGCTGGTTTGCCGATTATACTTGTGCCGGATAGGCTGCCATTAATGGTATGCAATTCAGTCTAAATCTGGTCAGTACGAAGCGATGTCTAATGTTCGTGACAAATGAGATGTAGGATAAATGGCCAGTGCTTGCAGTTGTTGATGCTAGGTATGTGGACACTGTGATTTTATTTTGGTTTTTTTGCCACCTGTCTGAGTTGCAATTAGCGACAAAGAGTTCTTTTAGTCGCAATTTGGAAAAGGATATGCACTCAGACGGTGAGTTAAACAGAAACTCCAGATCTAGTTCTTTGAGGGACTGTTTCACAAAAGCTAGCCAGCTGATAGAGGAAGCACGATCCAAGGTTAAGATATCCTTTAGTACTGATTGGTTCAGGGGGACCATTTCCCTTTTCCAGACTGAGAGCCAGGCTAGAAGCGGGGCAATTTTTAGAGTGTCAGATAGGTACGGAAAGTCTAGTTCCTTATGGATTAAAATGCTTGGGCAGGAGGTTGGGATAGCTAATAGTCTCTTTAAGAATTTGTCTTCTATTGCTTGTAGAGAGTCAGTATTTGCTATTCCCCAAATGGCTGCACCGTATGACACTATGGATCTTGTGTGTGCGTGATAAATTTCTAACATTTCTTTTACTGGTTTGTTCCCTATTTTTGCTGCAAATTTCCAGATACCGGCCATACTTTTAGTCATCAAGAGGGCCCTGTTCCTCACCATGGTACACCATTTTAGTCTTTCATCAAAGAAGATTCCCAGGTACATGAAGTTGTCTACTCTGTCCGGCCTTCTGTTGTTAATATGGAAGCCCATTAGTTTCTGCTTCTTGTCCCTACACATGGCCATCACATATGATTTTGTTTTATTAACATGAAGGCCTACCTTTGCCATGTAGGTAGAGTACGTCTCAATCAAGAGCTGTAAGGCCATTGGAGTTCTGGCCAATAGGACGGCGTCATCTGCATAGAGCATAACGGGTAAAGGGTGTGTGCCTAACGTTGGAAAGTCCATGCATTTTTCGATCAGGACTTTTGTTTGTGTACAGGGAGAAAAGGAAGGGGGCAAGTACACAGCCCAGGATCTTTCAGGATCCCTTTATGGATCCTGAAAGATTTTGTGCACTCCCCTTGTTTTCCGTATCGGACTACTGCCTCTGCGTTTCCGTATAGTTCTCTGATAAATGAGATTATGGATGGGTCCACGGCCAATGACTCCATGATCAGCCACAATTTATTGTGGCTCACTCAGTCAAAGGCTGCTGACAGATCCATAAATGCCTTGGGCTTCAGCAAGGATTCTGTTCTCAGATGTCCACTCCTCCAGCCTATTTAGCAGCAGTCTACCCGTTAACTTTGCTGTGCTGTCCAGTAGAGAGATCGGGCAGTAGGTAACTGGATCTGTGCCGCTTCCCTTCTTATGGATTGGGACTGTGACATACTGTCTCCAAACCAGCAGAGGGCCGGCTTTAGCTATGGCGTTAAATGCTATTGTGAGGACCGGTACCCAGAGAGGTTTATTAGTTGTAAAGCCATCCAGCGGAACCCCGGTTGCCCTCAGCTCTGGTGTTTGATTTAAAGCAAGTTCTACTTCATATATGGAGAACTTCCGTGCAGATGGAATCCTCGAATATGGCTCAGATAGCTCTAACGTTTTGGCTGTTTGTTCCTGGAATATTTTTGGGAAATAGCTTAGCCATGTGGCCTCCTCTATGTGGAGGTCCAGTGATGGACCACTCTCCTCCTGGAAAAGAGTACTATTAACGATTTTCCAGAAAGATTTGCTGTCTTTGGAAATGGGGGCTAATCTCAGGTTTTCCCAGGCTTCATTGGCTATCACCATTTTTCTTTCCTGCCTTGTGGATTTATAAGCAGACCTGGGACTTCTGATAAGATTTTGATCTCTAGGTCACGATTTGAGTGCTTTATGTAGATCCGCTAAGGCTCGTGAGCAATTTTTCCAAAACCACGTTTGCTGTTAGTGTGTTTTTTGGGTTATTTGACAAGTAAGGTGCTACTTTATGGACATTAGAATACTGCTAAATGCTTCCATGGTTTGGTGAATCTTGGAAGGTAAGTTCAAGCATAGACAGATTTTCTTAGATGAGGAGGACACTTTTCGGTAACAATTTTGTGGGGTCAATGTTCTCCCATTTTAAAGTATAGCCGTTTTTCCTGGCTAGTGTGGTTTGAGTAAGCAATTGGTGCCCAGTCTTTTGGGTGAGTGCCAGCTGAACGTAAAATGCAGAAAGGAGTGATCACTGAATTCAGACGGTGTGACCTCAACATTTTTTAACGTTTCTGCATGAGGATATAGGGAACAAAATGAAATAAATACTTGAGGACCCCCCCTGCCCGATGAAACGTTGCCACCATTGTCCCGTGATAGAGCATTTTGGATTAACAATTTTCAAGTCCCATGCCATCAGTAAGCTATTTAGAGCGTTGCAGTAGTTATGATGGTTGAAATGAGTCAGGGGATGACCCTTTACATCAATAACCCCACATATGTTAGGGTTAGTGTGATTACAAGTGTGAGAGTTAAAATCCCTGACCCATATAATAAATGGCCATCTGGTATAATGAGAAAGCAAGCCCTCCATTGTGTGTCCCAATTCGTCTGCAACCTCTGCTGGATTTATGAAGTTGTTGTTGTAGAAATGTATTAATACTAAATCAGGATTTTTCTGTCCCCTGGCTACTATGATGTGAAAATAATTTGAGCTGTTAACAAATACTATTTTGTCAAACACGAGTGCGGTTGGCGATGAGTATTATTAGACCCCCTTTGGCTCTACCTGCGATAGAAGGGATGGCTGGTGTGAAAAAAGAGCGATAGCCATTTAGGAAAAAAGGTTTCTCTGCCCATGTCTCCTGCAAACAAATTATGCTGATGTCACTCTGCTCTGATTCCCACACCGAGGAGCCTTTTCCTTTTTGAAGCCAGCTATATTCCATGAGATGAGTGAAAGAGCTCCTTCGTCAGGTTGGAATGAAAAATCCCCCCTAAGGGCAGTTGATGGTGGGGATAGTGGGTCGTGTAAGGCCTGTATGGTAGTAGGCGAGCCACCCAGCCTGGTGGGTCTTCCTGTCACAAGTTGTGTTCCCTCAGCCTCGGGCTCTGAAATGCTGGATGGGGATAGTGGATTAATAAGGGGGTAGAGTCAATCGCAGCTGTCCAAATCCTCAAGTGCAGCATATCTGTTTCCAAACAGTGGGTTGTGCTCAAATAACTGGGGAGTGCAGGTTAGGTTATTAGCTACCAGGGGTACTACATTATTAATCGTGATTATGAGTTGGGGTAATGGTTTGTAGAAGAAACCCAGCGGGACTGTAAAGATCTGGGATTGTATGGTGGGATCTGACGGTAATTGGCATAGTATGTACCTCACCAGGCCGCAATTGTCAAAATTAAGAACAATGCAGTCGTTGTTAATTAATTTTGGCCCGTGACCCACCCAAGGTATTCTCCTGGCCATTATCAGGTGATTTTGAATTAAATGGCCTATGTTAGCAGCATAAGTTAACCAGTGTCTGGCCTTCGCCATCTTCTAAGTTGAAGAGTTGGAAGCTTGTGCTATCCTTTTCAGAATAACTCGTAATTTGTGTTTTACTAGGTCTGGCTCCCAAATTATCTCTACCCACTGTTGCGTAAGTTTCTACAATACTTTTTGGTAATTCGCACCCCTGCTGTCCCGGAGGAAAATCCCTTAGGCACTGGTGTATAGCCAATGCTGCTGCGTCTCCTCAAATGTTACTTAACATTATAGCGGACACTGCAGTAAAATTGGCTATCAGTTTCATTCCCAAGTCCAGGGCAGGGGGTGCCCCGTACTTATTCTGGATCTGTTTTAACACTTCTGGTAAAACAGCCCACGAGGGTGTACCATGAGTTCTGGTATATACTGTAGTGAAGACTGTGCCCCAAGTGGTGCAGTCCTCTACAGGGGGAGCCATCCCCAATGGCCAGCATACAGTAAGATCCTGTGTTTTTCCTGAGGTCCCGTATGAGGAAACACTGTTCAAGTTGACTTGTTTTTTTGTGCAATCTAGAACGGATTGTCCTCCCGCCTGATGGGAAATTTCCCCATTACTGCATTTATTGTTTGTGGGCTTATGCCCAGAGTAGAAAGTTATGGTTGTGCAGCTTGAGCAGCACTCGCAGGATTTAAGGTCATTGATTGAATAATGAACTGTGTCATGCTTCTATATATTCTGACTAAACAGTTGTATAGTGTTCGCATTTGTGCTGCTGTTAATTTAGCAATATTTGGATGTGGTGTGTAGCCGGCTAAAACTGGCCATGTTGCCCCCTCATTGCTAAGGGGACCAAGTTGAACTTCTTCTATTGTGTGTGGTAGGGTGCCATTAAACCAATTTTTGTGTACTTGGTATGTTAGGTGGAATTTCTAGATCTTCGTAATCTCTATAGTTGCGTGGAACATTGTTTGCAGTGTAAGTGTGGAACAATTTACAGCGATCGTCTGCTGCTGGGAATTTAACCCATGAATAGAACACCTCTGTCCTAAAGGCTTCATGAGCCTCAACCACGAAGGTAACTTTCCCACCCGTGAGTGCGTGACCATTTTGTTGCAGCAACTGAGTAGCTGCATGTCTGCAGTTTTTAGGTATATTTACTGTTGCTTGTTCAGCTACCAGAGTATGTAGAAATTAGAGAAGGTACCACTATGGGACAATGCTTTGGAAGGTTCAAGCGTAAATAAACTACAGCCAATACATAAGGGAACCCTAATTAGCTAAGGAGGATTTTCCCTACTACCTCGGATGCCTCTGTTTGGTCGGTAAGTAGGGTTCTTTGGGTATAGAAAAGAAAACTACCCAGGAGATCCATTAAATAAGAGGCCAAACTCTAAGATTGGTGATGCCAGTCGTACGGCTTGTACCAAGTGTGGTAAAACTGTGTGTTTCTTGGACAACATAAATATAGAGATGGTGCGAGTCTGATTCCCCGCACCCCTCAGGAGATGTTGGCCTATAGTCCTGCTAGCTCACAGTGCACCATCCGAACCTCTAACCTTACAGGGTAACAAATGTGTGTGCAGCCTCAGAACATGACAACCCTGATCCCCCAAGGAAATCATGGTAACAGATCTAGAACCTTTTCGCTTAGACTCTTATGCATACCCAAAGGAAATATGCAAGAAATACACAACCTGCGGTTTCAATATTTATTGAAGCAGTGAGATTCTTGAGTAAAATACGTGTGCGGCAATTACTAATAGAACAAAACATATCACCATAATTAGCAATACAAGAATGGTGGAGAGAATGAGTAGCTCCATCATCGTGCTGAAACAATTAATATATGCTGGCATTAGAGTAATGTAATGTAGTGTGCTCCTACCTAATGCTCCCTATCCCAGTTTGGCCTAGGGTGGGTGATCTGTCAAGAATCTCTGCTGGGTGACCTAACTCCCCATTACCTGTGGGCAAGTGTCATCAGGCTGTCCGCCTGAGTGTAAAGTGGTACATCCCTCGTAGAGAGGACAGGAATCAGCTGCACTGGAATTCTGATGTAGAACGGCCACGAAGTGTCAGCAGAGTGCTCCTCTGATTTTAACGAGGACGTGCATTCATATATATAATAAACAGTGCCCATGTTGGCATGTCGAGGTGTTTGTCAGGCCGTAATTGTTTAGGTTAGTTAGATAGCGTTCTCGCCTACTGGGAAATAATAGGCCATAACATTTATGCAGTGAACTCTACACATCATACTGAATGTTCAAGGTGTCATAATAGTGTGCCTAAGATGTCGAAATTCAAGCACATGCAGTTTCGGAGAATCCTATCCTGCACTGACATGCACACAAATGTATGTCAAAAGTCACTGTGTCACAGAAAGAAGGCAACCTAGGAAATATGAGCATAAAGTTGGCATTGTTTCTAGTCCGGCCACGTGACACCATGTAACATTTGCATACTCATCTAAATAGATCTAAAAAATTCCTTATTTGGATTACACAATACTCCATCTGTCATTATGGAATATCTTTCAGAAAATTCAGGCTCTGTTCTCATAACAAGGTATAAGAAAATCCACATGCGGTTCTCTTACATCCCGGGACACATTTACTATTATTTCAATTAATGCAGTGCAGCACAGCTAGGGCACTGGCTGTGCTGTGTTGAGTGAAAGGGAGAGAGCAGAAATGCTCCATATTTACAAAGATATGGAGCCTTTCTGCTATTTCCTTGTGCCGGCGGACTGGGTGCTGCCTAGCACCGATGGAGGTACCCTTGCACCATAGTGCAAGGATGTCTGTGTTACGGGTTGGATTGTTTTTGTGGAGGAAGAGACAACTTCCTGCACAAAAACAATCCAACCCGTAACACAGACACCCTTGCACTATGGTGAACCTATACTGTACCATTACAGCTTCTCGAGGCCTTCAATGACCCCCTCACATCCTTAGGAGCAACTCTAGAGGGTACCACTAGCCCCATCATAACCTACAAATGGACTATTAAACCCAGTAAATTCAGGCTTAAAAGTCAGAAAAAGATATGTACTGGGATGCAGTATAGCTTTGACCGCAAAAAAGAAGAGCATATCTGCACTTTACTCAGGCAAAAGGGATGGTCAACATAGCATCTTAAATATTCATTGTTGTATTTGTAATAAATACCAGATATTTGAACCATAAATACATGATTGTATCCTTGCATCTTTTCTACTGTATACCTTTAACATGGTTCAACCCACCTGGTGGCAGAACATAGGAAACCAAACCTCTCTCTGACATCTAACACTGCATGACGTAATTTCAGATATCATAATACTCCAAGTGACACTCATCGCTAACAAACACCATACAGGCCCAGCAGGCAACATTAAACAGCGCATCTGACACACATAAACACATTTCCGATATGCCTAACAATCAACCTTTCATGACATCTACAGAACACTCAAAATTCAATATGCCATCGTATTTCAGACCTTTTCAGATACATTAGTTCTCCATCAGACACCAGCACCTTTTTAATCAAATCCAAGTACATTTATCCTCTGCTCTAAAACATACTAGACATGCATCCTGGCACCATTGTGGTTACAACACTTCACCAAAACCTTTTAGTTGGCTGAATAGAATCACCTCAATGCACAATCATATCGTCTAATAAACCTACCTATCAAGAACACGTATATTTTAAGTAATTAATACATTTTGGGACCCTCTTACATTAAAAGATTTTGATTTGCCAGTTTCATTATTAACAATGTCTCCATTGCTGGTGTTGCTTTTAAAGCAGGCTAAACACCACCTATAGACATCCTGCCCTGCAGTATTTTATTACAAGAATAGGTGTAATTCTGATGGGTACTCTGTGCCAAATAACTAATTTACA
This sequence comes from Calotriton arnoldi, assembly GCA_963921515.1. NCBI lineage: Eukaryota > Metazoa > Chordata > Amphibia > Caudata > Salamandridae > Calotriton > Calotriton arnoldi. The sequence continues at coordinate 977,536 of CAWUFW010007170.1, read as the reverse complement.
TCATCCATATTATCATAATTATGGTTAATTTATGTTTAGATTTCCTCTCTTGAAACAGATCTGTATCGATATTTGTTCTGCTTTTAACATCTTTGTACTCCTTTATATAGTCATTTCAATTTTCACTGATTTAAACTTCCGATACAAACTTCAATCTTAATCACATGGCAGCATCACACTCTTTAAGACAACATTACACCAAAACTGAACCACGCTACTTTTTACCACATCCCACTGGAATGCAGCCAGCATAGAACCTCAACTTGATAAAAGGCATTTGTACACCATACCTCACCCTCTTACTTTCCAGCTCATCACATTTTAGAGACCATCTACAAATCTTTTTAGGTCTAGTGTGAATTGTATGACAAAAGGTGGTAAAAAGAGAACACTGCTCCTTAATCTGGAGCGAAGATTGTCATGTTGCTGTATGACAGGTAAAAAATAAGTTGAGAGAATCCACTGGCAAGCTCGTCAAGCACTCAGAATTGTGAGCAGGAAAACTGCAGGCTAGATTATCCGGGATTCATTTTGAAATGCAAAGATCCTGAAGCATAAACTGCCAAATACATATAGTAGTACTCGCTCTCTTCCTCTGGAAAGAGGAGCATCAAGACCGATAGAAGTGACAGTCAACAACATAATTGCTGATCCTGTTTATGGGAAGGTTTGCAAAACCAGAACATCCCACTTCAAATCAGCACAAGAGACAACCATAACATGTTTAACTCTCACGCAAGTTAGGATGAAAGATTGTAAGATCCGCCTATGCGGAGCACCACCATATTTAAATCCTACACCCAGTAGTGGCCAGTGTGCAAGACGAGCGGCGGGGCAGGCGGGGGCTGGGTAGGGGGCATAGGGGTCGCGGGCGATAAAAATAAAAATAACAATAATTTTTTAAAACGTACCTGCAGATGGTCTCATCGCGCTCTTCTTCTCCTCTTCACCAGGCAACACAGGCTCCCAGAATGACCTGCGGCTAATCCTGAGAGCAGCTTCAGGATTTGCCTGAGCACCCTCGATTTGTGCTCCAGGACAGACTGGGAGTCTGTGCCCGCTCTCTCCCACCCAGCTGCGTCGCTGGGTTGGAGAGAGTTTTCACTGCGCATGGCGGTTTGGCTGGCCTGAGACAGCTGGTCAAAACATCATGCACAGTGACGGGAGTGCACTACCATTCCCCTCAGTGCCTGTCACAGCCCAGGCCACGCCACCAAGACTCAAAAGGAAAGGAGAAATAAACAAGTGTTTATTATCGTTTTATTTCTCCTTTCCTGCCGTTTTTGGGGGGGCGACGCTCCTCCACCATAGCAGAGGAGCCACCAATGCCCACACCCACCAAACAACAAAATATACACCAAATGTGGCCTTTTCCTTGCACATACGGCTTTCGATTGGACCACTGACAACTGCAGAATGAATCCTGTGTGGCTAGGCACCAAGGGTACACATAATTGGTGATTGCTGTGCTATTCGAATACCTGTAATTTTAACAGTGTCTATAGATCAAACAACAAAATGTGATTGTCAAACCTTTAATGAATGGTACAGAAACAAGCCTCGAAAAAGTGTTATGTGGATTCCTTGTCCAACTCTGCCAGAGAAGGCTGGTTTAAAAACACATTTTATTATTATTATTATTATTATTATTATTATTATTATTATTATTATTATACTAATAATAATCAGAAGAATAAGAATAATAACAATACTTTTAAGTGTCTAATGCAAGCGATTACATTTGAGTACCAGTCAGAGAACAGAGCAATACTTAAGTTTTTCTTGAATAACATCAAGAGTTTTTTCTGTAATGGATTATAGCAGTTTGATCCACCAAAGGGTCTCAATCTTTGACTTTCTATCACAATCAGTTTTAATTTGATTCAGCTTAAAAATGACAGCCTCCCCACTGTAGCCTTTTGATCAGCTAATATGGTCTCATTGTGTTATTCAGGGCCTGATTAGGACGGCAAGCGTCCAACCATCATCGTTTCAGGCAGGTGACCGTCTGACAATGTGTCGGTGGTCCCAACTGCCCGATTACAATAGGACCGCCGTGTAGGTGGTCCTAAAATGCATTTTCTACAGCAGCTTGTGCTGTGGCCCAGAGAAAGGGCTGCAGTACAAGCTGCTGTTGAAAAAGGCACTTTGTGCACATCCATGCACCATTTGGCAGGCACCATATGGTGCCTGGCACACGGTGCATGGGGGTACCCCCTGGGCCACTGTAGAGTGGTCCACGGGGGAGGAGGACCCTGCTTGGGGCCCTCAAAGTATTTTTGCGACAACCTGTACATGGAGGTCAGACCTCCATGAACAGGCTGTCGGAAAGGGACATCCTAATTCCTATGACAGTGCATGTCCAGGTACCGCCCTCATTGTAGGGATAGGAGTCCGACCGCCGCCCCGACAGGATCCTTGATCCTGTCGGAGGCGAGAGTCTTTTTTCCCAACAGCCTAGCTCCGACTGCATGCATCCTAATGTGGCAGTCCTGCTGATTGGCTGGATGTCCGTGGGACTGCCACCGACGACCTGTCAGTGGCGGGCCCAACACCATCATAATCAGGCCCTCAGTCTCAAACAATTGAGCTAATAATTTGGGGGGAGGGTGACCCCTACCAACTTAATAAACACATTTGGGTTAGGCTGAAATATAGCTCCCAGACAATTTGTTATCAACCAATTTACCCTAAGGTGAAATGTCTTTTATGCAGGCATAATCTCACATACTTTCTGGCATTTCCATGAGGATCATTAAGTATAATGACTAACATTCACATAAACAAGATTTCATTTGGGTAAAAATCCCATAAGGAAGCATGGGAACAACGTGAACCAATCAAATGAAAGTGGCTGTTATTTTAACACTCGGGTCTGGGAAAATGAAAACATTTTGAGTTTAATTTTTACCTGAGCGGATGTAACTTTTTTAGCTTGCAATGCATTTTTTCATTTATGTATTTGTTCATGTATTTATTTATCTATTTAGTTTATTTATTTATTTGTTTGTTTATTTTTCTTGGTAACTGTCATAGAGAATGAGACGGCTCTACATAAACTATGAACTTCCTCTTCCTATCCTAAGGACTCATCCCTGTCAGTTGTTGAGCTGCTGATCATCTTTAGTTTCAATATTGGAGGGAAAGCATCACTTATCCTCAATCTCTGCTGCATTATTTACCCTTGGAACAGTCCCATATTTTTGGGTAAAATTACCTACGTCCAGTGCAGTACTTTGCAAAGTGTTTGATGTATGAGGGAGGGCAGGCACCACTCAATTTTTTTGTTCAGATTTTTTTTGTGGCAGCATGGCCTAGACTTTGGGCTAATGGGCACATGTCAGGCCCATGAGAGATTAATGGATAAGCATATAAGGGCAATGTACATTTTGAGATGGTGAAGGCCTGGTGTTCATGATCTCTTCTGAGGAAAATAAAGCGCTCTCCTCCTCTTGTCCAATCCCACCTCCAGATGAAGTTTACATGGAGTGTACCATCGAGGCCCACCATTCGAGACAAGGGACAAGAAAGGTTCCAGAAAGCCAAGTTGTTAGTGTGGAAAATAAATCAGTGATTCTTCATGTTGAGAGTGGCCCTGAGAAAGTGCAGATAACTTTAATTCAACCTGCTCCTGTACCATCACAACCTGCTTCCATATTCTCACAAACAAAAAAACGGGCACCAGTAACACCTACTGCAGTCACAGCCCACCCTAAGTAAAAGTAAATTGAACCTAGCTCCATAAAACATCTGGATTTGTCTCTATAGTGAAGCTTTCCTTCCAGAATTGGCACTTCTTTAAACTTATGGCAAAATGGACCACATTGCATACTGCACAATTTGCTGCATACCGTTGTGTTGTGGAAAGCCAGATGGACAATATGATATAGGGACCTATATGAAAAACCAACATCCAATCCTGTGGATACAGCTCCTAAAAATAATACTGCTTCCAGGAGAGTAAAAATTGAAAAAATAAAGTAAGGTACTGAGGATGAAGAAGATATTACCGGCTAATGAGCTCATAACTAGGGCCAAACCAGTCCTGGGTTGCTTGTGTTCCAGTTCAGGGAAGAGCTTGCTTGGCAGTTTGGGCCAGACTGTTTTGACTGCAGCAGTGTCAAGACTGATTTGCATATAGCTGGATCCAAACTGAGGTGGCATGGTGTGCAAAATAATGATGAATTGTGATGTGGCCCCAAGTGATTACCAGTGACTGGGATTAATTCAAGCATTCCATCCATCACTGTGTTGTATACTAGTTGTGTCGCCCTTAGTAGGATGGTTATGCGCAGACTGGAACTAAGCTGTACCCAGCTGATGAGCCCATAACTGTGGCAAAACCGGTCCTCGATTGTTTGTGTTCTGGTTCAGGGGGGACCTGGCTTGGCAGTTTGGGCTGGACTGTTCAGACTGGAGCAGTGTCAAAGCTGATTTGTATATAGCTGGATCCAAACTGAGGTGGCATGGTGGCATGGTGTGCAAAATAACGATGGATTGGGATGCAGCCAAAGTGATTATCAGTGACTTAGAATATTCAAGCATTCCATCCATCACTGTGTTGTATACTAGTTGTGTCGCCCTTAGTAGGATGGTTATGCCCAGACTGGAGCCGAGCTGTACCCAGATGATGAGCCCATAACTGTGGCAAAACCGGTCCTCGATTGTTTGTGTTCTGGTTTAGGGGGGACCTGGCTTGGCAGTTTGGGCTGGACTGTTCAGACCGGAGCAGGGTCAAAGCTGATTTGTATATAGCTGGATCCAAACTGAGGTGTCATGGTGGCATGGTGTGCAAAATAACGATGGATTGGGATGCAGCCCGAGTGATTACCAGTGACTGAGATTAATTCAAACATTCCAGCCATCTCTGTTTTTTATACTAGTTGTCATGAGAAACAGCACTGTTTCTTGCTGAGTGTACTTATTATTTTCAGCAACCTAAGGCTGGCAGAAGGAAAATTGGGATGCTTCATCACCCAAACAATCCAAACAACAGAGGTCACTTGAGGTCACTTGAGGTGGGATAAAAAAAGCAAACATACCAACCGATATCAAGGCAATGTTGAGGAAGGAGTCATAATACCACTAAATGCATATTCTGGTCCATTCATACAATGGGAATCTGGCTAAAATGTTTGCGCTTGACCTACTCCCTTCTTTTTATGGTGGAAGGAGAGGCGATTCTTGAATTTGTGGAGGCACTTCATCCAAAAAAGAAGGTTTCAATAAGGATTTATTTTTCAACTAGTGGTGAACCACAGCTGCATCCAGTGCAAGAATCAGTTGCTGGCACAATGGAAGAAAGCCTGTGCAGTCTATCCTTTTCACTATAAATAATTGTACCAATTGGACCAGTTGTTAAGCTATAGCCTGCATGTGCTTCACTGTACTCTAAGGGCAGATTCATCAAGGCATTGTGTTGCCCTTGCATCATGCATGGTGCTGCAAGGGTAACACAATACCTATGTTAGATTTACCAAGCATGGCCAGGTTATCTTGCATGACCCTGCATTGCTTGGTAAATCTGGAATAACGCAAGCTAGCTCAAGTGGCTGCCTTGCATTGCTCTGAACTGGGGAGGTGTTCCATGGGTGGAGCGTGGCTGTTCCCATGCATCCACTCATGGATTTTGGCTCATTCCCAGATTTTCCAATATTGGTAAACCTGGCAATGCACCAAAATGCTATGCCTTCCCAGGGGAGGCACAACAAGGAGAAATATCTTGCATAATTTCCTCTTTTTGAGTGTGCTAAATTCTAAGTAGAAAGAGAAAAAAGCCTCCGAGGATTGTTTTTGTGCAGGACCTTGTTCCTGCCTGCACAAAAACAATCCTGCCGGCAACACACACAAGCTTGAACCATGGCACAAGGGTGCCAACTTTGGTGCTAGACAGAAGATTGGGTGCCAGTGCAGGCAGAGAACAGGAATGTATTGCTGTGTTGCAGTGTGTGAAAGTATGATAAACCTGCCCCTGGATTTCCTTCAAGGGGATTAAGAAAAAGCCTTTACGCCGGTGCCACCTTTGCTTGTGCATTTCGAGACATTTTTTGTCATGCACTAGTAGCAATGTTCTCCGTGGAGAAAGCCCACTTAGCTGCCAACATCCTGGAATAATTCAATACCAGTCTATGAATGGTTTTGACTCAGAGCTCCCTCCACAGGATTTGTTGCCACTGATAATCGCACTAATGTTGTCAACGCCATGGCAGATGGAGGATATTTCAGAGTGCTGTGTGTAGCTCATTGCATCAATCTAATTGTGCAGGAATTCCTCAAAAGAAAAAGGAAGAAGCTATCATACTGGTCACTTGTTGCAGTATTTGCCCTCATTTCAGCCACTCCTCCAAAGCCTGGAAGCTGCTGAGGATCATTCAATGTGATAATAGAGTTTCCGTAAAAGCCCTCTTACAGAAGGTATCAAGCTCCAAATCTACATGCTGTAACACCAGCTTGAGCAGTAAAGGTTTAATAATAATTATATATTACAAAGGAACGGGAATGCTACTGCTAAAGCCATGATGATGGAGGTTGACAAATTGGCGCTAGTAGTGTACGTGATTCAAATACTAGTGCCTTTGAGATTTTGACACAGGAATTCAGCAATGATGATTGTACCATGATCCAAACCAGCCCCTTGTTGTACATGCTGCAGAATCATTTGCAAAAGGTGTAACAAGCATATACCAATGTCAATGTGGAAGCAGCTGCTTTGGGCAACAGCTTGAACCTTCATGTGAATACAAATCCAAAGCTTCAAAAAGAGATTATGGGCCCAGTAACGTATATCTGTGCCACTATACTGAATCCACAGTACAAAGAAGGGCTACTTACTTTTATTCCTTTTTCATTATCAATGGCTCAATTTACAAGAGTTAGATCATCAGTGAAATGCAATGTACATGCAGCTAGTTGTCTGGGAGCGGTACTAGAATGTCTTTTAGTTAATGGTACTCCATTCACTCATAGTCTTTTTGCATCATGTTTCACTCAACTCTCAAATATTGCCATTTGCTTTTCTCATTCAAAATATCTCTTTTTCAAGGAACGACCAATGAGTTCCTGAACTGCATTTCAGCCCTGTTCACATGACTGGCAATGCCAGAATGCAGCTGCACCATATTAAACAGTATCAATTGCATTTAGCATTTTAACTGCACACCCCTCTACCCCAAAATTATTGTTGCATTGACTCCCCCTGACCCTGCCCCCCCCCCACAGGGGGTAGATCAGTTGTAAACTTTAAAACAAAATTACCTTTTTGGCTCCAGGGGTATCGCCCCATCAGGCGTTTTGAGTCAGAGTATCTCTACCCTGCACACTATATGTTTTTTTTTAATTTCAGAACAGGGGACTGAGTCCCTGAGTCTGAAATGGCTGCTGCAACATATTTGTTGATGTTGTGGCAGCAATCAGATCTTATCTTTTGATCTGTCAGGTGCACAGATCCTCTGGGTCGTGAAATATACCTATATTTTGAACCATAATTTCTCAAACACTACAGAACAGATTTACAACAAAAAGCACACTTTCTTGATCAAAATGTAGCTTTCTGCCAAATTAGGTGAAATTCCATTCAGCCATTTTTGTGGTATCACTGTTCAATTTTCCTATTGAAAATTGCATGAGGAAAACACATTTTGGGACCCCACTGTTTCACGTCACCTCCTTGATGGAGCACCACAAAATGTTCAAGGAAGGAGCTTTTTTGGCGCTAAAGTTATTAACAAACCAAAAATCAATTTCCTTTGGAAATGTGTTCCTAATGATAACTACCCAGTGGAGACTGGCACTCAGTAATAAATATAAATATATATATACATCATGCACAATCAAATTTCATATGAATTATGTGTTAAAGTATTTTGTTTATGCCTATTACCGTGTTGCACCACGTGTGCTGGCATCTATCACTTTAAATTTTTCACTTTGGCTCTGAATGCGCGTCATGTGATCAAGGCCGAGTTTGGCCGAAACGCGTCATGGCAGAAATGGTGGCTCACTGAAAATAAACATCTAACTTGCACCAAGACTGGGTTCGTCGTCCGTTTTTTCCGATCCAAAGGAGAAGCGCAAGCGGAGTGTGGCGATATATATATATATATATTCACTGAAAAAACCATAGGTTTTAGGGACAGTTATAGTTAGTTGGACATTTCACTCGTACAAAATCATAGAAATTCCCCCGTTATAGTTAGTTCAGCTAACTATAACTCGCGCCCCCGCAATGCACTGCTGATGACGTCACATAGTACATCACTCATGACATGGTCAGTGACATCACTGATGACATCACTGATGACATCTCAAATGACATCACTGATGACATCACTGATGACATCATCCAGTGACTGTGTGTTTCTGTAAAGTTTAAATATGTTTAATATATATAGGGAAAGGCGTATTGAAGAATGAGTGGGTGTATAAGTGTCTGAATGGATGATTTAGTACGTGAGTGACTGACTACAAGTGAGTGATTAAACATATCTTACTGAATGCATGGGTTAGTGACTAAACTGTGTGAATGTCTGTATCCATCTGTTTGTTGGTGTGTAAGTGGATGCATGGATTTGCGAATAGCTACATGAGTGTCTATATGGGTTATTGATTGGTTCTCTGAGTATCTGTATGGCTGCCTGAGTGTTTGTGTGGGTGGGGTGTGTGTGACTCTGTACATAGATGTGTGAGTGGGTGATTCACTGGGTGCATGATTTCAAGAGTGCATCTGTGATGGACTGCTTGGGTGGGTGAGTGTGTGTATGGGTGTGTTAGTGAGTGAATGTATATCCCAGTGGTACATGTGCGAGTAACTACATATGTAAAAGGCAGTATATATGTGTGTTAGAGTATTTAAATGGCTATACGTTAGAGTGTGTGATAGTGAGAGTGGCTGTATGGATGTGTGTGTGCTTGTATCAGTTATTGTATAAGAGCGTAAGAATGTGCTAGTATTTGTATGAGTAAGTGAGCTGGTGTGTGTATAACTGTATAGGTGAGTAAATGGGTGTGTGATTAATTTTTTGCATGACTGACTAGGTGTGTGAGTACCTCTATGGATGAGTGGCGGTGTGTGAGTGTTTATATAGGTGTATGAGTGCATATGATAGTCCTGTACTGAGTGACTGTAAGTATGAGTGACTGTACGGGTGAGTGAGTGGATGTGTGTGTAGACCTAAGAATCAGTGAGTGGGTATGTAGTTTTTGGTGTTGGAGTGTCTATGGTTTTGAGAATGGCAGTCTGTAATTTAGAGTGGGTGTATCAAAAGTTATATTAGGGTGTGAGAAGATGCATGAAATTATCACATGGATGATGTCATCAGTGATGTCATTTGAGATGTCATCAGTGATGTCATCAGTGATGTCACTGACCATGTCATGAGTGATGTAATATGTGACGTCATCAGCAGTGCATTGCGGGGCGCGAGTTATAGTTAGCTGAACTAACTATAACGGGGGAATTTCTATGGTTTTGTACGAGTGAAATGTCCAACTAACTATAACTGTCCCTAAAACCTATGGTTTTTTCAGTGAATTTCAAAGGTTTTTTAAATGCTAATTTCTAACTATAACGTGTCTGAAACCTATGGTTTTTTCAGTGAATTTCAAAGGTTTTTTAAATGCTAATTTCTAACTATAACGTGCCTGAAACCTATGATTTTTAAGTGAATTTCAAAGGTTTTTTAAATGCTAGTTTCTAACTATGCCTACAGAGGTAGGACATGTGAAGAAAGAAGAAAAAACGCACAGAAAGAAGCAAAAGATGTGCAGCAAGAACCAACAGAGGAGCAGAAAGAGGCCTTGTTGCAAAATCATCCTGTGCCCACAACTTTTTCAGACGGGTACTGGTGGTAACTGACTCTGACTAACCAGAGCCAGTGCTATGCTAAAAGACACTTAGAATACAGTGAAAACACCTACATACACTAGGGAACACTATGCGTTGGGGTACCCCTGTGATTAGCATAACCTCCTCTGCAAGTCCTTAGTACATAATAGGGCAGGGGGATTAAAACTACCTCTTAAAACGCGCTACAGGGCGCGTTTGCACAGTGGTGAAGGGAGGGGAGGCCTGAGGTGACATGTGTGCAAACGCGCCCCGTGGCGCGTTTTAAGTTGCGGGATTAAGTCCCCTTGAATCCTGAGGGTCCCTGGGACCCAACTAGCCCCCCAGGTACCTACAGTTAGGACCACAGAGCTGAGTTGCAGAGAGGCGTTCCGAGTGTAGGAGAGTAGGATCTGCTTCACATGGGTACCCCCACTTTTTGCTGATGCTTCACTGGTTTTCGACATTAGTCTGGCTGGGGCCCTGCTATTCAGAACCCCAGCCTAGCTGTTTCCTCTTTAAAAGGGTCTCCATGTGCCTTAGGCACATCACTGATTGGGATCTGGAGTGCCCTTATAAGTCCCTAGTATATGGTATACTATGTACCAAGGGCATAGGTACCTCAGAGGCCTGCCAGGGGCTGCAGCATATATTATGCCACCCCTGGGAGGCCATCCAAACTGACACCACAGGTCTGCTACTGCAGCCTGGGTAAGGTGGTGCATGCACCCCTTACTGTGGTATAGGTTACCTATATCACTAAAAGCATACACACATATAAACCTATAAGTCACTCCTAAGGCAGGCCTTATCAATCCTAAAGGCAGAATGCATGGTTCCTATGTGAGAGGGTGCCCCTGCATGAGCAGGGCCCCTCTGCAGCGTTCGGAGACCATCTCTGATGCTGTTTGTAGTGCAGCCTGACCATATACTCTTAAGCGCATTATATCCTCGCGGTAAAATGCTAACTTTGGAATGGCTGCACCTAAACATGTCGTGTTTGGTGTCAAACATCTTGGAATACTACCCCCCGCCAATCCTGGTGGCGGGGGTAGCATTCCACCCTTCTAGAGGGAAAGGCATGTTAACTCTGACGAGTCCGGTAACTTCTTTCCAGAGCCCTGGCATCACAAAATGGATGCTGCTGCCACAGACACGAGTCTGGCCTCCTGCTGCTGGACGAAACTCCGGCAGGGGAGGCCTGGACAATAGGTTTCCTGTCCCAGGGAGGTGTGACCACCTCCCCAGACAGGACAATGTGTATTGGGGCTGGGCGGTAGCACTTTCGGGTGCTTTGAAGACCTGCACTGGGGGCACATTTGGTGTCCCTGTGCATACCCCAGTTCAAACCGGATCAGGGGCTCGCAGCCCCTGCTTTGGCGCGAACTGGACAAAGGGAAAGGGGTGTAGCCACCCCTCTGCCCTGACCCACCCATAGGTGGGGCCACAGAGTAGTCCATCCCCTATTTTTAGAATAAAGGTAGGAACCCAGTCCTTAGGACTTTAGATTATACCTGGACGAAACTCTGACACGGAATCCTGGACCTTCGACGCTCTACGACAAGATTAGAGGACTGAAGAATCTCCCTTGGGGTCAAGGAGTGACTCCCCTGCTTGGCAGGCACCAAAGAAGCATCTGTCCGGTTCGCATCACTGAAGCTCCCGTCGGACGCCGAAGTCATCGCATCACCAGAGGTGGATTCTCAGACTTCCCCGAGGCTACCCTGAGTCCCCAGCAAAGCTGAGGCCCGTGGCTATCGTGGGTGACTTGAGACCGTGACCCCTGGACACCGAGCACACTTGCAAGTGCACCATCTTCTGGGTCTCCCAAGAAGTCGTGCTTTGGGTTCCGAGTAGCCCTAGCCTCCAGCACCACCTGCACCGAAGATCACTGGCCCCCACTCCACGAGTGTCCTGTAAGCCAGCTCCACGTGCGGCGTCACAAGGCACCTTCGCGGTCGCTAGCCCGTTGGCTAGTAGCCCTTAACGAAGGCCAATCTTTTCTTTACTTGGCATCCTGGTTGCACCAGGCCTGTCCTCACTTACCCTCGCTGGGTGAGTTCCCCAGACCTTGCTGGTCTGCATCATCGACGATCTACATCTTACTCGAGACTTGCCGTTGCCAAGGCTTGTTGGGTCCAATCTGGTCGCCGACACGGCAGCACTCGACAGACATCGAGCCACAGCCCGAATCCTGCTCCTGGTTGCCGACAACGCCTCCCGGACCTCGTGGCTGAAGAGTCAAGACGACCGTCACCGCACCTGAAGCACTCGACATCGGTGGGCATCTGTCCATCGCCTTCCTGGTCAATGGCTAGTGACCCAGACTCTGTCCCCTCTGCTTTCAGGTTCTTCAGAACTCCGATCCACTCTTGGATCCACCCGGACACTTTTCTCCTGGTCGCCAGCAGCACTTTGCAGCAGATCGCCATACGAAACGACGACGAAACCCGACCCCGAAAGGCACCTATGCACCCGGCTTCCCTGGGTGAGGTAACACGAGTACTCCGGTGCTCCCGTGGGTAGAGACTCTTCAAAGTCCTAGATCTCAAAGGGTTTTGTCCTAGTCCTCTTTTAAGTGTCCCTTTCCTCTATTTTCCCGATCCCGACTTTCTCCATAGAAGTTAACGGCGTATCGCGGTTGTGTATTTACACTGCACGCGTCTCCCGTGGGTCCCCTGTGTCACTACCTTGGGTGGTTCCTTGTGGTCCAAGCACTTCTAGAGGCTCTAGGCCTAGTGTCTAGTTCAGTCGTGGTTCGCATACCACTTTATTGGTATATGGTTTGGTACGCCCCTAGGGCCCAAACGTGTATTTGTGCTATTACTGTGATTTAAGATCTTAAAACTTATGTACTTCGAACTCTAGCCTCATAAAGAGACTAGAGGGGTGTGTTTAGTAATAAATACATATATTTTGAATATATACCTGGTGTGGTGCTCTTTCATTTGGTCACTCAAGAGATTATAGACTGGTAAAACAAGCTGCTTTACATTCCTTCAAGACTTAGCCTGAAGGCTGCTCTCCATAGCTACCACTAGGATAGCTTTCAATAAGGTTGTCTTTAACCTACCTACCATAAGAGTCGATTTGGACTGGTGCAAGGTGCCCACTATAATTAGTGGACAGCATATGCCAGGCCAACTTCTCACATTGGTGTGCAGCGTGTGGGATTCCAGCTTGCTATTGTTTTACCAGATAATCTCAATTGAATTGATCAACTGAAAACCACTAAAGGTACCTAAGGTACATATAATTTAAGCTTAGAATAACAGTAAGTTCTACTGAACTTAGAGTTGTGTGTTAAGGGATAGCACAACCCTTTCTACAACTCAAGAGAGTTTAGTAGGCCACACTAGAGTAGGTAGTGCATACACCACACCACACTAGTAATGTCTTTAAAAGCAGGATCCAAAGATTCCTTGCAGGAAGCCATTGAGCTTCCACCCTCCAAGTATGATACACTCCAATTCTTGGAATTGAGAGCTTTATGTAACGTGAGGAAATTAAGGACAGGCCAAAGACCCACCACCCAACACCTCAAGGAGTTGTTGGTGGCTTATGATCTTAGTAAGTCCTCAGAGACTGAAGGGGTAGGAGCAGAGGGTGGGCCAGCAGATGAGGAAGGGGCCAGGGGTACCACAACCCCCAGCCCCCCCTCTGAAACTGACCAGGAGGGTGACAATGACCCTGACCTGGAAAACCCAATCCCTTCTGGGGAAGATGAAGATGAGGATCTAGAGAACCACACCTTTGTCCCCCCAGGAAGGATTATGAGTGTTCTCAGGAGTCTAACCACTCTGGCACCTCAATAGGGAGCTCTGTTTCTTCTCACAGGAGGGAATCCTCTCATGAGAGAAGAAAGAGACTGGTCCAGTATTAGGAAACTCAACTAGAGATCAGGAAGAAGCAATTGGCTTTAGATAGAGAATCCCTAGATCTCCTTAGAGAGAGAAGAAAGTTGGGACTAGAGTCCCATGGTGGCAGCCATGTCCCTAGAGATAGGGAAAGGTCCTATGACCATAGGAACCTGAGCAAGATTGTCCCTCCCTACCAGAGTGGGGATGATATCCACAAATGGATAACTGCTTTAGAGAGGGCCTGTAAAGTACAGAAGGTCCCTCAGGAGCAGTGGGCAGCAATCTTGTGGCTCTCCTTTGCTGACAAAGGTAGAGATAAGCTCCTCACTGTTAGAGAGGAGGATGCTGACAATTACAAGGTCTTGAAGAGTGCTCTTATTGATGGGTTTGGCCTAACCACTGAACAGTACAGGTTGAAGTTCAGAGACACCCAAAAGCACAGACTCAAGACTGGGTAGACTATGTGGATTGTTCTGCCAAGGCTCTGGAAGGCTGGTTGATGGGCAGTAAGGTGTGTGACTTCTCAGGATTGTATAATCTGATAATGAGGGAGCAGATTCTTAATAACTGTCAAAATCAGCTGTTGCATCAGTACCTGGTTGACTCTGATCTGACCTCTCCCCAAGAATTGGGAAAGAAGGCAGACAAATGGGTCAGAACCAGGGTGAAGCAGAAGGTACAGAACCAAGGTGGGGAAACCAAGAAGCAAGATGCTAAGAACTCTGACAAGGGTGGGGAGAAGGGTAAAGATCAAAAGTCTTCATCAGGCCCCCAAAAATCTTCTTCTGGTGGGGATTCCCAGTCTACCAAGGGTAAAGGCCAAAGGAAACCATGGTGCAAGGTCTGTAAGCAAAAGACCCACTGGACCAGTGATTGCACCAAGTCCAAAGACTCCAGTCCAGCACCCACCAATGCCCCTAAGGCACCTGTTCCCCCTAGTACAGTTGGTGGAAGTGCTCCAGCAAAGGGTTTAGTAGGGTTCACCCTGGGAACTGAGTTGGGCTCTGACCTAGTTAGAGAACTGACTCAGGCTGTGTTAGTCTGTGATGGAGGCATGGATGTGCCCTCCTCTATGAGTCCCAGTAATCTGGGCAAGTACAGACAACAGCCTTTAATCAATGGACGAGAGGCTTTGGCATTTAGGGACACAGGGGCAAGTGTCACAATGGTGACACAAGACCTTGTGCTACCTGGGCAAGTTATGCTTGGTGAAATGTACCAAGTGACCAATGCTAGCAATGTCGGAACAGACCATACTCTGGCAGTTGTTAACTTCTCCTGGGGAGGGGTAACTGGCCTTAAGAAGGTTGTGGTAAGTGCAAACCTACCAGTCGAATGCTTGCTTGGCAATGACTTAGAGACTTCTGCTTGGGCAGAAGTGGAGCTCAGGACCCATGCAGAAATGCTGGGGATCCCTGCAGATGTGTTTGCTGTGACCAGGTCACAAGCCAAAATGTCTAGCACTGAACAGGCCTTGGATTCTGGAAGAATGGACCAAGTGCCTTCCAAGAGGAGGAGTAGTAGGGTTAAGGCAGTGCCTTCCCCTTGGCTCAGGAGGAAGATCAGTCCCTTGAGGGGGATGATCTCAGCCCTGAAGAAGGAACTGTCCCAGAGGAACTTGAACCTGACCAGGTTGAGTTCTTGGGGACAGGGGGACCTTCTAGGGCAGATATGAGCCAGGAGCAGCAGAGCTGCCCCTCCCTTGAACCCCTCAGACAGCAAGCTGCTGCTGAGGCTGCTGGGAAAGCTAGTGGTCCCCATACAGTGTATTGGGATGATGGACTCCTGTACTCAGAGAGTAGAGACCCCAAGCCTAGTGCTACCAGGAGGTTGGTAATACCTTTGAAGTTCAGGGGCTTCCTATTGACCCTAGCCCATGATATTCCCTTAGCAGGACACCTGGGCCAGAACAAGACTTGGGACAGAATTGTCCCTCACTTTCACTGGCCCCACATGTCTGAAGACAGTAAGGAGTTTTGTCGCTCCTGTGTAACCTGCCAAGCCAGTGGCAAAGCAGGTGGCACTACAAAGGCCCCCTGATACCACTACCTGTGGTGGGGGTGCCCTTTGAGAGGGTAGGGATTGACATTGTTGGTCCCATGGATCCCCAAACAGCCTCTGGGCACAGGTGTATCCTGGTGGTAGTGGATCATGCCACCAGGTACCCAGAAGCTATTCCCCTCAGGACCACTACAGCACCTGTGGTGGCAAGGGCCCTCCTGGGAATCTTCTCAAGAGTGGGCTTTCCTAAGGAGGTAGTATCAGACAGGGGTGCTAACTTCATGTCTGGGTACTTAAAAGCAATGTGGAAGGAGTGTGGAGTGACTTATAAGTTCACCACACCCTATCACCCACAATGCAATGGTTTAGTTGAGAGATTCAACAAAACCTTGAAGGGCATGATTAAAGGGCTCCCAGAAAAGCTTAGGCGTAGATGGGACATACTCTTGCCCTGCCTTTTATTCGCATATAGGGAGGTGCCTCAGAAGGGGGTTGGTTACAGCCCTTTTGAACTTCTGTTTGGCCACCCTGTGAGGGGTCCACTGTGCTTGGTGAAGGAAGGATGGGAGTTACCTCTCAAGCCCCCAAAGCAAGATATAGTGGACTATGTACTTGGTCTCCGCTCCAGGATGGCTGAGTACATGAAAAAGGCAACCAAAAACCTTGAGGCTAGCCAGGAACTTCAGAAGGCCTGGCATGACCAAAAGGCTGTTCTGACTGTGTACCAGCCAGGACAGAAGGTGTGGGTGTTGGAGCCAGTGGCCCCAGCAGCTCTCCAAGACAAATGGAGTGGACCCCACCCTATTGTTGAGCAGAAGGGTGAGGTCACTTACTTAGTGGACCTGGGAACACCCAGGAGTCCCCAAAGGGTTCTCCATGTCAACAGACTAAAGCCGTATGTGGACAGGGCAGACATGGGCTTGCTCATGGCTACTGATGAAGGGCAGGAGGAAGAGAGTGACCCACTCCCTGACCTGCTCTCACAGAACCCTGACGATGGGTCAGTTGATGGTGTAGCCTTGGCAGGCAGCCTCACTACCCAGCAACAAACTGATTGCAGGCAAGTCCTCAATCAGTTTAGACATATGTTTTCACTGACACCCAGTCAGACCACCTGGTGCACTCATGAAGTGGACACTGGGGACAGTCTGCCTATTAAAAACAAGATTTATAGGCAACCTGACCATGTCAGGGACTGTATCAGGACTGAAGTCCAGAAAATGTTGGAGTTGGGAGTAATTGAACCCTCAGATAGCCCTTGGGCTAGTCCAGTAGTCCTGGTACCGAAACCTCACACCAGTGGTGGGAAAAGAGAGATGAGGTTTTGTGTAGACTACAGGGGTCTCAATGCAGTCACTAGGACTGATGCCCATCCCATAACCAGGGCAGATGAGCTCATAGATACTTTGGCCTCTGCCAAATATCTCAGCACATTTGACCTAACAGCTGGCTACTGGCAGATCAGACTAGCTGATACTGCAAAGCCCAAAACAGCATTTTCAACCCCTAGTGGGCATTATCAATTTGTGGTAATGCCCTTTGGTCTGAAAAATGCACCTGCCACTTTCCAGAGGTTGGTGAACCCAGTTCTCACAGGACTGGAAGCCTATAGTGCAGCTTATCTAGATGATATTGCTGTCTTTAGCTCCACCTGGGAGGATCACCTGGTCCACCTCAGGAATGTTTTACAGGCCCTACAAAAGGCAGGCCTGACTATCAAGGCCACTAAGTGCCAGATAGGGCAGAGTCAGGTTGTGTACCTGGGCCACCTTGTGGGTGGAGGCCAGGTTCAACCTTTGCAGAGCAAGATCCAGACCATCATGGACTGGACTGCTCCCACTACCCAGACTCAGGTGAGAGCCTTCTTAGGCCTGACTGGGTACTATAAGAGATTTGTCAAGGGGTATGGATCAATAGTGACACCCTTGAATGACTTAACTTCTAAGAAAATGCCCAAAAAGGTTCAGTGGACAGTTAGCTGTCAAAAGGCATTTGATGACCTCAAGCAGGCCATGTGCACTGCTCCAATTCTGCAGAGTCCTGAATACTCCAAGAAGTTCATTGTTCAAACAGATGCATCTGAATTGGGGGTAGGGGCTGTACTGTCACAATTGAATGAAGAAGGTCAGGATCAGCCAGTAGCTTTTATTAGCAGAAGGCTGACCCCTAGAGAGAAACGTTGGTCAGCCATAGAGAGGGAGGCCTTTGCTGTGGTCTGGGCTCTGAAGAAGTTGAGGCCATACTTGTTTGGTACACACTTCCTGGTTCAGACAGACCATAAGCCCCTCTTATGGCTAAAACAAATGAAGGGTGAAAACCCCAAACTGCTTAGGTGGTCCATTTCCCTACAGGGGATGGACTTTACAGTGGAACATAGGCCTGGGAGTAACCATGCGAATGCAGATGGACTCTCTAGGTATTTCCACTTAGAACATGAAGACTTAACTGGGCAAGGTTAGTTTAATGTCCCTACGTTTGGGGGGGTTGTGTAGGAGAGTAGGATCTGCTTCACATGGGTACCCCCACTTTTTGCTGATGCTTCACTGGTTTTCGATATTAGTCTGGCTGGGGCCCTGCTATTCAGAACCCCAGCCTTGCTGTTTCCTCTTTAAAAGGGTCTCCATGTGCCTTAGGCACATCACTGATTGGGATCTGGAGTGCCCTTATAAGTCCCTAGTATATGGTATACTATGTACCAAGGGCATAGGTACCTCAGAGGCCTGCCAGGGGCTGCAGCATATATTATGCCACCCCTGGGAGGCCATCCAAACTGACACCACAGGTCTGCTACTGCAGCCTGGGTAAGGTGGTGCATGCACCCCTTACTGTGGTATAGGTTACCTATATCACTAAAAGCATACACACATATAAACCTATAAGTCACTCCTAAGGCAGGCCTTATCAATCCTAAAGGCAGAGTGCATGGTTCCTATGTGAGAGGGTGCCCCTGCATGAGCAGGGCCCCTCTGCAGCATTCGGAGACCATCTCTGATGCTGTTTGTAGTGCAGCCTGACCATATACTCTTAAGCGCATTATATCCTCGCGGTAAAATGCTAACTTTGGAATGGCTGCACCTAAACATGTCGTGTTTGGTGTCAAACATCTTGGAATACTACCCCCCGCCAATCCTGGCAGCGGGGGTAGCATTCCACCCTTCTAGAGGGAAAGGCATGTTAACTCTGACGAGTCCGGTAACTTCTTTCCAGAGCCCTGGCATCACAAAATGGATGCTGCTGCCACAGACACGAGTCTGGCCTCCTGCTGCTGGACGAAACTCCGGCAGGGGAGGCCTGGACAATAGGTTTCCTGTCCCAGGGAGGTGTGACCACCTCCCCAGACAGGACAATGTGTATTGGGGCTGGGCGGGAGCACTTTCGGGTGCTTTGAAGTCCTGCACTGGGGGCACATTTGGTGTCCCTGTGCATACCCCAGTTCAAACCGGATCAGGGGCTCGCAGCCCCTGCTTTGGCGTGAACTGGACAAAGGAAAGGGGTGTAGCCACCCCTCTGCCCTGACCCACCCATAGGTGGGGCCACAGAGTAGTCCATCCCCTATTTTTAGAATAAAGGTAGGAACCCAGTCCTTAGGACTTTAGATTATACCTGGATGAAACTCTGACACGGAATCCTGGACCTTCGACGCTCTACGACAAGATTAGAGGACTGAAGAATCTCCCTTGGGGTCAAGGAGTGACTCCCCTGCTTGGCAGGCACCAAAGAAGCATCTGTCCGGTTCGCATCACTGAAGCTCCCGTCGGACGCTGAAGTCATCGCATCACCAGAGGTGGATTCTCAGACTTCCCCGAGGCTACCCTGAGTCCCCAGCAAAGCTGAGGCCCGTGGCTATCGTGGGTGACTTGAGACCGTGACCCCTGGACATCGAGCACACTTGCAAGTGCACCATCTTTTGGGTCTCCCAAGAAGTCGTGCTTTGGGCTCCGAGTAGCCCTAGCCTCCAGCACCACCTGCACTGAAGATCACTGGCCCCCACTCCACGAGTGTCCTGTAAGCCAGCTCCACGTGCGGCGTCACAAGGCTCCTTCGCGGTCGCTAGCCCGTTGGCTAGTAGCCCTTAACGAAGGCCAATCTTTTCTTTACTTGGCATCCTGGTTGCTCCAGGCCTGTCCTCACTTACCCTTGCTGGGGGAGTTCCCCAGACCTTGCTGGTCTGCATCATCGACGATCTACATCTTACTTGAGACTTGCCGTTGCCAAGGCTTGTTGGGTCCAATCCGGTCGCCGACACCTCAGCACTCGACAGACATCAAGCCACAGCCCGAATCCTGCTCCTGGTCGCTGACAACGCCTCCCGGACCACGTGGCTGAAGAGTCAAGACGACCGTCACCGCACCTGAAGCACTCGACATCGGTGGGCATCTGTCCATCGCCTTCCTGGTCACTGGCTAGTGACCCAGACTCTGTCCCCTCTGCTTTCAGGTTCTTCAGAACTCCGATCCACTCTTGGATCCACCCGGACACTTTTCTCCTGGTCGCCAGCAGCACTTTGCAGCAGATCGCCATACGAAACGACGACGAAACCCGACCCCGAAAGGCACCTATGCACCCGGCTTCCCTGGGTGAGGTAACACGAGTACTCCGGTGCTCCCGTGGGTAGAGACTCTTCAAAGTCCTAGATCTCAAAGGGTTTTGTCCTAGTCCTATTTTAAGTGTCCCTTTCCTCTATTTTCCCGATCCCGACTTTCTCCATAGAAGTTAACGGCGTATCGCGGTTGTGTATTTACACTGCACGCGTCTCCCGTGGGTCCCCTGTGTCACTACCTTGGGTGGTTCCTTGTGGTCCAAGCACTTCTAGCGGCTCTAGGCCTAGTGTCTAGTTCAGTCGTGGTTCGCATACCACTTTATTGGTATATGGTTTGGTACGCCCCTATGGCCCAAACGTGTATTTGTGCTATTACTGTGATTTAAGATCTTATAACTTATGTACTTCGAACTCTAGCCTCATAAAGAGACTAGAGGGGTGTGTTTAGTAATAAATACATATATTTTGAATATATACCTGGTGTGGTGCTCTTTCATTTGGTCACTCAAGAGATTATAGACTGGTAAAACAAGCTGCTTTACATTCCTTCAAGACTTAGCCTGAAGGCTGCTCTCCATAGCTACCACTAGGATAGCTTTCAATAAGGTTGTCTTTAACCTACCTACCATAAGAGTCGATTTGGACTGGTGCAAGGTGCCCACTATAATTAGTGGACAGCATATGCCAGGCCAACTTCTCACACCGAGGCCACGCACCTTTTTTCACCTCTCTGCAACGCAACTCTGTTGTGCTTACTGAAGGTACCTGGTGGGCTAGTTGGCCCCCAGGGTCCCTCAGGATTCAAAGGGAATTAATTCCCCAACTTAAAACGCACCACAGGGCGTGTTTGCGCACAAGTCACCTGAGGCCCCGCCCCCTCCCTTCACCACTGTGCAAACGCGCCCCGTGGAGCGTTTTAAGTTGGTGGATTAGGTCACCTTGAATTCTGAGGGTCCCTGGGGCCCAACTAGCCCACCAGGTACTTCCAGTAAGCACCACAGGCCTGCGTTGCAACGCCTGTAACAAATTGTGCAGTTGTGTTTAGGTAGTGAAGAGGGTCGTGCTGGGGGTAGTGTTTTAGGGTTTAGGGTAGTGCAGTGGTGTTTGGGTAGTGTAGGGGGTCATGCTGGGGGGAGTGTTTTAGGGTTTAGGGCAGTGCAGTGGTGTTCGGGTAGTGTAGGGGGTCATGCGTGGGGTAGTGTTTTAGGGTTTAGGGCAGTGCAGTGGTGTTTGGGTAGTGTAGGGGGTCGTGCTGGGGGCGTGTTTTAGGGTTTAGGGCAGTGCAGTGGTGTTCGGGTAGTGTAGGGGGTCGTGCTGGGGGAATGTTTTAGGGTTTAGGGCAGTGCAGTGGTGTTCGGGTAGTGTAGGGGGTCGTGCTGGGGGGAGTGTTTGAGGGTTTAGGGCAGTGCAGTCGTGTTCGGGTAGTATAGGGGGTCGTGCTGGGGGAGTATTTTAGGGTTTAGGGTAGGGCAGTGGTGTTCGGGTATTGTAGGGGGTCGTGCTGGGGGTAGTGTTCTAGGGTTTAGGGCAGTGCAGTGGTGTTTGGGCAGTGTAGGGGGTCGTGCTGGGGGTAGTGTTTTAGGGTTTAGGGCAGTGCAGTGGTGTTAGGGCAGTGTAGGGGGTTGTGCTGGGGGTGGTGTTTCAGTGTTTAGGGCAGTGCAGTGGTGTTCGGGCAGTGTAGGGGGTCATGCAGGGGGTGGTGTTTCAGGGTTTGGGGCAGTGCAGTGGTGTTCGGGCAGTGTAGGGGGTCGTGCAGAGGGTGGTGTTTCAGGGTTTAGGGCAGTGGTGTTCGGGCAGTGTAGGGGGTCGTGCTGGGGGTGGTGTTTCAGGGTATGGGGCAGTGCAGTGGTGTTCGAGCAGTAAAGGGGAGCGTGCTGGGGGTGGTGTTTCAGGGTTTAGGGCAGTGCAGTGGTGTTCGGGCAGTGTAGGGGGCGGTGCAGGGGGTGGTGTTTCAGGGTTTAGGGCAGTGCAGTGGTGTTCGGGCAGTGTAGGGGGTGGTGCAGGGGGTGGTGTTTCAGGGTTTAGGGCAGTGCAGTGGTGTTCGGGCAGTGTAGGGGGTCGTGCAGGGGGTGGTGTTTCAGGGTTTAGGGCAGTGCAGTGGTGTTCGGACAGTGTAGGGGGTCGTGCTGGGGCTGGTGTTTCAGGGTTTAGGGCAGTACAGTGGTGTTCGGGCAGTGTAGGGGGTCGTGCTGGGGCTGGTG
This sequence comes from Calotriton arnoldi, assembly GCA_963921515.1. Lineage (NCBI taxonomy): Eukaryota > Metazoa > Chordata > Amphibia > Caudata > Salamandridae > Calotriton > Calotriton arnoldi. The sequence continues at coordinate 955,114 of CAWUFW010007170.1, read as the reverse complement.
TTTCAGGGTTTAGGGCAGTGCAGTGGTGTTCGGGCAGTGTAGGGGGTTGTTCTGGGGCTGGTGTTTCAGGGTTTAGGGCAGTGCAGTGGTGTTCAGGCAGTGTAGGTGGTGGTGCTGGGGCTGGTGTTTCAGGGTTTAGGGCAGTGCAGTGGTGTTCGGGCAGTGTAGGGGGTCTTGCTGGGGCTGGTGTTTCAGAGTCTAGGGCAGTGCAGTGGTGTTCGGGCAGTGTAGGGGATCTTGCTGGGGCTGGTGTTTCAGGGTTTAGGGCAGTGCAGTGGTGTTTGGGCAGTGTAGGGGGATCGTGCTGGGGTGGTGTTTCAGGGTTTAGGGCAGTGCAGTGGTGTTCGGGCAGTGTAGGGGGTCGTGCTGGGGCTAGTGTTTCAGGGTTTAGGGCAGAGCAATGGTGTTCAGGCAGTGTAGCTGGAGGTGGTGTTTCAGGGTTTAGGGCAGTGCAGTGGTGTTCGGGCAGTGTATGGGGTCTTGCTGGGGGTGGTGTTTCAGGGTTTAGGGCAGTGGTGTTCAGGCAGTGTAGGGGGTCTTGCTGGGGGTGATGTTTCAGGGTTTAGGGCAGTGCGGTGGTGTTCGGTCAGTGTAGGGGGTCGTGCAGGGGGTGGTGTTTCAGGGTTTACGGCAGTGCAGTGGTGTTTGGGCAGTGTAGGGGTCGTGCTGGGGGTGGTGTTTCAGGGTTTAGGGCAGTGCAGTGGTGTTCGGGCAATGTAGGGTGTCGTGCTGAGGGGTGGTGTTTCAGGGTTTAGGGCAGTGCAGTGGTGTTCGGGCAGTGTAGGGGGTCGTGCAGGGGTAGTGTTTCAGGGTTTAGGGCAGTGCAGTGGTGTTTGGGCAGTGTAGGGGATTGTGCAGGGGGTGGTGTTTCAGGGTTTAGGGCAGTGCAGTGGTGTTTGGCTAGTGTAGGTGGTCTTGCTGGGGGTGGTGTTTCAGGGTTTAGTGCAGTGGTGTTCGGGCAGTGTAGGGGGTCGTGCTGGGGGTGGTGTTTCAGGGTTTAGGGCAGTGCAGTAGTGTTCCGGCAGTGTAGGGGGTCGTGCAGGGGGTGGTGTTTCAGGGTTTAGGGCAGTGCAGTGGTGTTTGGGCAGTGTAGGGGGTCGTGCTGGGGGTGGTGTTTCAGGGTTTAGGGCAGTGCAGTGGTGTTCGGGCAGTGTAGGGTGTCGTGCTGAGGGGTGGTGTTTCAGGGTTTAGGGCAGTGCAGTGGTGTCCCTGGCAGTGTAGGGGGTCATGCTGGGGCTGGTGTTTGAGGGTTTAGGGCAGTGCAGTGGTGTTCGGGCAGTGTATGGGGTCATGCTGGGGCTAGTGTTTCAGGGTTTAGGGCAGTGCAGTGGTTTTCGGGCAGTGTAGGCGGTCGTGCTGGGGCTGGTGTTTCAGGGTTTAGGGTAGTGCAGTGGTGTTCGGGCAGTGTACGGGGTTGTGCTGGGGCTGGTGTTACAGGGTTTAGGGCAGTGCAGTGGTGTTCGGGCAGTGTAGGGGGTCATGCTGGGGGTGGTGTTTCAGGGTTTAGGGCAGTGCAGTGGTGTTCGGGCAGTGTAGGGGGTTGTGCTGGGGGTGGTGTTTCAGGGTTTAGGGCAGTGCAGTGATGTTCGGGCAGTGTAGGGGGTCTTGCTGGGGGTGGTGTTTCAGGGTTTAGGGCAGTGGTGTTCGGGCAGTGTAGGGGGTCTTGCTGGGGGTGCTGTTTCAGGGTTTAGGGCAGTGCAGTGGTGTTCGGGCAGTGTAGGGGGTCTTGCTGGGGGTAGTGTTTCAGGGATTAGGGCAGTGCAGTGGTATTCGTGCAGTGTAGGGGGTCGTGCTGGGGGTGGTGTTTCAGGGTTTAGGGCAGTGCAGTGGTGTTCGGGCAGTGTAGGGGGTCGTGCAGGGCGTGGTGTTTCAGGGTTTAGGGCAGTGCAGTGCTGTTCGGGCAGTATAGGGAGTCGTGCTGGGGGTGGTGTTTCAGGGTTTAGGGCAGTGCAGTGGTGTTCGGGCAGTGTAGGGGGTCGTGCAGGGGTGGTGTTTCAGGGTTTAGGGCAGTGCAGTGGTGTTCGGGCAGTGTAGGGGGTCGTGCTGGGGCTGGTGTTTCAGGGTTTAGGGCAGTGCAGTGGTGTTCGGGCAGTGTAGGGGGTCTTGCTGGGGGTGGTGTTTCAGGGTTTAGGGCAGTGGTGTTCGGGCAGTGTAGGGGGTCTTGCTGGGGTGATGTTTCAGGGTTTAGGGCAGTGCAGTGGTGTTCGGGCAGTGTAGGTGGTCTTGCTGGGGGTAGTGTTTCAGGGTTTAGGGCAGTGCAGTGGTGTTCGTGCAGTGTAGGGGGTCGTGCTGGGGATGGTTTTTCAGGGTTTAGGGCAGTGCAGAAGTGTTCGGGCAGTGTAGGGGGTCGTGCAGGGGGTGGTGTTTCAGGGTTTAGGGCAGTGCAGTGGTGTTCGGGCAGTGTAGGGGGTCGTGCTGGGGGTGGTGTTTCAGGGTTTAGGGCAGTGCAGTGGTGTTCGGGCAGTGTAGGGGGTTGTGCTGAGGCTGGTGTTTCACAGTTTAGGGCAGTGCAGTGGTGTTCGGGCAGTGTAGGGGGTCGTGCTGGGGCTGGTGTTTCAGGGTTTAGGGCAGTGTAGGCGGTCGTGCTGGGGCTGGTGTTTCAGGGTTTAGGGCAGTGCAGAGGTGTTCGGGCAGTGTAGGGGGTCATGCTGGGGCTGGTGTTTCAGGGTTTAGGGCAGTGCAGTGGTGTTCGGCCAGTGTAGGGGGTCGTGTTGGGGCTGGTGTTTCAAGGTTTAGGGCAGTGCAGTGGTGTTCGGGCAGTGTAGAGGGTCGTGCTGGGGCTGGTGTTTCAGGGTTTTGGGCAGAGCAGTGGTGTTCGGACAGTGTAGGGGGTCGTGCTGGGGGTAGTGTTTCAGGGTTTAGGGCAGTGCAGTGGTGTTCGGGCAGTGTAGGGGGTCGTGCAGGGGGTGGTGTTTCAGGGTTTAGGGCAGTGCAGTGGTGTTTGGGCAGTGTAGGGGTCGTGCTGGGGGTGGTGTTTCAGGGTTTAGGGCAGTGCAGTGGTGTTCGGGCAGTGTAGGGTGTCGTGCTGAGGGGTGGTGTTTCAGGGTTTAGGGCAGTGCAGTGGTGTTCGGGCAGTGTAGGGGGTTGTGCAGGGGTAGTATTTCAGGGTTTAGGGCAGTGCAGTGGTGTTTGGGCAGTGTAGGGGGTTGTGCAGGGGTGGTGTTTCAGGGTTTAGGGCAGTGCAGTGGTGTTTGGCCAGTGTAGGTGGTCTTGCTGGGGGTGGTGTTTCAGGGTTTAGTGCAGTGGTGTTCGGGCAGTGTAGGGGGTCGTGCTGGGGGTGGTGTTTCAGGGTTTAGGGCAGTGCAGTGGTGTTCAGGCAGTGTAGGGGGTCGTGCAGGGGGTGGTGTTTCAGGGTTTAGGGCAGTGCAGTGGTGTTTGGGCAGTGTAGGGGGTCGTGCTGGGGGTGGTGTTTCAGGGTTTAGGGCAGTGCAGTGGTGTTCGGGCAGTGTAGGGTGTCGTGCTGAGGGGTGGTGTTTCAGGATTTAGGGCAGTGCAGTGGTGTCCCTGGCAGTGTAGGGGGTCATGCTGGGGCTGGTGTTTGAGGGTTTAGGGCAGTGCAGTGGTGTTCGGGCAGTGTATGGGGTCATGCTGGGGCTAGTGTTTCAGGGTTTAGGGCAGTGCAGTGGTTTTCGGGCAGTGTAGGCGGTCGTGCTGGGGCTGGTGTTTCAGGTTTTAGGGTAGTGCAGTGGTGTTCGGGCAGTGTACGGGGTTGTGCTGGGGCTGGTGTTACAGGGTTTAGGGCAGTGCAGTGGTGTTCGGGCAGTGTAGGGGGTCATTCTGGGGGTGGTGTTTCAGGGTTTAGGGCAGTGCAGTGGTGTTCGGGCAGTGTAGGGGTTGTGCTGGGGCTGGTGTTTCAGGGTTTAGGGCAGTGCAGTGGTGTTCGGGCAGTGTAGGGGGTCGTGCTGGGGCTGGTGTTTCAGGGTTTTGGGCAGAGCAGTGGTGTTCGGGCAGTGTAGGGGGTCGTGCTGGGGGTGGTGTTTCAGGGTTTAGGGCAGTGCAGTGATGTTCCGGCAGTGTAGGGGGTCTTGCTGGGGGTGGTGTTTCAGGGTTTAGGGCAGTGGTGTTCGGGCAGTGTAGGGGGTCTTGCTGGGGGTGCTGTTTCAGGGTTTAGGGCAGTGCAGTGGTGTTCGGGCAGTGTAGGGGGTCTTGCTGGGGGTAGTGTTTCAGGGTTTCGGGCGGTGAAGTGGTGTTCGTGCAGTGTAGGGGGTCGTGCTGGGGGTGGTTGTGAGAAGTTGGCCTGGCATATGCTGTCCACTAATTATAGTGGGCACCTTGCACCAGTCCAAATCGACTCTTATGGTAGGTAGGTTAAAGACAACCTTATTGAAAGCTATCCTAGTGGTAGCTGTGGAGAGCAGCCTTCAGGCTAAGTCTTGAAGGAATGTAAAGCAGCTTGTTTTACCAGTCTATAATCTCTTGAGTGACCAAATGAAAGAGCACCACACCAGGTATATATTCAAAATATATGTATTTATTACTAAACACACCCCTCTAGTCTCTTTATGAGGCTAGAGTTCGAAGTACATAGGTTATAAGATCTTAAATCACAGTAATAGCACAAATACACGTTTGGGCCCTAGGGCGTACCAAACCATATACCAATAAAGTGGTATGCGAACCACGACTGAACTAGACACTAGGCCTAGAGCCTCTAGAAGTGCTTGGACCACAAGGAACCACCCAAGGTAGTGACACAGGGGACCCACGGGAGACGCGTGCAGTGTAAATACACAACCGCGATACCCCGTTAACTTCTATGGAGAAAGTCGGGATCGGGAAAATAGAGGAAAGGGACACTTAAAAGAGGACTAGGACAAAACCCCTTGAGATCTAGGACTTTGAAGAGTCTCTACCCACGGGAGCACCGGAGTACTCGTGTTACCTCACCCAGGGAAGCCGGGTGCATAGGTGCCTTTCGGGGTCGGGTTTCGTCGTCGGTTCTTATGGCGATCTGCTGCAAAGTGCTGCTGGCGACCAGGGGAAAAGTGTCCGGGTGGATCCAAGAGTGGATCGGAGTTCTGAAGAACCTGAAAGCAGAGGGGACAGAGTCTGGGTCACTAGCCAGTGACCAGGGAGGCGATGGACAGATGCCCACCGATGTCGAGTGCTTCAGATTCGGTGACGGTCATCTTGACTCTTCAGCCACGAGGTCCGGGAGGCGTTGTCGGCGACCAGGAGCAGGATTCAGGCTGTTGCTCGATGTCTGTCGAGTGCAGAGGTGTTGGCGACCAGATTGGACCCAACAAGCCTTGGCAACGGCAAGTCTCGAGTAAGATGTAGATCGTCGATGATGCAGACCAGCAAGGTCAGGGGAACTCACCCAGCGAGGGTAAGTGAGGGCAGGCCTGGAGCAACCAGACTGCCAAGTAAAGAAAAGATTGTCCTTCGTTAAGGGCTACTAGCCAACGGGCTAGCGACCGCGAAGGAGCCTTGTGACGCCGCACGTGGAGCTGGCTTACAGGACACTCGTGGAGTGGGGGCCAGTGATCTTCGGTGCAGGTGGTGCTGGAGGCTAGGGCTACTGGGAGCCTAAAGCACGACTTCTTGGGAGACCCAGAAGATGGTGCACTTGCAAATGTGCTTGGTGTCCAGGGGTCACGGTCTCAAGTCACCCACGATAGCCACGGGCCTCAGCTTTGCTGGGGACTCAGGGTAGCCTCGGGGAAGTCTGAGAATCCACCTCTGGTGATGCGATGACTTCGGCGTCCGACGGGAGCTTCAGTGATGCGAACCGGACAGATGCTTCTTTGGTGCCTGCCAAGCAGGGGAGTCCCTCCTTGACCCCAAGGGAGATTCTTCAGTCCTCTAATCGTGAGTAGAGCGTCGAAGGAACAGGATTCTGTTTCAGAGTTTCGTCCAGGTATAATCTAAAGTCCTAGGGACTGGGTTCCTACCTTTATTCTAAAAATAGGGGATGGACTACTCTGTGGCCCCACCTATGGGTGGGTCAGGGCAGAGGGGTGGCTACACCCCTTTCCCTTTGTCCAGTTCGCGCCAAAGCAGGGGCATGGAAAGGCATGTTAACTCTGACGAGTCCGGTAACTTCTTTCCAGAGCCCTGGCATCACAAAATGGATGCTGCTGCCACAGACACGAGTCTGGCCTCCTGCTGCTGGACGAAACTCCGGCAAGGGAGGCCTGGACAATAGGTTTCCTGTCCCAGGGAGGTGTGACCACCTCCCCAGACAGGACAATGTGTATTGGGGCTGGGCGGGAGCACTTTCGGGTGCTTTGAAGTCCTGCACTGGGGGCACATTTGGTGTCCCTGTGCATACCCCAGTTCAAACCAGATCAGGGGCTTGCAGCCCCTGCTTTGGCGCGAACTGGACAAAGGGAAAGGGGTGTAGCCACCCCTCTGCCCTGACCCACCCATAGGTGGGGCCACAGAGTAGTCCATCCCCTATTTTTAGAATAAAGGTAGGAACCCAGTCCTTAGGACTTTAGATTATACCTGGACGAAACTCTGACACGGAATCCTGGACCTTCGACGCTCTACGACAAGATTAGAGGACTGAAGAATCTCCCTTGGGGTCAAGGAGTGACTCCCCTGCTTGGCAGGCACCAAAGAAGCATCTGTCCGGTTCGCATCACTGAAGCTCCCGTCGGACGCCGAAGTCATCGCATCACCAGAGGTGGATTCTCAGACTTCCCCGAGGCTACCCTGAGTCCCCAGCAAAGCTGAGGCCCGTGGCTATCGTGGGTGACTTGAGACCGTGACCCCTGGACACCGAGCACATTTGCAAGTGCACCATCTTCTGGGTCTCCCAAGAAGTCGTGCTTTGGGCTCCGAGTAGCCCTAGCCTCCAGCACCACCTGCACCGAAGATCACTGGCCCCCACTCCACGAGTGTCCTGTAAGACAGCTCCACGTGCGGCGTCACGAGGCTCCTTCGCGGTCGCTAGCCCGTTGGCTAGTAGCCCTTAACGAAGGCCAATCTGTTCTTTACTTGGCAGTCTGGTTGCTCCAGGCCTGCCCTCACTTACCCTCGCTGGGTGAGTTCCCCAGACCTTGCTGGTTTGCATCATCGACGATCTACATCTTACTCGAGACTTGCCGTTGCCAAGGCTTGTTGGGTCCAATCTGGTCGCCGACACCTCTGAACTCGACAGACATCGAGCAACAGCCCGAATCCTGCTCCTGGTTGCCGACAACGCCTCCCAGACCTCGTGGCTGAAGAGTCAAGACGACCGTCACCGAATCTGAAGCACTCGACATCGGTGGGCATCTGTCCATCGCCTCCTGGTCACTGGCTAGTGACCCAGACTCTGTCCCCTCTGCTTTCAGGTTCTTCAGAACTCCGATCCACTCTTGGATCCACCCGGACACTTTTCTCCTGGTCGCCAGCAGCACTTTGCAGCAGATCGCCATAAGAACCGACGACGAAACCCGACCCCGAAAGGCACCTATGCACCCGGCTTCCCTGGGTGAGGTAACACGAGTACTCCGGTGCTCCCGTGGGTAGAGACTCTTCAAAGTCCTAGATCTCAAAGGGTTTTGTCCTAGTCCTCTTCTAAGTGTCCCTTTCCTCTATTTTCCCGATCCCGACTTTCTCCATAGAAGTTAACGGCGTATCGCGGTTGTGTATTTACACTGCACGCGTCTCCCGTGGGTCCCCTGTGTCACTACCTTGGGTGGTTCCTTGTGGTCCAAGCACTTCTAGAGGCTCTAGGCCTAGTGTCTAGTTCAGTCGTGGTTCGCATACCACTTTATTGGTATATGGTTTGGTACGCCCCTAGGGCCCAAACGTGTATTTGTGCTATTACTGTGATTTAAGATCTTATAACCTATGTACTTCGAACTCTAGCCTCATAAAGAGACTAGAGGGGTGTGTTTAGTAATAAATACATATATTTTGAATATATACCTGGTGTGGTGCTCTTTCATTTGATCACTCAAGAGATTATAGACTGGTAAAACAAGCTGCTTTACATTCCTTCAAGACTTAGCCTGAAGGCTGCTCTCCACAGCTACCACTAGGATAGCTTTCAATAAGGTTGTCTTTAACCTACCTACCATAAGAGTCGATTTGGACTGGTGCAAGGTGCCCACTATAATTAGTGGACAGCATATGCCAGGCCAACTTCTCACATTGGTGTGCAGCGTGTGGGATTCCAGCTTGCTATTGTTTTACCAGATAATCTCAATTGAATTGATCAACTGAAAACCACTAAAGGTACCTAAGGTACATATAATTTAAGCTTAGAATATCAGTAAGTTCTACTGAACTTAGAGTTGTGTGTTAAGGGATAGCACAACCCTTTCTACAACTCAAGAGAGTTTAGTAGGCCACACTAGAGTAGGTAGTGCATACACCACACCACACTAGTAATGTCTTTAAAAGCAGGATCTAGAGATGCCCTGCAGGAAGCCATTGAGCTTCCCCCTCCAAGTATGACACACTCCCATTCTTGGAACTGAGAGCTTTGTGTAACGTGAGGAAATTAAGGACAGGCCAAAGTCACACCACCCAACACCTCCAAGAGATGTTGGTGGCTTATGATCTTAGTAAGTCCTCAGAGACTGAAGGGGTAGGAGCAGAGGGTGGGCCAGCAGATGAGGAAGGGGCCAGGGGTACCACTACCCCCAGCCCCCCTCTGAAACTGACCAGGAGGGTGACAATGACCCTGACCTGGAAAACCCAATCCCTTCTGGGGAAGATGAAGATGAGGATCTAGAGAACCACACCTTTGTCCCCCCAGGAAGGATTATGAGTGTGCTCAGAAAGTCTAGGTCTCCTTCTCAGGAGTCTAACCACTCTGGCACCTCAATAGGGAGCTCTGTTTCTTCTCACAGGAGGGAATCCTCTCATGAGAGAAGAAAGAGACTGGTCCAGTATGAGGAAACTCAACTGGAGATCAGGAAGAAGCAATTGGCTTTAGATAGAGAATCCCTAGATCTCCTTAAAGAGAGAAGAAAGTTGGGACTAGAGTCCCATGGTGGCAGCCATATCCCTAGAGATAGGGAAAGGTCCTATGACCATAGGAACCTGAGCAAGATTGTCCCTCCCTACCAGAGTGGGGATGATATCCACAAATGGATAACTGCTTTAGAGAGGGCCTGTAAAGTACAGAAGGTCCCTCAGGAGCAGTGGGCAGCAATCTTGTGGCTCTCCTTTGCTGACAAAGGTAGAGACAAGCTCCTCACTGTTAGAGAGGAGGATGCTGACAATTACAAGGTCTTGAAGAGTGCTCTTATTGATGGGTTTGGCCTAACCACTGAACAGTACAGGTTGAAGTTCAGAGACACCCAAAAAGCACAGACTCAAGACTGGGTAGACTATGTGGATTGTTCTGCCAAGGCTCTGGAAGGCTGGTTGATGGGCAGTAAGGTGTGTGACTTCTCAGGATTGTATAATCTGATAATGAGGGAGCAGATTCTTAATAACTGTCAAAACCAGCTGTTGCATCAGTACCTGGTTGACTCTGATCTGACCTCTCCCCAAGAATTGGGAAAGAAGGCAGACAAATGGGTCAGAACCAGGGTGAAGCAGAAGGTACAGAACCAAGGTGGGGAAACCAAGAAGCAAGATGCTAAGAACTCTGACAAGGGTGGGGAGAAGGGTAAAGATCAAAAGTCTTCATCAGGCCCCCAAAAATCTTCTTCTGGTGGGGATTCCCAGTCTACCAAGGGTAAAGGCCAAAGAAAACCATGGTGCAAGGTCTGTAAGCAAAAGACCCACTGGACCAGTGATTGCACCAAGTCCAAAGACTCCAGTCCAGCATCCACCAATGCCCCTAAGGCACCTGTTCCCCCTAGTACAGTTGGTGGAAGTGCTCCAGCAAAGGGTTTAGTAGGGTTCACCCTGGGAACTGAGTTGGGCTCTGACTTAGTCAGGGAACTGACTCAGGCTGTGTTAGTCTGTGATGGAGGCATGGATGTGACCTCCACTGTGAGTCCCAGTAATCTGGGCAAGTACAGACAACAGCCTTTAATCAATGGACGAGAGGCTTTGGCATTTAGGGACACAGGGGCAAGTGTCACAATGGTGACACAAGACCTTGTGCTACCTGGGCAAGTTATACTTGGTGAGATGTACCAAGTGACCAATGCTAGCAATGTCAGAACAGACCATACTCTGGCAGTTGTTAACTTCTCCTGGGGAGGGGTAACTGGCCTTAAGAAGGTTGTGGTAAGTGCAAACCTACCAGTCGAATGCTTGCTTGGCAATGACTTAGAAACTTCTGCTTGGGCAGAAGTGGAGCTCAGGACCCATGCAGAAATGCTGGGGATCCCTGCAGATGTGTTTGCTGTGACCAGGTCACAAGCTAAACTGTCTAAAACTGAACAGGCCTTGGATTCTGGAAGAATGGACCAAGTGCCTTCCAAGAGGAGGAGTAGTAGGGTTAAGGCAGTGCCTTCCCCCTTGGCTCAGGAGGGAGATCAGTCCCTTGAGGGGGATGATCTCAGCCCTGAAGAAGGAACTGTCCCAGAGGAACTTGAACCTGAACAGGTTGAGTTCTTGGGGACAGGGGGACCTTCTAGGGCAGATCTGAGCCAGGAGCAGCAGAGCTGCCCCTCCCTTGAACCCCTCAGACAGCAAGCTGCTGCTGAGGCTGCTGGGAAAGCTAGTGGTCCCCATACAGTGTATTGGGATGATGGACTCCTGTACTCAGAGAGTAGAGACCCCAAGCCTGGTGCTACCAGGAGGTTGGTAATACCTTTGAAGTTCAGGGGCTTCCTATTGACCCTAGCCCATGATATTCCCTTAGCAGGACACCTGGGCCAGAACAAGACTTGGGACAGAATTGTCCCTCACTTTCACTGGCCCCACATGTCTGAAGACAGTAAGGAGTTTTGTCGCTCCTGTGTAACCTGCCAAGCCAGTGGCAAAGCAGGTGGCACTACAAAGGCCCCCTGATACCACTACCTGTGGTGGGGGTGCCCTTTGAGAGGGTAGGGATTGACATTGTTGGTCCCATGGATCCCCAAACAGCCTCTGGGCACAGGTTTATCCTGGTGGTAGTGGATCATGCCACCAGGTACCCAGAAGCTATTCCCCTTAGGACCACTACAGCACCTGTGGTGGCAAGGGCCCTCCTGGGAATTTTCTCAAGAGTGGGCTTTCCTAAGGAGGTGGTATCAGACAGGGGTGCAAACTTCATGTCTGGTTACTTAAAAGCAATGTGGAAGGAGTGTGGAGTTACTTATAAGTTCACCACACCCTATCACCCACAATGCAATGGTTTAGTTGAGAGATTCAACAAAACCTTGAAGGGCATGATTAAAGGGCTCCCAGAAAAGCTTAGGCGTAGATGGGACATACTCTTGCCCTGCCTTTTATTCGCATATAGGGAGGTGCCTCAGAAGGGGGTTGGTTACAGCCCTTTTGAACTTCTGTTTGGCCACCCTGTGAGGGGTCCACTGTGCTTGGTGAAGGAAGGATGGGAGTTACCTCTCAAGCCCCCAAAGCAAGATATAGTGGACTATGTACTTGGTCTCCGCTCCAGGATGGCTGAGTACATGAAAAAGGCAACCAAAAACCTTGAGGCTAGCCAGGAACTTCAAAAGGCCTGGCATGACCAAAAGGCTGTTCTGACTGTTTACCAGCCAGGACAGAAGGTGTGGGTGTTGGAGCCAGTGGCCCCAGCAGCTCTCCAAGACAAATGGAGTGGACCCCACACTATTGTTGAGCAGAAGGGTGAGGTCACTTACTTAGTAGACCTGGGAACACCCAGGAGTCCCCAAAGGGTTCTCCATGTCAACAGACTTAAGCCATATGTGGACAGGGCAGACATGGGCTTGCTCATGGCTACTGATGAAGGGCAGGAGGAAGAGAGTGACCCACTCCCTGACCTGCTCTCACAGAACCCTGACGATGGGTCAGTTGATGGTGTAGCCTTGTCAGGCAGCCTCACTACCCAGCAACAAACTGATTGCAGGCAAGTCCTCAATCAGTTTAGACATATGTTTTCACTGACACCCAGTCAGACCACCTGGTGCACTCATGAAGTGGACACTGGGGACAGTCTGCCTATTAAAAACAAGATTTATAGGCAACCTGACCATGTCAGGGACTGTATCAGGACTGAAGTCCAGAAGATGTTGGAATTGGGAGTGATTGAGCCCTCAGATAGCCCTTGGGCTAGTCCAGTAGTCCTAGTACCTAAACCTCACACCAGTGGTGGGAAAAGAGAGATGAGGTTTTGTGTAGACTACAGGGGCCTCAATGCAGTCACCAGGACTGATGCCCATCCAATACCAAGGGCAGATGAGCTCATAGATACTTTGGCCTCTGCCAAATATCTCAGCACATTTGACCTAACAGCTGGCTACTGGCAGATCAGACTAGCTGATGCTGCAAAGCCCAAAACAGCATTTTCAACCCCTAGTGGGCATTATCAATTTGTGGTGATGCCCTTTGGTCTGAAAAATGCACCTGCCACTTTCCAGAGGTTGGTGAACACAGTTCTCACAGGACTGGAAGCCTATAGTGCAGCTTATCTAGATGATATTGCTGTCTTTAGCTCCACCTGGGAGGATCACCTGGTCCACCTCAGGAATGTTTTACAGGCCCTGCAAAAGGCAGGCCTGACTATCAAGGCCACTAAGTGCCAGATAGGGCAGAGTCAGGTTGTGTACCTGGGCCACCTTGTGGGTGGAGGCCAGGTTCAACCTTTGCAGAGCAAGATCCAGACCATCATGGACTGGACTGCTCCCACTACCCAGACTCAGGTGAGAGCCTTCTTAGGCCTGACTGGGTACTATAGGAGATTTGTCAAGGGGTATGGATCAATAGTGACACCCTTGAATGACTTAACTTCTAAGAAAATGCCCAAAAAGGTTCAGTGGACAGTTAGCTGTCAAAAGGCATTTGATGACCTCAAGCAGGCCATGTGCACTGCTCCAATTCTGCAGAGTCCTGATTACTCCAAGAAGTTCATTGTTCAAACAGATGCATCTGAATTGGGGGTAGGGGCTGTACTGTCACAATTGAATGAAGAAGGTCAGGATCAGCCAGTAGCTTTTATTAGCAGAAGGCTGACCCCTAGAGAGAAACGTTGGTCAGCCATAGAGAGGGAGGCCTTTGCTGTGGTCTGGGCTCTGAAGAAGTTGAGGCCATACTTGTTTGGTACACACTTCCTGGTTCAGACAGACCATAAGCCCCTCTTATGGCTAAAACAAATGAAGGGTGAAAACCCCAAACTGCTTAGGTGGTCCATTTCCCTACAGGGGATGGACTTTACAGTGGAACATAGGCCTGGGAGTAACCATGCGAATGCAGATGGACTCTCTAGGTATTTCCACTTAGAACATGAAGACTTAACTGGGCAAGGTTAGTTTAATGTCCCTACGTTTGGGGGGGGTTGTGTAGGAGAGTAGGATCTGCTTCACAGGGGTACCCCCACTTTTTGCTGATACTTCACTGGTTTTCGACATTAGTCTGGCTGGGGCCCTGCTATTCAGAACCCCAGCCTAGCTGTTTCCTCTTTAAAAGGGTCTCCATGTGCCTTAGGCACATCACTGATTGGGATCTGGAGTGCCCTTGTAAGTCCCTAGTATATGGTATACTATGTACCAAGGGCATAGGTACCTCAGAGGCCTGCCAGGGGCTGCAGCATATATTATGCCACCCCTGGTAGGCCATCCAAACTGACACCACAGGTCTGCTACTGCAGCCTGGGTAAGGTGGTGCATGCACCCCTTGCTGTGGTATAGGTTACCTATATCACTAAATGCATACACACATATAAACCTATAAGTCACTCCTAAGGCAGGCCTTATCAATCCTAAAGGCAGAGTGCATGGTTCCTATGTGAGAGGGTGCCCCTGCATGAGCAGGGCCCCTCTGCAGCGTTCGGAGACCATCTCTGATGCTGTTTGTAGTGCAGCCTGACCATATACTCTTAAACGCATTATATCCTCGCGGTAAAATGCTAACTATGGAATGGCTGCACCGAAACATGTCGTGTTTGGTGTCAAACATCTTGGAATACTACCCCCCGCCAATTCTGGCGGCGGGGGTAGCATTCCACCCTTCTAGAGGGAAAGGCATGTTAACTCTGACGAGTCCGGTAACTTCTTTCCAGAGCCCTGGCATCACAAAATGGATGCTGCTGCCACAGACACGAGTCTGGCCTCCTGCTGCTGGACGAAACTCCGGCAGGGGAGGCCTGGACAATAGGTTTCCTGTCCCAGGGAGGTGTGACCACCTCCCCAGACAGGACAATGTGTATTGGGGCTGGGCGGGAGCACTTTCGGGTGCTTTGAAGTCCTGCACTGGGGGCACATTTGGTGTCCCTGTGCATACCCCAGTTCAAACCGGATCAGGGGCTTGCAGCCCCTGCTTTGGCGCGAACTGGACAAAGGGAAAGGGGTGTAGCCACCCCTCTGCCCTGACCCACCCATAGGTGGGGCCACAGAGTAGTCCATCCCCTATTTTTAGAATAAAGGTAGGAACCCAGTCCTTAGGACTTTAGATTATACCTGGACGAAACTCTGACACGGAATCCTGGACCTTCGACGCTCTACGACAAGATTAGAGGACTGAAGAATCTCCCTTGGGGTCAAGGAGTGACTCCCCTGCTTGGCAGGCACCAAAGAAGCATCTGTCCGGTTCGCATCACTGAAGCTCCCGTCGGACGCCGAAGTCATCGCATCACCAGAGGTGGATTCTCAGACTTCCCCGAGGCTACCCTGAGTCCCCAGCAAAGCTGAGGCCCGTGGCTATCGTGGGTGACTTGAGACCGTGACCCCTGGACACCGAGCACATTTGCAAGTGCACCATCTTCTGGGTCTCCCAAGAAGTCGTGCTTTGGGCTCCGAGTAGCCCTACCCTCCAGCACCACCTGCACCGAAGATCACTGGCCCCCACTCCACGAGTGTCCTGTAAGCCAGCTCCACGTGCGGCGTCACGAGGCTCCTTCGCGGTCGCTAGCCCGTTGGCTAGTAGCCCTTAACGAAGGCCAATCTGTTCTTTGCTTGGCAGTCTGATTGCTCCAGGCCTGCCCTCACTTACCCTCGCTGGGTGAGTTCCCCAGACCTTGCTGGTCTGCATCATCGACGATCTACATCTTACTCGAGACTTGCCGTTGCCAAGGCTTGTTGGGTCCAATCTGGTCGCCGACACCTCTGCACTCGACAGACATCGAGCAACAGCCCGAATCCTGCTCCTGGTCGCCGACAACGCCTCCCGGACCTCGTGGCTGAAGAGTCAAGACGACCGTCACCGAATCTGAAGCACTCGACATCGGTGGGCATCTGTCCATCGCCTCCCTGGTCACTGGCTAGTGACCCAGACTCTGTCCCCTCTGCTTTCAGGTTCTTCAGAACTCCGATCCACTCTTGGATCCACCCGGACACTTTTCTCCTGGTCGCCAGCAGCACTTTGCAGCAGATCGCCATAAGAACCGACGACGAAACCCGACCCCGAAAGGCACCTATGCACCCGGCTTCCCTGGGTGAGGTAACACGAGTACTCCGGTGCTCCCGTGGGTAGAGACTCTTCAAAGTCCTAGATCTCAAAGGGTTTTGTCCTAGTCCTCTTCTAAGTGTCCCTTTCCTCTATTTTCCCGATCCCGACTTTCTCCATAGAAGTTAACGGCGTATCGCGGTTGTGTATTTACACTGCACGCGTCTCCCGTGGGTCCCCTGTGTCACTACCTTGGGTGGTTCCTTGTGGTCCAAGCACTTCTAGAGGCTCTAGGCCTAGTGTCTAGTTCAGTCGTGGTTCGCATACCACTTTATTGGTATATGGTTTGGTACGCCCCTAGGGCCCAAACGTGTATTTGTGCTATTACTGTGATTTAAGATCTTATAACCTATGTACTTCGAACTCTAGCCTCATAAAGAGACTAGAGGGGTGTGTTTAGTAATAAATACATATATTTTGAATATATACCTGGTGTGGTGCTCTTTCATTTGATCACTCAAGAGATTATAGACTGGTAAAACAAGCTGCTTTACATTCCTTCAAGACTTAGCCTGAAGGCTGCTCTCCACAGCTACCACTAGGATAGCTTTCAATAAGGTTGTCTTTAACCTACCTACCATAAGAGTCGATTTGGACTGGTGCAAGGTGCCCACTATAATTAGTGGACAGCATATGCCAGGCCAACTTCTCACAAATGCTACCCCCGCCGCCAGGATTGGCGGGGGGGTAGTATTCCAAGATGTTTGACACCAAACACAACATGTTTAGGTGCAGCCATTCCATAGTTAGCATTTTACCGCGAGGATATAATGCGTTTAAGAGTATATGGTCAGGCTGCACTACAAACAGCATCAGAGATGGTCTCCGAACGCTGCAGAGGGGCCCTGCTCATGCAGGGGCACCCTCTCACATAGGAACCATGCACTCTGCCTTTAGGATTGATAAGGCCTGCCTTAGGAGTGACTTATAGGTTTATATGTGTGTATGCATTTAGTGATATAGGTAACCTATACCACAGCAAGGGGTGCATGCACCACCTTACCCAGGCTGCAGTAGCAGACCTGTGGTGCCAGTTTGGATGGCCTACCAGGGGTGGCATAATACATGCTGCAGCCCCTGGCAGGCCTCTGAGGTACCTATGCCCTTGGTACATAGTATACCATATACTAGGGACTTACAAGGGCACTCCAGATCCCAATCAGTGATGTGCCTAAGGCACATGGAGACCCTTTTAAAGAGGAAACAGCTAGGCTGGGGTTCTGAATAGCAGGGCCCCAGCCAGACTAATGTCGAAAACCAGTGAAGTATCAGCAAAAAGTGGGGGTACCCCTGTGAAGCAGATCCTACTCTCCTACACAACCCCCCCAAACGTAGGGACATTAAACTAACCTTGCCCAGTTAAGTCTTCATGTTCTAAGTGGAAATACCTAGAGAGTCCATCTGCATTCGCATGGTTACTCCCAGGCCTATGTTCCACTGTAAAGTCCATCCCCTGTAGGGAAATGGACCACCTAAGCAGTTTGGGGTTTTCACCCTTCATTTGTTTTAGCCATAAGAGGGGCTTATGGTCTGTCTGAACCAGGAAGTGTGTACCAAACAAGTATGGCCTCAACTTCTTCAGAGCCCAGACCACAGCAAAGGCCTCCCTCTCTATGGCTGACCAACGTTTCTCTCTAGGGGTCAGCCTTCTGCTAATAAAAGCTACTGGCTGATCCTGACCTTCTTCATTCAATTGTGACAGTACAGCCCCTACCCCCAATTCAGATGCATCAGTTTGAACAATGAACTTCTTGGAGTAATCAGGACTCTGCAGAATTGGAGCAGTGCACATGGCCTGCTTGAGGTCATCAAATGCCTTTTGACAGCTAACTGTCCACTGAACCTTTTTGGGCATTTTCTTAGAAGTTAAGTCATTCAAGGGTGTCACTATTGATCCATACCCCTTGACAAATCTCCTATAGTACCCAGTCAGGCCTAAGAAGGCTCTCACCTGAGTCTGGGTAGTGGGAGCAGTCCAGTCCATGATGGTCTGGATCTTGCTCTGCAAAGGTTGAACCTGGCCTCCACCCACAAGGTGGCCCAGGTACACAACCTGACTCTGCCCTATCTGGCACTTAGTGGCCTTGATAGTCAGGCCTGCCTTTTGCAGGGCCTGTAAAACATTCCTGAGGTGGACCAGGTGATCCTCCCAGGTGGAGCTAAAGACAGCAATATCATCTAGATAAGCTGCACTATAGGCTTCCAGTCCTGTGAGAACTGTGTTCACCAACCTCTGGAAAGTGGCAGGTGCATTTTTCAGACCAAAGGGCATCACCACAAATTGATAATGCCCACTAGGGGTTGAAAATGCTGTTTTGGGCTTTGCAGCATCAGCTAGTCTGATCTGCCAGTAGCCAGCTGTTAGGTCAAATGTGCTGAGATATTTGGCAGAGGCCAAAGTATCTATGAGCTCATCTGCCCTGGGTATTGGATGGGCATCAGTCCTAGTGACTGCATTGAGGCCTCTGTAGTCTACACAAAACCTCATCTCTCTTTTCCCACCACTGGTGTGAGGTTTAGGTACTAGGACTACTGGACTAGCCCAAGGGCTATCTGAGGGCTCAATCACTCCCAATTCCAACATCTTCTGGACTTCAGTCCTGATACAGTCCCTGACATGGTCAGGTTGCCTATAAATCTTGTTTTTAATAGGCAGACTGTCCCCAGTGTCCACTTCATGAGTGCACCAGGTGGTCTGACTGGGTGTCAGTGAAAACATATGTCTAAACTGATTGAGGACTTGCCTGCAATCAGTTTGTTGCTGGGTAGTGAGGCTGCCTGCCAAGGCTACACCATCAACTGACCCATCGTCAGGGTTCTGTGAGAGCAGGTCAGGGAGTGGGTCACTCTCTTCCTCCTGCCCTTCATCAGTAGCCATGAGCAAGCCCATGTCTGCCCTGTCCACATATGGCTTAAGTCTGTTGACATGGAGAACCCTTTGGGGACTCCTGGGTGTTCCCAGGTCTACTAAGTAAGTGACCTCACCCTTCTGCTCAACAATAGTGTGGGGTCCACTCCATTTGTCTTGGAGAGCTGCTGGGGCCACTGGCTCCAACACCCACACCTTCTGTCCTGGCTGGTAAACAGTCAGAACAGCCTTTTGGTCATGCCAGGCCTTCTGCAGTTCCTGGCTAGCCTCAAGGTTTTTGGTTGCCTTTTTCATGTACTCAGCCATCCTGGAGCGGAGACCAAGTACATAGTCCACTATATCTTGCTTTGGGGGCTTGAGAGGTAACTCCCATCCTTCCTTCACCAAGCACAGTGGACCCCTCACAGGGTGGCCAAACAGAAGTTCAAAAGGGCTGTAACCAACCCCCTTCTGAGGCACCTCCCTATATGCGAATAAAAGGCAGGGCAAGAGTATGTCCCATCTACGCCTAAGCTTTTCTGGGAGCCCTTTAATCATGCCCTTCAAGGTTTTGTTGAATCTCTCAACTAAACCATTGCATTGTGGGTGATAGGGTGTGGTGAACTTATAAGTAACTCCACACTCCTTCCACATTGCTTTTAAGTACCCAGACATGAAGTTTGCACCCCTGTCTGATACTACCTCCTTAGGAAAGCCCACTCTTGAGAAGATTCCCAGGAGGGCCCTTGCCACCACAGGTGCTGTAGTGGTCCTGAGGGGAATAGCTTCTGGGTACCTGGTGGCATGATCCACTACCACCAGGATAAACCTGTGCCCAGAGGCTGTTTGGGGATCCATGGGACCAACAATGTCAATCCCTACCCTCTCAAAGGGCACCCCCACCACAGGTAGTGGTATCAGGGGGCCTTTGTAGTGCCACCTGCTTTGCCACTGGCTTGGCAGGTTACACAGGAGCGACAAAACTCCTTACTGTCTTCAGACATGTGGGGCCAGTGAAAGTGAGGGACAATTCTGTCCCAAGTCTTGTTCTGGCCCAGGTGTCCTGCTAAGGGAATATCATGGGCTAGGGTCAATAGGAAGCCCCTGAACTTCAAAGGTATTACCAACCTCCTGGTAGCACCAGGCTTGGGGTCTCTACTCTCTGAGTACAGGAGTCCATCATCCCAATACACTGTATGGGGACCACTAGCTTTCCCAGCAGCCTCAGCAGCAGCTTGCTGTCTGAGGGGTTCAAGGGAGGGGCAGCTCTGCTGCTCCTGGCTCAGATCTGCCCTAGAAGGTCCCCCTGTCCCCAAGAACTCAACCTGTTCAGGTTCAAGTTCCTCTGGGACAGTTCCTTCTTCAGGGCTGAGATCATCCCCCTCAAGGGACTGATCTTCCTCCTGAGCCAAGGGGAAGGCACTGCCTTAACCCTACTACTCCTCCTCTTGGAAGGCACTTGGTCCATTCTTCCAGAATCCAAGGCCTGTTCAGTTTTAGACAGTTTAGCTTGTGACCTGGTCACAGCAAACACATCTGCAGGGATCCCCAGCATTTCTGCATGGGTCCTGAGCTCCACTTCTGCCCAAGCAGAAGTCTCTAAGTCATTGCCAAGCAAGCATTCGACTGGTAGGTTTGCACTTACCACAACCTTCTTAAGGCCAGTTACCCCTCCCCAGGAGAAGTTAACAACTGCCAGAGTATGGTCTGTTCTGACATTGCTAGCATTGGTCACTTGGTACATTTCACCAAGTATAACTTGCCCAGGTAGCACAAGGTCTTGTGTCACCATTGTGACACTTGCCCCTGTGTCCCTAAATGCCAAAGCCTCTCGTCCATTGATTAAAGGCTGTTGTCTGTACTTGCCCAGATTACTGGGACTCACAGTGGAGGTCACATCCATGCCTCCATCACAGACTAACACAGCCTGAGTCAGTTCCCTGACTAAGTCAGAGCCCAACTCAGTTCCCAGGGTGAACCCTACTAAACCCTTTGCTGGAGCACTTCCACCAACTGTACTAGGGGGAACAGGTGCCTTAGGGGCATTGGTGGGTGCTGGACTGGAGTCTTTGGACTTGGTGCAATCACTGGTCCAGTGGGTCTTTTGCTTACAGACCTTGCACCATGGTTTTCTTTGGCCTTTACCCTTGGTAGACTGGGAATCCCCACCAGAAGAAGATTTTTGGGGGCCTGATGAAGACTTTTGATCTTTACCCTTCTCCCCACCCTTGTCAGAGTTCTTAGCATCTTGCTTCTTGGTTTCCCCACCTTGGTTCTGTACCTTCTGCTTCACCCTGGTTCTGACCCATTTGTCTGCCTTCTTTCCCAATTCTTGGGGAGAGGTCAGATCAGAGTCAACCAGGTACTGATGCAACAGCTGGTTTTGACAGTTATTAAGAATCTGCTCCCTCATTATCAGATTATACAATCCTGAGAAGTCACACACCTTACTGCCCATCAACCAGCCTTCCAGAGCCTTGGCAGAACAATCCACATAGTCTACCCAGTCTTGAGTCTGTGCTTTTTGGGTGTCTCTGAACTTCAACCTGTACTGTTCAGTGGTTAGGCCAAACCCATCAATAAGAGCACTCTTCAAGACCTTGTAATTATCAGCATCCTCCTCTCTAACAGTGAGGAGCTTGTCTCTACCTTTGTCAGCAAAGGAGAGCCACAAGATTGCTGCCCACTGCTCCTGAGGGACCTTCTGTACTTTACAGGCCCTCTCTAAAGCAGTTATCCATTTGTGGATATCATCCCCACTCTGGTAGGGAGGGACAATCTTGCTCAGGTTCCTATGGTCATAGGACCTTTCCCTATCTCTAGGGACATGGCTGCCACCATGGGACTCTAGTCCCAACTTTCTTCTCTCTTTAAGGAGATCTAGGGATTCTCTATCTAAAGCCAATTGCTTCTTCCTGATCTCCAGTTGAGTTTCCTCATACTGGACCAGTCTCTTTCTTCTCTCATGAGAGGATTCCCTCCTGTGAGAAGAAACAGAGCTCCCTATTGAGGTGCCAGAGTGGTTAGACTCCTGAGAAGGAGACCTAGACTTTCTGAGCACACTCATAATCCTTCCTGGGGGGACAAAGGTGTGGTTCTCAAGATCCTCATCTTCATCTTCCCCAGAAGGGATTGGGTTTTCCAGGTCAGGGTCATTGTCACCCTCCTGGTCAGTTTCAGAGGGGGGCTGGGGGTAGTAGTACCCCTGGCCCCTTCCTCATCTGCTGGCCCACCCTCTGCTCCTACCCCTTCAGTCTCTGAAGACTTACTAAGATCATAAGCCACCAACAACTCCTGGAGGTGTTGGGTGGTGGGACTTTGGCCTGTCCTTAATTTCCTCACGTTACACAAAGCTCTCAGTTCCAAGAATGGGAGTGTGTCATACTTGGAGGGGGAAGCTCAATGGCTTCCTGCAGGGCATCTCTAGATCCTGCTTTTAAAGACATTACTAGTGTGGTGTGGTGTATGCACTACCTACTCTAGTGTGGCCTACTAAACTCTCTTGAGTTGTAGAAAGGGTTGTGCTATCCCTTAACACACAACTCTAAGTTCAGTAGAACTTACTGATATTCTAAGCTTAAATTATATGTACCTTAGGTACCTTTAGTGGTTTTCAGTTGATCAATTCAATTGAGATTATCTGGTAAAACAATAGCAAGCTGGAATCCCACACGCTGCACACCAATGTGAGAAGTTGGCCTGGCATATGCTGTCCACTAATTATAGTGGGCACCTTGCACCAGTCCAAATCGACTCTTATGGTAGGTAGGTTAAAGACAACCTTATTGAAAGCTATCCTAGTGGTAGCTGTGGAGAGCAGCCTTCAGGCTAAGTCTTGAAGGAATGTAAAGCAGCTTGTTTTACCAGTCTATAATCTCTTGAGTGACCAAATGAAAGAGCACCACACCAGGTATATATTCAAAATATATGTATTTATTACTAAACACACCCCTCTAGTCTCTTTATGAGGCTAGAGTTCGAAGTACATAGGTTATAAGATCTTAAATCACAGTAATAGCACAAATACACGTTTGGGCCCTAGGGGCGTACCAAACCATATACCAATAAAGTGGTATGCGAACCACGACTGAACTAGACACTAGGCCTAGAGCCTCTAGAAGTGCTTGGACCACAAGGAACCACCCAAGGTAGTGACACAGGGGACCCACGGGAGACGCGTGCAGTGTAAATACACAACCGCGATACGCCGTTAACTTCTATGGAGAAAGTCGGGATCGGGAAAATAGAGGAAAGGGACACTTAAAAGAGGACTAGGACAAAACCCTTTGAGATCTAGGACTTTGAAGAGTCTCTACCCACGGGAGCACCGGAGTACTCGTGTTACCTCACCCAGGGAAGCCGGGTGCATAGGTGCCTTTCGGGGTCGGGTTTCGTCGTCGGTTCTTATGGCGATCTGCTGCAAAGTGCTGCTGGCGACCAGGAGAAAAGTGTCCGGGTGGATCCAAGAGTGGATCGGAGTTCTGAAGAACCTGAAAGCAGAGGGGACAGAGTCTGGGTCACTAGCCAGTGACCAGGGAGGCGATGGACAGATGCCCACCGATGTCGAGTGCTTCAGATTCGATGACGGTCGTCTTGACTCTTCAGCCACGAGGTCCGGGAGGCGTTGTCGGCGACCAGGAGCAGGATTCGGGCTGTTGCTCGATGTCTGTCGAGTGCAGAGGTGTCGGCGACCAGATTGGACCCAACAAGCCTTGGCAACGGCAAGTCTCGAGTAAGATGTAGATCGTCGATGATGCAGACCAGCAAGGTCTGGGGAACTCACCCAGCAAGGGTAAGTGAGGGCAGGCCTGGAGCAACCAGACTGCCAAGTAAAGAAAAGATTGGCCTTCGTTAAGGGCTACTAGCCAACGGGCTAGCGACCGCGAAGGAGCCTCGTGACGCCGCACGTGGAGCTGGCTTACAGGACACTCGTGGAGTGGGGGCCAGTGATCTTCGGTGCAGGTGGTGCTGGAGGCTAGGGCTACTCGGAGCCCAAAGCACGACTTCTTGGGAGACCCAGAAGATGGTGCACTTGCAAATGTGCTCGGTGTCCAGGGGTCACGGTCTCAAGTCACCCACGATAGCCACGGGCCTCAGCTTTGCTGGGGACTCAGGGTAGCCTCGGGGAAGTCTGAGAATCCACCTCTGGTGATGCGATGACTTCGGCGTCCGACGGGAGCTTCAGTGATGCGAACCGGACAGATGCTTCTTTGGTGCCTGCCAAGCAGGGGAGTCACTCCTTGACCCCAAGGGAGATTCTTCAGTCCTCTAATCGTGAGTAGAGCGTCGAAGGTCCAGGATTCTGTTTCAGAGTTTCGTCCAGGTATAATCTAAAGTCCTAGGGACTGGGTTCCTACCTTTATTCTAAAAATAGGGGATGGACTACTCTGTGGCCCCACCTATGGGTGGGTCAGGGCAGAGGGGTGGCTACACCCCTTTCCCTTTGTCCAGTTCGCGCCAAAGCAGGGGCTGCAAGCCCCTGATCCGGTTTGAACTGGGGTATGCACAGGGACACCAAATGTGCCCCCAGTGCAGGACTTCAAAGCACCCGAAAGTGCTCCCGCCCAGCCCCAATACACATTGTCCTGTCTGGGGAGGTGGTCACACCTCCCTGGGACAGGAAACCTATTGTCCAGGCCTCCCCTGCCGGAGTTTCGTCCAGCAGCAGGAGGCCAGACTCGTGTCTGTGGCAGCAGCATCCATTTTGTGATGCCAGGCTCTGGAAAGAAGTTACCGGACTCGTCAGAGTTAACATGCCTTTCCCTCTAGAAGGGTGGAATGCTACCCCCGCCGCCAGGATTGGCGGGGGGTAGTATTCCAAGATGTTTGACACCAAACACGACATGTTTAGGTGCAGCCATTCCATAGTTAGCATTTTACCGCGAGGATATAATGCGTTTAAGAGTATATGGTCAGGCTGCACTACAAACAGCCTCAGAGATGGTCTCCGAACGCTGCAGAGGGGCCCTGCTCATGCAGGGGCACCCTCTCACATAGGAACCATGCACTCTGCCTTTAGGATTGATAAGGCCTGCCTTAGGAGTGACTTATAGGTTTATATGTGTGTATGCATTTAGTGATATAGGTAACCTATACCACAGCAAGGGGTGCATGCACCACCTTACCCAGGCTGCAGTAGCAGACCTGTGGTGCCAGTTTGGATGGCCTACCAGGGGTGGCATAATACATGCTGCAGCCCCTGGCAGGCCTCTGAGGTACCTATGCCCTTGGTACATAGTATACCATATACTAGGGACTTACAAGGGCACTCCAGATCCCAATCAGTGATGTGCCTAAGGCACATGGAGACCCTTTTAAAGAGGAAACAGCTAGGCTGGGGTTCTGAATAGCAGGGCCCCAGCCAGACTAATGTCGAAAACCAGTGAAGTATCAGCAAAAAGTGGGGGTACCCCTGTGAAGCAGATCCTACTCTCCTACAGTGGTGTTTAGGGCAGTGCAGTAGTGTTCGGGCAGTGTAGGGGGTCGTGCAGGGCGTGGTGTTTCAGGGTTTAGGGCAGTGCAGTGCTGTTCGGGCAGTGTAGGGAGTCGTGCTGGGGGTGGTGTTTCAGGGTTTAGGGCAGTGCAGTGGTGTTCGGGCAGTGTAGGGGGTCGTGCAGGGGGTGGTGTTTCAGGGTATAGGGCAGTGCAGTGGTGTTCGGGCAGTGTAGGGGGTCGTGCTGGGGCTGGTGTTTCAGGGTTTAGGGCAGTGCAGTGGTGTTCGGGCAGTATAGGGGGTCTTGCTGGGGTGGTGTTTCAGGGTTTAGGGCAGTGGTGTTCGGGCAGTGTAGGGGGTCTTGCTGGGGTGATGTTTCAGGGTTTAGGGCAGTGCAGTGGTGTTCGGGCAGTGTAGGTGGTCTTGCTGGGGGTAGTGTTTCAGGGTTTAGGGCAGTGCAGTGGTGTTCGTGCAGTGTAGGGGGTCGTGCTGGGGATGGTTTTTCAGGGTTTAGGGCAGTGCAGAAGTGTTCGGGCAGTGTAGGGGGTCGTGCAGGGGTGGTGTTTCAGGGTTTAGGGCAGTGCAGTGGTGTTCGGGCAGTGTAGGGGGTCGTGCTGGGGGTGGTGTTTCAGGGTTTAGGGCAGTGCAGTGGTGTTCGGGCAGTGTAGGGGGTTGTGCTGAGGCTGGTGTTTCACAGTTTAGGGCAGTGCAGTGGTGTTCGGGCAGTGTAGGGGGTCGTGCTGGGGCTGGTGTTTCAGGGTTTAGGGCAGTGTAGGCGGTCGTGCTGGGGCTGGTGTTTCAGGGTTTAGGGGAGTGCAGAGGTGTTCGGGCAGTGTAGGGGGTCGTGCTGGGGCTGGTGTTTCAGGGTTTAGGGCAGTGCAGTGGTGCTCGGGCAGTGTAGGGGGTCGTGCTGGAAGTGGTGTTTCAGGGTTTAGGGCAGTGCAGTGGTGTTCGGCCAGTGTAGGGGGTCGTGCTGGGGCTGGTGTTTCAAGGTTTAGGGCAGTGCAGTGGTGTTCGGGCAGTGTAGAGGGTCGTGCTGGGGCTGGTGTTTTAGGGTTTTGGGCAGAGCAGTGGTGTTCGGACAGTGTAGGGGGTCGTGCTGGGGGTGGTGTTTCAGGGTTTAGGGCAGTGCAGTGGTGTTCGGGCAGTGTAGGGTATCGTGCTGGGGGTGGTGTTTCAGGGTTTAGGGCAGTGGTGTTCGGGCAGTGTAGGGGGTCTTGCTGGGGGTGATTTTTCAGGGTTTAGGGCAGTGCAGTGGTGTTCGGGCAGTGTAGGTGGTCTTGCTGGGGGTGGTGTTTCAGGGTTTAGGGCAGTGCAGTGGTGTTCGGACAGTGTAGGGGGTCGTGCTGGGGCTGGTGTTTCAGGGTTTAGGGCAGTGCATTGGTGTTCGGGCAGTGTAGGGGGTTGTGCTGGGGCTGGTGTTTCAGGGTTTAGGGCAGTGCAGTGGTGTTCGGGCAGTGTAGGGGGTCTTGCTGGGGCTGGTGTTTCAGAGTCTAGGGCAGTGCAGTGGTGTTCGGGCAGTGTAGGGGATCTTGCTGGGGCTGGTGTTTCAGGGTTTAGGGCAGTGCAGTGGTGTTCGGGCAGTGTAGGGGATCGTGCTGGGGTGGTGTTTCAGGGTTTAGGGCAGTGCAGTGGTGTTCGGGCAGTGTAGGGGGTCGTGCTGGGGCTAGTGTTTCAGGGTTTAGGGCAGAGCAATGGTGTTCAGGCAGTGTAGCTGGAGGTGGTGTTTCAGGGTTTAGGGCAGTGCAGTGGTGTTCGGGCAGTGTAGGGGGTCTTGATGTGGGTGGTGTTTCAGGGTTTAGGGCAGTGGTGTTCAGGCAGTGTAGGGGGTCTTGCTGGGGGTGATGTTTCAGGGTTTAGGGCAGTGCGGTGGTGTTTGGGCAGTGTAGGGGGTCGTGCTGGGGGTGGGGTTTCAGGGTTTAGGGCAGTGCAGTGGTGTTCGGGCAGTGTAGGGTGTCGTGCTGAGGGGTGGTGTTTCAGGGTTTAGGGCAGTGCAGTGGTGTTCGGGCAGTGTAGGGGGTCGTGCAGGGGGTAGTGTTTCAGGGTTTAGGGCAGTGCAGTGGTGTTTGGGCAGTGTAGGGGGTTGTGCAGGGGGTGGTGTTTCAGGGTTTAGGGCAGTGCAGTGGTGTTTGGCCAATGTAGGTGGTCTTGCTGGGGGTGGTGTTTCAGGGTTTAGTGCAGTGGTGTTCGGGCAGTGTAGGGGGTCGTGCTGGGGGTGGTGTTTCAGGGTTTAGGGCAGTGCAGTGGTGTTCGGGCAGTGTAGGGTGTCGTGCTGAGGGGTGGTGTTTCAGGGTTTAGGGCAGTGCAGTGGTGTTCGGGCAGTGTAGGGGGTCGTGCAGGGGGTAGTGTTTCGGGGTTTAGGGCAGTGCAGTGGTGTTTGGGCAGTGTAGGGGGTTGTGCAGGGGGTGGTGTTTCAGGGTTTAGGGCAGTGCAGTGGTGTTTGGCCAGTGTAGGTGGTCTTGCTGGGGGTGGTGTTTCAGGGTTTAGTGCAGTGGTGTTCGGGCAGTGTAGGGGGTCGTGCTGGGGATGGTGTTTCAGGGTTTAGGGCAGTGCAGTGGTGTTCCGGCAGTGTAGGGGGTCGTGCAGGGGGTGGTGTCTCAGGGTTTAGGGCAGTGCAGTGGTGTTTGGGCAGTGTAGGGGGTCTTGCTGGGGGTGGTGTTTCAGGGTTTAGGGCAGTGCAGTGGTGTTCGGGCAGTGTAGGGTGTCGTGCTGAGGGGTGGTGTTTTAGGGTTTAGGGCAGTGCAGTGGTGTCCCTGGCAGTGTAGGGGGTCATGCTGGGGCTGGTGTTTGAGGGTTTAGGGCAGTGCAGTGGTGTTCGGGCAGTGTATGGGGTCATTCTGGGGCTAGTGTTTCAGGGTTTAGGGCAGTGCAGTGGTTTTCGGGCAGTGTAGGCGGTCGTGCTGGGGCTGGTGTTTCAGGGTTTAGGGCAGTGCAGTGGTGTTCGGGCAGTGTACGGGGTTGTGCTGGGGCTGGTGTTACAGGGTTTAGGGCAGTGCAGTGGTGTTCGGGCAGTGTAGGGGGTCGTGCTGGGGGTGGTGTTTCAGGGTTTAGGGCAGTGCAGTGGTGTTCGGGCAGTGTAGGGGGTTGTGCTGGGGCTGGTGTTTCAGGGTTTAGGGCAGTGCAGTGGTGTTCGGGCAGTGTAGGGGGTCATGCTGGGGCTGGTGTTTCAGGGTTTTGGGCAGAGCAGTGGTGTTCGGGCAGTGTAGGGGGTCGTGCTGGGGGTGGTGTTTCAGGGTTTAGGGCAGTGCAGTGATGTTTGGGCAGTGTAGGGGTCTTGCTGGGGGTGGTGTTTCAGGGTTTAGGGCAGTGCAGTGGTGTTCGGGCAGTGTAGGGGGTCGTGCTGGGGCTGGTGTTTCAGGGTTTTGGGCAGAGCAGTGGTGTTCGGGCAGTGTAGGGGGTCGTGCTGGGGCTGGTGTTTCAGGGTTTAGGGCAGTGTAGGCGGTCGTGCTGGGGCTGGTGTTTCAGGGTTTAGGGCAGTGCAGAGGTGTTCGGGCAGTGTAGGGGGTCGTGCTGGGGCTGGTGTTTCAGGGTTTAGGGCAGTGCAGTGGTGCTCGGGCAGTGTAGGGAGTCGTGCTGGAAGTGGTGTTTCAGGGTTTTGGGCAGTGCAGTGGTGTTCGGCCAGTGTAGGGGGTCGTGCTGGGGCTGGTGTTTCAAGGTTTAGGGCAGTGCAGTAGTGTTCGGGCAGTGTAGAGGGTCGTGCTGGGGCTGGTGTTTCAGGGTTTTGGGCAGAGCAGTGGTGTTCGGACAGTGTAGGGGGTCGTGCTGGGGGTGGTGTTTCAGGGTTTAGGGCAGTGCAGTGGTGTTCGGGCAGTGTAGGGGGTCGTGCTGGTGGTGGTGTTTCAGGGTTTAGGGGCAGTGGTGTTCGGGCAGTGTAGGGGGTCTTGCTGGGGGTGATGTTTCAGGGTTTAGGGCAGTGCAGTGGTGTTCGGGCAGTGTAGGTGGTCTTGCTGGGGGTGGTGTTTCAGGGTTTAGGGCAGTGCAGTGGTGTTCGGACAGTGTAGGGGGTCGTGCTGGGGCTGGTGTTTCAGGGTTTAGGGCAGTACAGTGGTGTTCGGGCAGTGTAGGGGGTCGTGCTGGGGCTGGTGTTTCAGGGTTTAGGGCAGTGCAGTGGTGTTCGGGCAGTGTAGGGGGTTGTGCTGGGGCTGGTGTTTCAGGGTTTAGGGCAGTGCAGTGGTGTTCGGGCAGTGTAGGTGGTGGTGCTGGGGCTGGTGTTTCAGGGTTTAGGGCAGTGCAGTGGTGTTCGGGCAGTGTAGGGGGTCTTGCTGGGGCTGGTGTTTCAGAGTCTAGGGCAGTGCAGTGGTGTTCGGGCAGTGTTGGGGATCTTGCTGGGGCTGGTGTTTCAGGGTTTAGGGCAGTGCAGTGGTGTTCGGGCAGTGTAGGGGGATCATGCTGGGGTGGTGTTTCAGGGTTTAGGGCAGTGCAGTGGTGTTCGGGCAGTGTAGGGGGTCGTGCTGGGGCTAGTGTTTCAGGGTTTAGGGCAGAGCAATGGTGTTCAGGCAGTGTAGCTGGAGGTGGTGTTTCAGGGTTTAGGGCAGTACAGTGGTGTTCTAGCAGTGTAGGGGGTCTTGATGGGGGTGGTGTTTCAGGGTTTAGGGCAGTGGTGTTCAGGCAGTGTAGGGGGTCTTGCTGGGGGTGATGTTTCAGGGTTTAGGGCAGTGCGGTGGTGTTCGGGCAGTGTAGGGAGTCGTGCAGGGGGTGGTGTTTCAGGGTTTAGGGCAGTGCAGTCGTGTTTGGGCAGTGTAGGGGGTCGTGCTGGGGGTGGTGTATCAGGGTTTAGGGCAGTGCAGTGGTGTTCGGGCAGTGTAGGGTGTCGTGCTGAGGGGTGGTGTTTCAGGGTTTAGGGCAGTGCAGTGGTGTTCGGGCAGTGTAGGGGGTCGTGCAGGGGGTAGTGTTTCAGGGTTTAGGGCAGTGCAGTGGTGTTTGGGCAGTGTAGGGGGTTGTGCAGGGGGTGGTGTTTCAGGGTTTAGGGCAGTGCAGTGGTGTTTGGCCAGTGTAGGTGGTCTTGCTGGGGGTGGTGTTTCAGGGTTTAGTGCAGTGGTGTTCGGGCAGTGTAGGGGGTCGTGCTGGGGGTGGTGTTTCAGGGTTTAGGGCAGTGCAGTGGTGTTCCGGCAGTGTAGGGGGTCGTGCAGAGGGTGGTGTTTCAGGGTTTAGGGCAGTGCAGTGGTGTTTGGGCAGTGTAGGGGTCGTGCTGGGTGTGGTGTTTCAGGGTTTAGGGCAGTGCAGTGGTGTTCGGGCAGTGTAGGGTGTCGTGCTGAGGGTGGTGTTTCAGGGTTTAGGGCAGTGCAGTGGTGTCCCTGGCAGTGTAGGGGGTCATGCTGGGGCTGGTGTTTGAGGGTTTAGGGCAGTGCAGTGGTGTTCGGGCAGTGTATGGGGTCGTGCTGGGGCTAGTGTTTCAGGGTTTAGGGCAGTGCAGTGGTTTTCGGGCAGTGTAGGCGGTCGTGCTGGGGCTGGTGTTTCAGGGTTTAGGGCAGTGCAGTGGTGTTCGGGCAGTGTACGGGGTTGTGCTGGGGCTGGTGTTACAGGGTTTAGGGCAGTGCAGTGGTGTTCGGGCAGTGTAGGGGGTCGTGCTGGGGCTGGTGTTTCAGGGTTTAGGGCAGTGCAGTGGTGTTCGGGCAGTGTAGGGGGTCTTGCTGGGGGTGGTGTTTCAGGGTTTAGGGCAGTGGTGTTCGGGCAGTGTAGGGGGTCGTGCTGGGGCTGGTGTTTCAGGGTTTTGGGCAGAGCAGTGGTGTTCGGGCAGTGTAGGGGGTCGTGCTGGGGGTGCTGTTTCAGGGTTTAGGGCAGTGCAGTGATGTTCGGGCAGTGTAGGGGGTCTTGCTGGGGGTGGTGTTTCAGGGTTTAGGGCAGTGGTGTTCGGGCAGTGTAGGGGGTCTTGCTGGGGGTGCTGTTTCAGGGTTTAGGGCAGTGCAGTGGTGTTCGGGCAGTGTAGGGGTCTTGCTGGGGGTAGTGTTTCAGGGTTTAGGGCAGTGCAGTGGTGTTCGTGCAGTGTAGGGGGTCGTGCTGGAGGTGGTGTTTCAGGGTTTAGGGCAGTGCAGTAGTGTTCGGGCAGTGTAGGGGGTCGTGCAGGGCGTGGTGTTTCAGGGTTTAGGGCAGTGCAGTGCTGTTCAGGCAGTGTAGGGAGTCGTGCTGAGGGTGGTGTTTCAGGGTTTAGGGCAGTGCAGTGGTGTTCGGGCAGTGTAGGGGGTCGTGCAGGGGGTGGTGTTTCAGGGTTTAGGGCGGGGCAGTGGTGTTCGGGCAGTGTAGGGGGTCATGCTGGGGCTGGTGTTTCAGGGTTTAGGGCAGTGCAGTGGTGTTCGGGCAGTGTAGGGGGTCTTGCTGGGGGTGGTGTTTCAGGGTTTAGGGCAGTGGTGTTCGGGCAGTGTAGGGGTCTTGCTGGGGTGATGTTTCAGGGTTTAGGGCAGTGCAGTGGTGTTCGGGCAGTGTAGGTGGTCTTGCTGGGGGTAGTGTTTCAGTGTTTAGGGCAGTGCAGTGGTGTTCGTGCAGTGTAGGGGGTCGTGCTGGGGATGGTTTTTCAGGGTTTAGGGCAGTGCAGTGGTGTTCGGGCAGTGTAGGGGGTCGTGCAGGGGGTAGTGTTTCAGGGTTTAGGGCAGTGCAGTGGTGTTCGGGCAGTGTAGGGGGTCGTGCTGGGGGTGGTGTTTCAGGGTTTAGGGCAGTGCAGTGGTGTTCGGGCAGTGTAGGGGGTTGTGCTGAGGCTGGTGTTTCACGGTTTAGGGCAGTGCAGTGGTGTTCGGGCAGTGTAGGGGGTCGCGCTGGGGCTGGTGTTTCAGGGTTTAGGGCAGTGTAGGCGGTCGTGCTGGGGCTGGTGTTTCAGGGTTTAGGGCAGTGCAGAGGTGTTCGGGCAGTGTAGGGGTCGTGCTGGGGCTGGTGTTTCAGGGTTTAGGGCAGTGCAGTGGTGCTCGGGCAGTGTAGGGGGTCGTGCTGGAAGTGGTGTTTCAGGGTTTAGGGCAGTGCAGTGGTGTTTGGCCAGTGTAGGTGGTCTTGCTGGGGGTGGTTGTGAGAAGTTGGCCTGGCATATGCTGTCCACTAATTATAGTGGGCACCTTGCACCAGTCCAAACAACCCCTTATTGGAGATAGGTTAAAGACAACCTTTATTGAAAGCTATCCTAGTGGTAGCTATGGAGAGCAGCCTTCAGGCTAAGTCTTGAAGGAATGTAAAGCAGCTTGTTTTACCAGTCTATAATCTCTTGAGTGACCAAATGAAAGAGCACCACACCAGGTATATATTCAAAATATATGTATTTATTGCTAAACACACCCCTCTAGTCTCTTTATGAGGCTAGAGTTCGAAGTACATAAGTTATAAGATATTAAATCACAGTAATAGCACAAATACACGTTTGGGCCCTAGGGGCGTACCAAACCATATACCAATAAAGTGGTATGCGAACCACGACTGAACTAGACACTAGGCCTAGAGCCTCTAGAAGTGCTTGGACCACAAGGAACCACCCAAGGTAGTGACACAGGGGACCCACGGGAGACGCGTGCAGTGTAAATACACAACCGCGATACGCCGTTAACTTCTATGGAGAAAGTCGGGATCGGGAAAATAATAGAGAAAGGGACACTTAAAGAGGACTAGGACAAAACCCTTTGAGATCTAGGACTTTGAAGAGTCTCTACCCACGGGAGCACCGGAGTACTCGTGTTACCTCACCCAGGGAAGCCGGGTGCATAGGTGCCTTTCGGGGTCGGGTTTCGTCGTCGATTCGAATGGCGATCTGCTGCAAAGTGCTGCTGGCGGCCAAGAGAAAAGTGTCCGGGTGGATCCAAGAGTGGATCGGAGTTCTGGTGAACCTGAAAGCAGAGGGGACAGAGTCTGGGTCACTAGCCAGTGACCAGGAAGGCGATGGACAGATGCCCACCGATGTCGAGTGCTTCAGGTGCGTTGACGGTCGTCTTGACTCTTCAGCCACGAGGTCCGGGAGGCGTTGTCGGTGACCAGGAGCAGGATTCGGGCTGGTACACGATGTCTGTCGAGTGCTGAGGTGTCGGCGACCAGATTGGATCCAACAAGCCTTGGCAACGGCAAGTCTCAATGAAGATGTAGATCATCAATTGGTGCAGACCAGCAAGGTTTGTGGAACTCACCCAGAGAGCGTAAGTGAGGGCAGGCCTGGAGCAACCAGGATGCCAAGTAAGAAAAGGATTGGCCTTCGTTAAGGGCTACTAGCCAACGGGCTAGCGACCGCGAAGGAGCCTCGTGACGCCGCAAGTGGAGCTGGCTTACAGGACACTCGTGGAATGGGGGCCAGTGATCTTCGGTACAGGTGGTGCTGGAGGCTAGGGCTACTCAAAGCCCAAAGCACGACTTCTTGGGAGACCCAGAAGATGATGCACTTGCAAATGTGCTCGGTGTCCAGGGGTCATGGTCTCAAGTCACCCACGATAGCCACGGGCCTCAGCTTTGCTGGGGACTCAGGAGTAGCCTCGGGGAAGTCTGAGAATCCACCTCTGGTGATGCGATGACTTCGGCGTCCGACGGGAGCTTCAGAAATGCGAACCGGACAGATGCTTCTTTGGTGCCTGCCAAGCAGGGTAGTCACTCCTTGACCCCAAGGGAGATTCTTCAGTCCTCTAATCGTGAGTAGAGCGTCGAAGGTCCAGGATTCAGTTTCAGAGTTTTGTCCAGGTATAATCTAAAGTCCTAAGGACTGGGTTCCTACCTTTATTCTAAAAATAGGGGTTGGACTACTCTGTGGCCCCACCTATGGGTGGGTCAGGGCAGAGGGTGGCTACACCCCTTTCCCTTTGTCCAGTTCGCGCCAAAGCAGGGGCTGCAAGCCCCTGATCCGGTTTGAACTGGGGTATGCACAGGGACACCAAATGTGCCCCCAGTGCAGGACTTCAAAGCACCCGAAAGTGCTCCCGCCCAGCCCCAATACACATTATCCTGTCTGGGGAGGTGGTCACACCTCCCTGGGACAGAAACCTATTGTCCAGGCCTCCCCTGCCGGAGTTTCGTCCAGCAGCAGGAGGCCAGACTCGTGTCTGTGGCAGCAGCATCCATTTTGTGATGCCAGGGCTCTGGAAAGAAGTTACCGGACTCGTCAGAGTTAACATGTCTTTCCCTCTAGAAGGGTGGAATGCTACCCCCGCCGCCAGGATTGGTGGGGGGTAGTATTCAAGATGTTTGACACCAAACACGACATGTTTAGGTGCAGCCATTCCAAAGTTAGCATTTTACCGCGAGGATATAATGCGCTTAAGAGTATATGGTCAGGCTGCACTACAAACAGCATCAGAGATGGTCTCCGAATGCTGCAGAGGGGCCCTGCTCATGCAGGGGCACCCTCTCACATAGGAACCATGCACTCTGCCTTTAGGATTGATAAGGCCTGCCTTAGGAGTGACTTATAGGTTTATATGTGTGTATGTATTTCGTGATATAGGTAACCTATATCACAGTAAAGGTGCATGCACCACCTTACCCAGGCTGCAGTAGCAGACCTGTGGTGTCAGTTTGGATGGCCTTCCAGGGGTGGCATAATACATGCTGCAGCCCCTGGCAGGCCTCTGAGGTACCTATGCCCTTGGTACATAGTATACCATATACTAGGGACTTATAAGGGCACTCCAGATCCCAATCAGTGATGTGCCTAAGGCACATGGAAACCATTTTAGAGAGGAAGCAGCTAGGCTGGGGTTCTGATTAGCAGGGCCCCAGCCAGACTAATGTCGAAAAACAGTGAAGCATCAGGAAAAAGTGGGGGTACCCATGTGAAGCAGATCCTACTCTCCTACAGTGGTGTTTCAGGGTTTAGTGCAGTGGTGTTCGGGCCGTGTAGGGGGTCGTGCTGGGGGTGGTGTTTCAGGGTTTAGGGCAGTGCAGTGGTGTTCCGGCAGTGTAGGGGGTCGTGCAGGGGGTGGTGTTTCAGGGTTTAGGGCAGTGCAGTGGTGTTTGGGCAGTGTAGGGGGTCGTGCTGGGGGTGGTGTTTCAGGGTTTAGGGCAGTGCAGTGGTGTTCGGGCAGTGTAGGGTGTCGTGCTGAGGGGTGGTGTTTCAGGGTTTAGGGCAGTGCAGTGGTGTCCCTGGCAGTGTAGGGGGTCATGCTGGGGCTGGTGTTTGAGGGTTTAGGGCAGTGCAGTGGTGTTCGGGCAGTGTATGGGGTCGTGCTGGGGCTAGTGTTTCAGGGTTTAGGGCAGTGCAGTGGTTTTCGGGCAGTGTAGGCGGTCGTGCTGGGGCTGGTGTTTCAGGGTTTAGGGCAGTGCAGTGGTGTTTGGGCAGTGTACGGGGTTGTGCTGGGGCTGGTGTTACAGGGTTTAGGGCAGTGCAGTGGTGTTCGGGCAGTGTAGGGGGTCGTGCTGGGGGTGGTGTTTCAGGGTTTAGGGCAGTGCAGTGGTGTTCGGGCAGATTAGGGGGTCGTGCTGGGGCTGGTGTTTCAGGGTTTAGGGCAGTGCAGTGGTGTTCGGGCAGTGTAGGGGGTCATGCTGGGGCTGGTGTTTCAGGGTTTTGGGCAGAGCAGTGGTGTTCGGGCAGTGTAGGGGGTCGTGCTGGGGGTGGTGTTTCAGGGTTTAGGGCAGTGCAGTGATGTTCGGGCAGTGTAGGGGGTCTTGCTGGGGGTGGTGTTTCAGGGTTTAGGGCAGTGGTGTTCGGGCAGTGTATAGGGTCTTGCTGGGGGTGCTGTTTCAGGGTTTAGGGCAGTGCAGTGGTGTTCGGGCAGTGTAAGGGGTCTTGCTGGGGGTAGTGTTTCAGGGTTTAGGGCAGTGCAGTGGTGTTCGTGCAGTGTAGGGGGTCGTGCTGGGGGTGGTGTTTCAGGGTTTAGGGCAGTGCAGTAGTGTTCGGGCAGTGTAGGGGGTCGTGCAGGGCGTGGTGTTTCAGGGTTTAGGGCAGTGCAGTGCTGTTCGGGCAGTGTATGGAGTCGTGCTGGGGGTGGTGTTTCAGGGTTTAGGGCAGTGCAGTGGTGTTCGGGCAGTGTAGGGGGTCGTGCAGGGGTGGTGTTTCAGGGTTTAGGGCAGTGCAGTGGTGTTCGGGCAGTGTAGAGGGTCGTGCTGGGGCTGGTGTTTCAGGATTTAGGGCAGTGCAGTGGTGTTCGGGCAGTGTAGGGGTCTTGCTGGGGGTGGTGTTTCAGGGTTTAGGGCAGTGGTGTTCGGGCAGTGTAGGGGGTCTTGCTGGGGTGATGTTTCAGGGTTTAGGGCAGTGCAGTGGTGTTCGGGCAGTGTAGGTGGTCTTGCTGGGGGTAGTGTTTCAGGGTTTAGGGCAGTGCAGTGGTGTTCGTGCAGTGTAGGGGGTCGTGCTGGGGATGGTTTTCAGGGTTTAGGGCAGTGCAGTAGTGTTCGGGCAGTGTAGGGGGTCGTGCAGGTGGTGGTGTTTCAGGGTTTAGGGCAGTGCAGTGGTGTTCGGGCAGTGTAGGGGGTCGTGCTGGGGGTGGTGTTTCAGGGTTTAGGGCAGTGCAGTGGTGTTCGGGCAGTGTAGGGGGTTGTGCTGAGGCTGGTGTTTCACAGTTTAGGGCAGTGCAGTGGTGTTCGGGCAGTGTAGGGGGTCGTGCAGGGGTGGTGTTTCAGGGTTTAGGGCAGTGCAGTGGTGTTCGGGCAGTGTAGGGGGTCGTGCTGGGGCTGGTGTTTCAGGGTTTAGGGCAGTGCAGTGGTGTTCGGGCAGTGTAAGGGGTCTTGCTGGGGGTGGTGTTTCAGGGTTTAGAGGCAGTGGTGTTCGGGCAGTGTAGGGGGTCTTGCTGGGGTGATGTTTCAGGGTTTAGGGCAGTGCAGTGGTGTTCGGGCAGTGTAGGTGGTCTTGCTGGGGGTAGTGTTTCAGGGTTTAGGGCAGTGCAGTGGTGTTCGTGCAGTGTAGGGGGTCGTGCTGGGGATGGTGTTTCAGGGTTTAGGGCAGTGCAGTAGTGTTCGGGCAGTGTAGGGGGTCGTGCAGGTGGTGGTGTTTCAGGGTTTAGGGCAGTGCAGTGGTGTTCGGGCAGTGTAGGGGGTCGTGCTGGGGGTGGTGTTTCAGGGTTTAGGGCAGTGCAGTGGTGTTTGGGCAGTGTAGGGGGTTGTGCTGAGGCCGGTGTTTCACGGTTTAGGGCAGTGCAGTGGTGTTCGGGCAGTGTAGGGGGTCGTGCTGGGGCTGGTGTTTCAGGGTTTAGGGCAGTGTAGGCGGTCGTGCTGGGGCTGGTGTTTCAGGGTTTAGGGCAGTGCAGAGGTGTTCGGGCAGTGTAGGGGGTCGTGCTGGGGCTGGTGTTTCAGGGTTTAGGGCAGTGCAGTGGTGCTCGGGCAGTGTAGGGGGTCGTGCTGGAAGTGGTGTTTCAGGGTTTAGGGCAGTGCAGTGGTGTTCGGGCAGTGTAGGGGGTCGTGCTGGGGCTGGTGTTTCAAGGTTTAGGGCAGTGCAGTGGTGTTCGGGCAGTGTAGAGGGTCGTGCTGGGGCTGGTGTTTCAGGGTTTTGGGCAGAGCAGTGGTGTTCGGACAGTGTAGGGGGTCGTGCTGGGGGTGGTGTTTAAGGGTTTAGGGCAGTGCAGTGGTGTTCGGGCAGTGTAGGGGTCGTGCTGGGGGTGGTGTTTCAGGGTTTAGGGCAGTGGTGTTCGGGCAGTGTAGGGGTCTTGCTGGGGTGATGTTTCAGGGTTTAGGGCAGTGCAGTGGTGTTCGGGCAGTGTAGGTGGTCTTGCTGGGGGTAGTGTTTCAGGGTATAGGGCAGTGCAGTGGTGTTCGGGCAGTGTAGGGTGTCGTGCTGGGGGTGGTGTTTCAGGGTTTAGGGCAGTGCAGTGGTGTTTGGGCAGTGTAGGGGTCTTGCTAGGGGTGGTGTTTCAGGGTTTAGGGCAGTGCAGTGGTGTTCGGGCAGTGTAGGGGGTCGTGCAGGGGTGGAGTTTCAGGGTTTAGGGCAGTGCAGTGGTGTTCGGGCAGTGTAGGGGGTCTTGCTAGGGCTGGTGTTTCAGGGTTTAGGGCAGTGCAGTGGTGTTTGTGTAGTGTAGGGGGTTATGTTTTAGGGTAGTGCAGTGGTGTTTGGGTAGTGTTGGGGGTCATGCTGGGGGTAGTGTTTTAGGATTTAGGTTAGTGCAGTGGTGTTTGGGTAGTGTAGGGGGTCGTGCTGGGGGTAGTGTTTTAGGGTTTAGGGTAGTGCAGTGGTGTTTAGTGTAGTGTAGGGGGTCATGCTGGGGGTAGTGTTTTAGGGTTTAGGGTAGTGCAGTGGTGCTTGTGTAGTGTAGGGGGTCGTGCTGGGGTAGTGTTTTAGGGTTTAGGGTAGTGCAGTGGTGTTTTTGTAGTGTAGGGGGTCATGTTTTAAGATGCAACGCTCCAATACCTGACCAGTCTGCACTACATAAAACTGCATAAAAACTAAAAATAAAAAGTGTTTTGCACACTTTTGTCATTGGGCTATATGTGGGCTACATCTGGGTAATATGTGGGCTACATTTGGGCTCTTTTTTCACTGGTGGCCATCTTGGAAGACTTCTTTGTTATGAAGTTTCCTTATTTCCTCATTTACTGCAGTCTCCTCAGTAGGAAATGCTTTCAGTTTTTACTTTGATTCCATCAAGAAGGCATTCAGATGTGTCTCACATTTGCCATAAATTCAGAATGTTAGCACTCTAGTTGCTCATTAGATCACTGTAGTAAAGCTACTGCACATCAGGGAGTTAACTGGAAGTCTGCTGCTGGTATTGAAAGTGATTGTTTCAGTCTGCATGTCAGAATTTTCTAATGAAATAGAAGAGGATTTGAGATCTCACTTAAAACATGCCTAATTTTTCTTTCTGCAGCACTAACCATAATTTCTATTTCAAAAATAACCCCCTCATTTTGTTCCTTTTTAAATTAAATGTTTTAAGTGTTACCGGTTTATTCCAATCAAGATGGCTTCAGGTGTGCCATACTTTTGTCATAAGTAAGGCTGTTAGCGCTCTAGTTGTTCGTTAGAACACTCTGGGAAGCTGCAGTAGAACACAAAGGCATCAACTGACAGGCTGCTCCTGTTGAAATATTACAGGAAGATATTTGAGATCTCACTTGAAACATGTCCTAATTTTTCTTTCTACAGCACTAACCATAATTTCTATGACAAAATGAACCCCATCATTTTGTTCCTTTTTAAATTAAATGTTTTAAGTGTTACCAGTTTATTCCAATCAAGATGGCTTCAGGTGTGCCATACTTTTGTCATAAGTAAGGCTGTTAGCACTCTAGTTGTTCTTTAGAACACTCTGGGAAGCTGCAGTAGAACACAAAGGAATCAACTGACAGTCTCTGCCCTTGTTGGATGTACATGTTTTACTGAGAATGTCAGACTTCATTCTCACATGACTGAGAAAGATAATGTGAATTTACAGAAAATATGCTCTCATTTTAGCTTCTGGAGCACCTTCCAAAACTCTTTGGGACAAGCATGTGAAAATAGTTTTCTCTCAAACATGATTCATGATATCCCAGCAGAAGGTTTTTCACAGGGTAAAATCACCTTAGAACACACCACAATTCCTGAAATTAGTATGGTACCATCAACAAATGAATTCTTATGTAACTAAAGTCTGTTATCACCCTTTATAGTTCTCCTTTTGGTAACCCTCAAAATCTTTGTTTCACTACAATGCATTTCAATGGGATACTATCATGTATATTGGTCTCAAGATGGCTGCCAGCAATTCCAGGATGAAGTGCTGACAGCCAATCAGATCTCACAATGACATGTGTGGTTAGGCTCCGCCCAGATATATATGTGATTTTACTTTTGATTTTCTCAGGAACTACTGAACGGATTTACACCATTTAAGCAAAGGCACGACACTGACCCAAGGGCTACCTCTTTGCCAAATTTGGTGTAATTCCGTTCAGCAGTTCGGGCTGTAGCTGCGACTAAAGGTTCCTATGGAAAAATGAATGGGGAAAACATGTTTTGGGACCCCCCTTTTTTCTCGGCCCCTGCTTGACGAATCACCCTGATACTTTCAGGATAGGAGCGGACCGGAGTGTGCCAACAAGTTGGAAACTTTCGCGTTGATTCGTCAACCGGCGCCAACGTTATTTCAAATAGAATGTTGCGGATTTCCTATGGAAAATAGGTCCTAACTATAACTATCTACTGGCGACCGCCAGTAGATAATATATATATATATATATATATATATATATATGAACACCACTTTCGAATCCCAATAACGAGACGGAAACCGACACGGGGGTAGCGTTAATAATGCTGTCTCAGTTTAATTCTTGTACGCTGTAACGCGTTTCGGCATTTCCTGCCTTGATCACACAGCAATCGCCATCTTAGCAGTACATTTAAAAGGCAGAGTAGTAAGATCACATGACTCATGATTTCTGATAGGCAGCAAAGACAGACTTCTAAATATACAGCTTTCAATGCAAGCAGGTAAACAAAAATAAATATAAAAATAAATATAAATATAAAAATTGCCAGTCAGCGCTCAAACAAACCTATATTGTAGATTTTCAAATAAAGCAACAATTAAAATATCATTGTCACATTTATCAAAAAAGATTCCCCAACATATGACTTATTCTGTCTATTCGAAGCATCAAACCTCATAGAACAGGTTTCTGGCTGATTGAGCAAGTGCTTGTGCAAATATGGCAGTTATGGCAAAATTACTCGTGGCATTGTGATAAAAGGCAAGTGCCTGTCCTCCTATTGGTATCTGCTCTCCACCTATATCGTCAACACTGGGTGTTCATGTACATTGATGCTTAAAATTCTGCATTGTGAAATATATATATATATACATAAAACAACAAAATGTAAAGTTCCACAACATAATGATACACATTGTAATGGTCAACAGGTAATATTAAATGTGTTGTAAAGGCCTGGCAATGGTGGTGTGGAGAGGAAGGTGGGTGGGCTTCTTTATTTGTTTTATTTGTGATGGGCCAGGTTTGGGGCTCGGTCTCTGTCAGTAGGCACATGGAGTTCCATGTTTTACCTGGGATTCTATTGAGTGAACAATAAAAAATAAAGTAAACAATAGTGCTAATAAAAGAAAAGTTTGTTGTATATAACACAAACAGTAAAAAGTTTAAAAAACGTGGCCACCCACAAAATACACACAGCCTCCATAAACCCTAAACAAACAAAGCACTAAACCACGCTTTCACTAGCAGATCCAACCCACAATACCCACAAACCATCAACCTCTCCCCAAATCCTTAACCAACACAAAACTAAACTAGCATTACCAATTCCTAAACAGATCACACCCATACCACCCACAACAGACCCACCCCTCCCTGAATTATGTGAAAGAAAACAGACACTTGGGAAGCTCATAGACGTATAACACATATTTAACACCAAGCAAGCATCAAAATTATTAAAGTTCAGATTTCAATTTTAATTGACCAGTGCTTCACTGTCTGATCAGTTGGACAACATAATGCTACATTTCTATACATGTCCACGTTATCTTTACATACTTTTTCTACATACAATAAGTAGAGGACAGAACGCATGATCAAATAGAAACTTCAGATGGACGCTAATGAGCAGGGACCTAGCTCTTTTTGTGGGAAGAATGTGAGAAAGCCTTGAACAAAGATACAACAAGCTATGGAAAAGGCTGACTTCCCTATATCTGCATTTTCTTGCATGGTTATGCCAATTTATCAATCAAACAATCAATCATTCAGTGTTTATAAAGCATAGCTTATCACCCAGGTGGGTATCCAAGCGCTGAGGTATGGTGAACCTTAGTTGAAGAGACAAGTCTCGAGTCCCTTCCTGAGGTTGGCGAGTTAAGGGGAGTTTCGGAGGGGAGTGGGCGGTCGTTCCAGGACTTTGCGGCAATGTAGGAGAAGGAACGACCTCTACTGTGGCTCCTCCGGTTGTGGGGGCTGTTTGTGAGTGTGAGGGAGGCAGATCGGAGTTGTCTGGTTGTCTGGCAGAAGGTCAGGTGTTGGTTGATGTTGGCAGGTCCGGTGTTGTAGAG
Organism: Calotriton arnoldi; assembly: GCA_963921515.1. Lineage (NCBI taxonomy): Eukaryota > Metazoa > Chordata > Amphibia > Caudata > Salamandridae > Calotriton > Calotriton arnoldi. The sequence continues at coordinate 913,566 of CAWUFW010007170.1, read as the reverse complement.
AGCCTTGCAGGCATGAGTCAGCAGCTTCAAATGGCCTCTCTTCTGTATGGGATGTCAGTGGAGGTTTCAAAGGTGGGGGGGTGATGCTGGTCAGTTTGGGGAGGTCGAGGATGAGTCTGGCTGCGGCGTTCTTTATGGAATGTAGTAGTTTGAGGAGATGAGTGCTTGTTCCAGCATACAGTGTGTTTCCGTAGTCCAGTCCGATGGTGACGAGGTCTTCAGTCACTGTTTTCCTGGTGCTGATGAGGATCTACCTGAAGATCTTATGAAGCATGCGGAGGGTGAGGAAGCAGGAGGAGGCTACTGCGCCAACCTGGTGCTTCATGGAAAGATTGCTGTCCAGGATGATGCCAAGGTTGCAGACATGGTTGGTGGGGGTAGGTGAGGGTCCGAGTACAGTAGGCCACCACGTGTCATCCCTTCGGGAGGTGTTCCTTCCAAAGATGAGTACTTCCATCTTGTCCGTGTTCAGCTTCAGGCAGTTGGCAACGTTGGTCATGCATTCTGGATGTTGAATCTGGTGGTGGCAGTGTCTTTCAAGAGAGAAAGGATGAGTTCAGTGTCGTCAGTGTATGAGATGATGTTGAGTCCGTGGATGCTGGCGATGGTGACCACTGGAATCATATGGGCGTTGAAGAGCATGAGGCTGAGGGAGGATTCTTCAGGGACTCCGCAGATGATGCTCTTGGGTTCGGAGGTGAAGGTCAGTAGTTGGATTTTTTGTGTGCATCCTGAATAGAAGAAAGTGATCCACTTGAGAGTGTTTCCTCTGATGCCGATGCGAAGGAGTTTGGTGATGAGGCTGTGGTGGGATACAGTGTTGAGGGCCACTGAGAGGTCGAGGAGGATCAGGCTGGGCTGCTGTCTTGCCCTGGTCTTGCCCTGGTCAAGGATGGATCTAATGTCATCAGTTTCGGCTATCCAGGCGGTCTTGGTGCTGTTGTTGGGGCAGAAACTGGAGTGGGTGACTTCCAGTAGGTTGTTTCCTTCCTGGTGGCCTGTGAGCTGGCGATTGATGGCTTTCTCCAGGACGTTGGCCAGAAAGGGGAGCAGTGAGATGGGGCAGTAGTTGTTGAGCTCATTGGGGTTGGCGGAGGGTTTCTTCAGGAGGGCTTTATCCTCTGCGTGTTTCTAGGCAACAGGGAAAGTGGCAGTGGTGATGGATGAGTTGAGGATGTCGGTGAGTGTGCTGCTGATTACCTTCTGTCCCAGGTTGAAGGCGTGGTGGGGGCAGGTGTATGTTGGTGCTCCGGAGTGAATGGATGTCATGATCACTGTGGCGAATGGCATGGCAAGAGGTGTCCAATCAGTGAGGTGGCTGTGGGAGTTGCAGGTAGAAGTTGTTGTAGATGTCTGCTAGCTTCTTGTATAAGTAGTCTGCTACGGAGTCGCAGAGGGTTTGGGAAGGGCAGATCGTGGTCTTGGTGGCAGATAGGCAGAAGAATTCTCTGCCGATGTTGAAGAGTTCTTTTGTGCGATTGGCGCTGGCCTTGATGCGGGTGGTTAGGGAATCCTTTTTGGCTTCCTTGAGGTGATAGAGGTATTTGCTGAGGGCAGATTTGAAGGTGGTGAGGTCTGAGGTGTTCCTGATTGAGCGCCATCGCCTCTCTAGTCGCTTACACTAGCATTTGAAGACCAAGGAGTTCGGGGGTGAACCATCTGGCGTGTTTGCTAGGTCTGCAGGTGCTGGTCATTTTCATGGGTGCAATTGTTTCGGTGCAGTTGGAGATCCAGTCAGAGAAGTTTTGGATGGCTAGATCAAGGTTGCTGGAGGTGTGGATTCTGGTGTTGTTGAGGGTCTTGGCAATAGTGTTTCATCTGCGGCGAGCACGGATGTGGGGTGTGGAGGTGAGAATGGTGAGCCTATGATGGTGAAGTGGATGATGCTCTGATATGTCCAGGTGAGTTTGGTGGCGTAGCTGAATTAATTCTGTCCCTGGCTGTAAAGATTGGGTCCAGTGTGTGTCCTGCGCAGTAGGTGAGGCTGTTGAGCAGTTGCATGAGTCCAATGTTGCTTATGCTTCCCAGGACATTGGTGGTGTTGGTGTCATTGGGGTTGTCAAGGTGGAAGTTGAGTTCACTGAGGAGGATGTAGTGCTTGGAGACATGGCCAGAGGGCGATGAGATTGGAGATGGTGTTGCAGAAACCAGGGCGGAGGCTGGGGGTCTGTAGGTGAGGGTTCCTCTGGTGGTTGTGTTTGCATTGATTTGGATTTGAAAGTTGAGGTGTTCCATGATTGATGAGATGTCATCTTCAGTGGTGGTGCATTGGAGGGTCTCCTTGTGGATGTTGGTGATGCCTCCTCTGTTTTTGTTGGTGCAGTCTCTGTGTATCATCTTGTAGTCGTGGGGTGTTGCGGTTGCGATCTTGGGTGCTGAGGACAATGTGAATTTATGCCAACTTCAGAACAAGGTTATGCTTTCTCAAACAGTCAGGGTGAAATGTGTAATGTAGAATACAAGATAACAAAATGGCAGAACATTTGAAATGCATGTTAATGTCCAACAATGCTAGTGCTCTGAGCAGGTGTAAAAACAAATTAATAAATATTGCACAGACAGCACAACCCTAAACAAACACAAAGCTATACTAACACTACCTCTTTCCCGACTGATCCATCTATACCACCCACAACAGATCCACCCCTCCATAAACAAAATACCCTTAGGTCTCTCCATGCTCTTCAACAGTTCATTTTGGCCACAGGCCAGGCTCTCTATGTCCTCTGGGACATTTTGGAGTACAACCTCTGTGTTTGTGGTGGATGTGGCTGGCTGCTGCAGAGGTGGGTTTGCTTGACCACCTATGGTGGCTGCTCCTATTTATTATTGCAGCTAGATAGGAGGTTGAGGGAGCTGCCACTGAGGTCTCCTCCTCTTTCCTCCTACAGTTCCCCAGCCAGTGGAAGGCAGGTGCAGCTGAGTGACTATCTCTTGCTGGACCTCCACCCAAGGATCCTCCTTATCCTCCTCTTTCTGTCCTCATGCTAAAATAGCAGAATGGTCTAAGGAAAGGAAAGAAATACATGAATTGCATCGCTACTCCTTCACGCACATGTTTGTTTAGTCAATAGTGACAGTTTTCTATGGCCAATGTAATTATGTTAGTCTGCATCTCCGGGATTTTGTTTCAACCATAATTATTGTTTGCTGCTTGATACATGACTACTTGCTTACATAAAACAAATACATGCTTTGTCACAAATGTATTAGAAAATTAAATTCACGAGGGGATACTTTTATCAGACACTGAACATTGCGTTTTAAAAAATACTAAACTATACAATTATTCTGCCACAGAAAAATGTTTCAAATTAAATTTAGGAAGCACAATTTAAATTGAAATTTCTGTGTGAATATTCAAAATATAAATACACTAAACAGTTTAATAATGGGGTATGAGTCGGAAAAGATCATAAAATAGTGACTAAGAGAAGGAGAGGAAGGGAAGGGAGAGGAAAAGCCTTAGAGGGCTAAGGGAGAGGTTGCTGGCACAGTTAGGAAAAGTGGGGGAGGAAAAGGGCAAATCTAAAACATGCCAGGACATATCATGAGAAAATATAGGAGGATGTAAAAGGAGGTGTGCTGGGTTAACACCCACTATAGCAGATAAAAAGGGACCGTTAGAGAAAGTTATAAAAAGTTATGGTTAAGTACAAAAAAAGGAAAAAAACAACAGGAGGCCATGCTGTATAAGAAATAATTGAAATTAATTCTTATTAATTCAAATTGACTAAATATAGATGACTTACCAGTACTGGATGTAGAGGGTGGCTATGGCATTGTTACCTTTGGCCTTGGAACTGGTCCTCTTTGTTTGGCAGGAAAGGTGGTAGTAGTGAGTCATACAATGTTCATCATTTTATACACTCTATATTATCCATAGCCATTGGGAACTTGATATCATATAGAAGTTACCTGCTCTAGCTGTCCATTTCCCTTTGAACAACTTCGACAGTTGATGTAAGTAGATGGGTACATTGACATGAATCTCTTTTTAGTAGTCTACCATGATGTGCCTCCACTGTCCTGAGTTGGGTTGTGTTCTAGCTATTCTTTCCACTCAATGTCATGTACAATGTGGAAATAAAATGCCATCATCAGGAGGCAAGGTCTATTTGTTTACTTACCCTTGTAATGGCTTCAATGTCTGCTGTATGTAGATATGTATGTGGGCACATTTAAATAGAACCTAGCAAGAAATTGAGCATTTATTAACCACCCGAGAATGACATTGCACATCAGAATTTGATTGCTTCCATGGTATTTGAGAAAAACTAGTTCTCTCTCTCCCTTTAGCTAGAGCAGTGGGTTATAATTATTAGTCCATAGAATAGTGCACCATTTTGAATGACCTCTTTTCTGCCAATACCATTTCCAGGGGGCGACTACTGACTTTACCATTGCCCATACTGATTCACTTACTATGCATGCCTATCCAAACTGTGAAGTAGTCAATACAAGGGGAAGGTGTGTATTTTTTCTGGCTCCTTGTTGTATAATGAATTTTATGAACCTTATTTGAATACATATACAAACCAGCTTTCGCTGTTTTCTCCCATATGGTCATGAGTAACTCTTAGTATATTGCTGCCTTGGCCATTGTTAAATACAGCGCATTGATTTTCGCACAGCACTGCATTGCGGTTACCAGTCAAAATTATATTGACTTGGTAAGTACAAGCCATCAGAATAATTCCAGTATTACAAAATGTATTATGAATTAATTGTCTGATAGAAAGCTTTACCATTTAACATTATTTTACTACAATCCATATTAAGATACAATTTCATGTTTTGGTCAAATTGATAATTTCATTTTGTAGAAGTAGCAATTAATCAGAATTGGTTTATTGAATGAAATAGGCTAACTTTGGGTTGGATAATTCTTAAGTGATGAGGTGACATTTTAGGTTCCATCGTTAAATTGTAAAAAACAAATTGTATTTCTTATAATGTATTACACTAACGGCACGTAACTCAAAACATCAATGAACATGTCTTGAATGGAAAATTAAATATAACCCAAATATTGTGGATGGTCTTTTCTGAAATATTTACATTTTAGGGATTATATAGTGATGGCAATGCCACTTCAGACACTATTTTTGCCCTCAGGCATTTTTATGCTTTTTGGTAGCATGTGTAATATATTGAATTGACATTTCTCCATATAATATGAACTGTAATAACTATTTTTCTAAATGTTTTTTATTGGGAAACAAATGTAAAAAAATATTCATGTATTTTCCAGTAAACTGTGGACCTAAATGTATGCTTGTCTAGCAATAAAGTTTGGTGATTTCCCTCTTTTCCCTGATTGATATAGAGTTACTAGAACGCTTCACCGATAATTATTAACTTCTTTAAAATGTTATCATTGATATACTTCTTAAGTGAAGTTTGTCACCACCTTTTGGTTAATTAATTAATGTCCACTCCAGACACCCTCTCTGAAAAGATCCACTGGTCTCTGGACCAGAAGCACTTTCCTCCAACACAGTGTGATCATTCCTTATTCCATTCCTTTACCTTTTTCTGTGACCTCTATATGCTAAGCAATGCAAATCTTTCACGACTGCTGAAGTATTTGCATTTCTCTGTGGCCAAACCCATAGGAACCAAGAACATGAACCAATAGCTACCAATATATATTTATGTCAGCTGAATTTAAGGGGCCGAGGGTCTTTTGACAATGGAGTGTTTAATCTGCTGATAAATATCACATTGTCTAACATATTCCCTAGTCTGTTTATATAAAATAAGCCACCAGTAGCGCTGCTGTAGCATTGCTACTGTTGCATTTATTCCAGCATGTGCAGAGGCCAACCCCTCATGTGCTTCTTTCATTAATTCTAATCTAGACAGATTATTAGGTATGATTATGTCTCCCATTCCTGGTATCATAACTACTGGAATGTTGTCTAAAATGAAGGTGTAGGAATATTTGGGAGGAAGCCCTGCAATAGTTTTCCCAGCTTACTTGGTTGCATTTATGGTTGTTAAAATATCTGTGTCGATCTTTGTTTGAGATCTGGTTAGGACTGCTACTTGGACAGTCTGATTTGCAGCTTTTGCTGCTAGGTCAGCTGCACATCTCCCTTTAGTATGAATATCACAACGCTGATGACCCAAAGTGTCCCTCACATGGCGCAACAGAAGCTTGTCTTGTAAAACAGCTACCTTTTCCCAAAGCTGTTTATTTTTTTTAGGCTTTCCCTTTGAATTTTTGAATCCATTCGACCACCAATGTTGAAAATTGACATTGTAAGCTTGCACACAGAAAGCTGAGTCGGACACAATGAGTGTGGGAACTGACGAGTCAGTCTTTTGTAATGCATGTCTTTCAGTACTGTCACCTAGGAGTTTGGCGTGGGTACGTTGTGCGATTAACTCAACATCCTTTACTACACCTTGCACTACTGTCCAGGCTGTGGAGTGCTTGCATTTGGTTCCTATCACAGGGTGTGCAGAGCCATTTGTGTAAACGTTGCTATTATAAGACTGAACAGGTAAAGTGTCTGGAGTCGGAACAGTATCTTCTTCCTATTGGAGAAAAGCCTGTGTAGTAAGAGAGGGATAATACTGAAACTTTACATTTACTGCACTTAAAGAAGAGGCCCACTGTACCCATCCTGGGTGTAGGGCACGAGCATTTGGAATGCTTGCCTCTGTGGCCACCTCTAGTGTTGCTATGGGACAAATAATAATTATATGTTTTCCCTGCTCCAAAGGGCACTCCTTTAGAATAGCTATTTGCACAGCCATCAGGATTTTTTAAATGGAAGCAAACCTTACTTCAGCCAGGGAATACAAGTGAGACTTGTAGGTTATGGGGAAGGTCTGTCCTTCATTGAAGGTCATGTAGGTGTGCCCATAGTGACTGGGTATGACTCTAATAACTAGGTTGGCTTTATTGTCCCTAGTTTGTAAATAATTTGTCTCAAGCATGTTTGCTTGTAAAGCACGCAAGATATCAGTATGTGTGTTCAGCCTTTGTTTAGATGGAAATGTGGGAGAAATCAGGTCATACAAAGGCTACACTCTCACTGCATAGAGAGGCAAATAAGTGTGTGCAATGTTAAGAAACCACAACAGGGATTGCAACTTTTTCATTGTGTCAGGGGGCCACAAGGTAGCGTACTTCTGGAGAAAGTCTGGAACTAAACCCTTGCTATCATTGGATAATTCATATTCAAGGAAGGTTACCGTCAAATAAGCGATATTCAATTTTTTTAAATGAATCATGTAACCTTGTGTGGCTTACATAGTCGCTACTCTGTCCACACTGAGAAGGTGTAGAATCAAGTCATCATCAGTTAAGTAGATATCATCAATATATGACAAATCCTCAGGATCTGGTTGTAAGATCTTGATAATTCGCAATGAAAACAAGTCAGGATTATTCTTAAAGCCCATAGGCAATTATTGGAATAAAAATTGCACTCTGTCAAAACTAAAAGCGGTTAGATATTCACGTTCAGGTGCTATATTTTGACTGACAAATCCATTTGAAATAACCAGAGTCATTTTGTATTTTTCCGCACCAGGTTCGTCATTAAACCTGCATTGTGCGCATTTTGTACTGCATATGTTCGTGTGTGTGAATTCAAATTTCTATAGTCTAAGACTATTCTACAGGAACCGTAGTGTAGGAAAAAGGGGTATGTCCATGGGTGAGAGGGAAGGTGCTATTATGCCTTTGTACTCTAATTGATCTAATAATGCTTTGATACCACATTTTGCTTCTGGTTTCACAGGGTATTGTGCTTGTGGTTCACTATGTTGGAGAATAACATGAGGACTAGGGTGTTCGTCCCACCCAGCTTGGTTTCTATATAAGGCTGGAGCTTGCCTCACTGCCCATTCACTGGTATAAATTTCCCTGAGATCTTTAAGTACTATGGGAGAGAAGGCTACCCTTCTGATTTCCTCTCCCCGGGGTGCTACCCTAATGAAAGCTGAAGGCCAGTCTTCTGCTAGGATGATGTCATAATCATCAGATAGTTGGGTCCAGAAAACTGCTTTGAAAATCCGTGGTATGGTCCTTCAATTTGAATTTTTAGGTTGTAAACCCTATCAGGAGGATTTAAATGTTGATCTGGAGTCTCGCTTTGTATAAAGTCATCAGTTGGATTCACATCCATAAACCTCTGAAGTATCTGATGTACTATTTTGACTTCTGCTGCGCTGTCTAGAAGTGCTCTCGCCGAAGTCCTGTTTCTCAGGATGACTCGTAGCTGGATCTGCATGTTGTTTAGAAAGTCCAGCCACTTTCTTTTTTTATGGGGGTCTAGAGTCCAATCCTTTCTCTTCCCTCTTTGGACTTGTTTAGTTCTGACTATCAAAAAGGAGAACACGCTGACATCAGTATCGTGTCCTCCTTCACTTTTACTACCGGACTCCTCTTTTCTTTTGTACTTGGATTGGCTCCCCCTTTCAGTTCTTTTACCTTCAGTATCCTGAAAAGAATGTGAAGAGCGGCTATCAGAATACTTATACCGTTTGGGCCTTTACATTTTTTTCTGGTCTCTTAAATTATAACGACCCCTTCTGGATTCCCGAGAAGTGGGTAATCCAGTCCATCTTTTATCTTTGTCTTTTTGTTTTTTCTTCCCTTCCATTGCAGATTTCTCCTTAACGGAACTCTCAGTGTCATTTTTAGGTTGTAAGTGTGGCTAACAGGATGAGCACCTAAAGGGTCTCTACATACAGAAGATAAACTTCTGTGATTGTTTTTTAGGTAGTACCCATTCATGGTCCTGAACCGGCACTGCTTCCAGTGTCTGACGTATAGACTGGACTGAAGTCTCTCCCTTTATGTTGCTTAGAATGATAAAGGAAACTGTAGAGAAGTTTCCCCATTAATTCCCTTCCTAACTCCAGAGCTGGGACAGTTCTGTGTTCATTTTGTACTTGTCTAAGTACTTGCGTACTGGAATAAAAGCATGCAAAGATGCTCTACCAGGAGTTACACTCCTGTATAGGACTCACTATCCCAAGAGGAAGACATATAGTCAGTATCCTGTGTTTATCTTGGGGGGTAGTGTACAGATGCACTGCTTTTAACTGGTAGGTCTTGCAAGTAATCCAGAAAGCCATTTCATTGGGGATCGCAGGTGCTTTTTCCATGATAGCCTTAATAGTCTGTGGACTAATGGTTTGTATTTGTGTGGAAGCAGCAGGTCCTGCTGCGACAGTAGATTTGGAGCTCAAAGTACTTTGCACAAACTGCACAAATCTGTTGTATAAGGGGAATGTGTAGTTTAATACCCCTACTACCTCCGCATAGGATAGAGTTTCAGGTTGAGGAACAGGAGTGTAGCCAGCTAAGATTGGCTACATACCCCCGTCATTGCTCAAAGGCCCAAATGTGTACGTCTGTACGTGTGTGGCAATTGACCACCAAACCAATTTTGGTTTTCTTCATGATTTTAAGGGTTTCCAAATCTTGGTAAGCCCCCTAATGCTTAGGTGGATCTACCACTGTATATTCAAGAAACTGCCTTGAGGCAGCATCAATAGGCTTGAACTCCACCCAGGAGTGAAAAGTCTCAAAGGCATACGTTGGATGTACAGCTATTACAAAAGTAACTGCCCTCCCCTCATCGGGGACACCTTGAGCTTTGAAGTGTTGAGTAACTGCTTCCCTGCAATTGTCCCCTATAATGATAGGTGTTGCCAGTATGAATGGATTAAATTTGTAATTGTAATTAAAGAATTAGAAAATTCACACAATGGGGAATAACCTTTTATGAGTCAAGCTTGACAAAACAACAGAAATAGGTGCTCCCGTATTCCCTATAGGAAGTAGCCATGATTACTAGGGATGTCTCCGTAATTACATAGTAATGGTTCAGATGTTTGTGATAAGTGTAAAAACTACTCAAGGTGTAGCCGTAAGATACGAATCCCACGCTAGGTGCCAACTGTTGGATTAGTTATGCCTTTGGTGTAACTCTACACGGGTGACACAGGTAAACTTGATTCAATGCACCTGCAATTAATATGAAAGACAAGTTGTTGTAGCCAGGTAAAAAGCAATACAATGTGTAATTGACAAACAAGTATTGCTTCTGAGTTACTAACAATCACATAATGGGATCACGGGCACAGTCGAAACAGCAGCAACCTTATTTTGTTATTCACAGTATCGCACCCTCTATACTAAGATGAATTAACACTTTTATGTTAAAAGTATTTATTACTACAGGAACAATCTGTTTCTCAGTACATCTAAAACAACTACACAGAATATCATACAAACGGGAACAAGACACATTATAAATAATGAGAACAAGATGAACATTTCCAGCATTGCTAAAATGTCAATTAAAATGTTATCTAGAACCTAACACCTTAACGCCTACTTCAATGTGCAATACTTTGAGAGCATGAAAGGCAGAGTTTCTTAGGAATTAGAGATGCCCTCCAAACCTTGTTGACAACAAAGGCTGTCCTTTTCAGCGGAGGCATGAAGACAGTGTTTTCCGCGAAGAGCAAATACCCACTACAGAAGCAGTCAGTCGGTCTTCCTCCGGTACTTGGCTTTATCAGCTTCAGTCTTCAGGCGAGATGTATCGTCTGCCAAGTGTGAAGTGTGCTGGCAGCAGGTGAGACCATCTCTGGCAGAATCTCAGACGATAATCTGAGCGAAGGACCTCTCCTAACAAGTGTTCAAGTGGCAGTCCTTATATACTAAATCTTATCAGAAATTGAAATCTCTGACTTAAATTTAGAAATGTCTGACATAGTTTATGGGCATCATGGTATGCATCCCAGATGTTTCCCTATGAATATATAAGGCAAACGGACATCAATTCAGACTACACTATTTTGGTTATAGATCTGTATGTGTTCTTATTTAACCATGACATGATGAGGAGGAGACATTTGACCAAGACAAATGTCATATTAGATGTTGTATCTATGTCATTAATTGTAGAACTTGACAAAATTACAGTTGCTAGAAAGATACGGTCTGCTGACTTCTGCATTAAAAGGCAGAGATGGCAATGATTCTGCATAAATCAGGGAATGTGGCAGCTTCTAATGTCTAAGTTAAGGAAACTAGCGGTCTCCATGAACGAAGATGGAGTCAGGGCCTACTTAAGATGGAGTCAGACATTAGGGACTTTACGTCACAGGCGTGTGTGCATGGGTGCAGGCTGCACATGAGAGACTACAGTTGTGCACAGCCTGGTAGCTGCACAAAGGTAATAGCCTGTGCAAGTTTGAAACTGCAAATTGGAACTGCCAAAATACCCTTTTTTTCAGGCTTAAACTGTCCTTTTAAATATTAATAAGGCACTCATATGTAGGCCTTAATGCCCATTAAGGCAGAGTGCAATATATTTAAAAGTAATGGTAAACATGTCCTTGCAGTGAAATATCCCCCAAAACGGTTTTCACTGTAGCAATAATTGCTGCTGCTATAAGGAATCACTGGGTTACATTGCTACATTTATGAAATGCTAAATTCGTATTAATGGCAGCTAGAAAAACAGTTCTTCCACTCATTGTAGTTATAATGTAAAACCCGTTTTAATGTTAAGGTTAGATTTTAAATTATTATTTTTAGAGACACCACTTTTAGATGATTAGGATTTTCCTGCTTAAAGTTTCTGGGGCCATTCTGGAAGTTTGCATCTGCCTGGGCTGGTGATGGTTTTCCCACTGGGGAAATGCATATTGGAACCAGACAGGGGACAAAAGGGGTCTGGGTGTCTTTCTGACAGGATGGCTCGGGAGGAGCCCTGATTACACTTTAAAGTAAACTGCCTTCAGCACACGCAAAGGAACCTGACACCAGGCCTGCCCTTGCCTTGGTTTCGTTAGCCAGCCTAACGCCAAAGCCAGGGGGAAGGGAAAAACTGATCAGGACTGGTTTTAGGGTTAAACAAAGGGGTGCCCCCCACCTCATCGCTTGCCCTGTACATAAGAAATGGCATCCCCAGAGAACATGAGCAAGACCTTGGACCTGGAGTGCAAAGGCGGGGACATCCTGGACAGCTGGAACAACATGTCGCCTGATGAACTGAAGACGCTGTCTGCAGCTGACCTCAGGACTAGTGGCTCTATCTTGGGTCAGTGATGGTGGCCCCTTAATGTCCCCTGAGGACCAGCTGGGGGAAGACCTGGACCGCAGTTCCCCAGAAGGAGGAGGGGAACATCTGCAGTCAAGCACAGAAGAAAGCTGGCAGGGAGACAGTGGAACCAGCTCCTTGCAAAGTGTGCTCTTTTTGATGCCAGGAATTCAGGAAAACTGCTTCAGGTGGCTAGGGTTCACCACCTGGTGCAAAAATAGCCAACAATTATGGAAATCTGCCTGGGGGGCAAGATATGGCTGTTTAAAGGATTTGACCTTTGACATCCGTTTGTCCAAATGGATCGCCATTTTACACAGGGATGGCTAATCCCCCAGGAGACAACACAGCAGCACTTTTTGTTAAATTGTCCAGGCAGGGGTCACACGTAGGGCCACGTACCTAGATTGTCTTTGGGCCTTGGGACCCCATCCTTCAGGCCAGTGCATTCATGGATGGGACCCAGGATGCCATCCTCGGACCCAAGACAAAAACAGAGTCCTGGGACTCCATCCCCAGGCCAAGGCCAAGGAGGCCCAGCCACAATTGGCTGCTCCCAAATTAGCAGCGAGAGACAGGCATAGCACGCTGCAGAGGTGAGCGTGCAAGCGAGAGGCCAGTGGGGAAGCCGGTAGTGGGCTCCACGTACTGCCCCCATCCCCCTACTTACACCTAGGTGCCCAGTGGGCATGGGCACCTAGGATTTACAAAAAAAGTAAAGGAGAAGGAAGACACACAACTCTCACCGACACAGCTGGAGGTCCACTAGTAATATTCACTGCTCCTATTGAGAGAGATCCCTAGAATGCCCTACGAGGGAATGTTTACAAGTTTTTGTTTGCTTGTGGTACCCCAATCTGGGCAGGTGCATCACCCACAACATAGAAGAGTGTTGTCAGGGGCTGTAGTAGTTTCAGAAGTGCCCTAGGTGAATTCTAAAAAATTTACCCACAAGACTTCTAGATCCTGGAATCCATGACCCCAGCAGAATTTTTCATTATTTTTAAAGCACTCCAAAGTTGAAGCTTTTGCTCAACAGCTTCGAGTGCAGGGACCTCTAGTGGTTGGTTCTCTGACTGCATTCTATTTGGCCGAAAATGGTACAAGAAAGTCTCAGACATATAATTTGTTTTGATTTAAAAAGCTTTATTGATAGTATATTGCTGAGAGTGTTTTTGTATCAACATTCGAATGCTTAATGCATAATAATGATTGCACGTAAACACGGTTATTGATTTCAATGTTGTAATGGTGATTTTGAACATGTGGTAATTAGTCGTTTTTAATGTGGTGGCCTGTTTAATAAAGTCAGTAAGCTGACCTTCTGTTATTGTTGGTTGTAATGACCACTTGACAAAGCTAATAGGCTTGCCTTATATTTTGATATGGTGACCCCTTGACAAAGCCAATAGGCTGGCTTTATTTAAAGTGATATAATTGTATATTGTGATGCTCTATCTGGTATAGGTGGAGGATTAACTGTTATTTTTGGAGACCTTTACCCATTAGGGGCCAAATGTGATTTCAAAGTATCACCAAAAGTATTTCCATCTGCTTGATGTATATATTTGTAAATGAATACATAGTATTTAGTAATCTGTGTGCAATAAATTTACTTTTCCTTTTTAAAGAATGTGCACTGACTGGACAATTTATTGAGTGTTATTTTTGCGTGCTAGAGAATTGGTATTGCTAGCCTACACCACCTACCCGGAGTAGGCCTTGGACTGCTCTGCTTTGCTACACTGATTGAGTCAGGTGCTACATTGGGGTGCTTGGTTCCCAGTAAGAAGACAACTGTGGGCCTATTACTTGGACAGGCCTCACATACTGCACACCTTATAACCCGATTTCTAAGAAACTAACATGTGTTTTCCAGTATTTTTTTAGTGCGAAATGAGTCCTCATGAATTTTCCAGGTTTTCTTCATAAAATCCACAGAAACAATTCTGCACACTTCTTCTGGGCTTAAATATAACCTCAGACCTAGAGACTGATTTATAGTATGGAGGTATTTACGCTATCCATGAGGGTGGAGGATCATCTTAAATCTGACACCCTCATGGATAGAGGACCACCATATTTAAAAATCACCACCAACATATCAGTGATCTCTGTACCTCCAGAGAAAGTGACATCACTTTGATGGCCATCCACCAAACTATTTGGTTTTGAAAAAAAAAGATAACTAATGACCCCCATACCCACAGTGTTTTTCCCCTGTGTGTGGGGGGATCATTATGCTACTTCTTCTGTTTGTCACCAGCAGGTTTTTCCTAGTGGCAGCAGAAAGAAAGAATGACAACAGACCATCTTTTCTAAACCTTACTTTGACATTCACCCCTCCGTCAGGCTGTCACAGTATGCTTTCCATCAACTGAGGCAACGGAGCCATTGCTGATAGAAAGCTGACAGTCTACCCATCTTAACAATGGGTGAGCAAACCAGGAACTTGGCAGACAGGGTACTCCGTAACTTTTGTGACATAGTAACCTGGCTGCTAAACTTTAAATCAGTCCCTTAGTCACAATTGTTCAGTCCTCAAAATCCTCCAAACAAGCAAGGCTGGAGCTGTAGCCAGACAGGGATCCACACATCAGGAGACATTCACAGTGAGGTCCATCTAAATCCATTTTCATTACAGCCAAAAAGCTTAAAGTGGCACATATCTGGTGTTCTTGCCTTCCCTGGGTGTAAACTTCCTTGGCAAGCCTCAACACCTTATCTGGGTTCTCTGGAGGTGAAACAAATGACTAAGTGCCACTTTTCTCATTTGTTTGGAATGTCCCTCCTGGTAAATCCTGCAACCCTCAAGCCTGTATGGTACTGTTCTAGGTACTCGGTTTCTCTCCAGGCAGGGCTCCTGCAGGGTTCAGTCACCAGTAGTCTGGTGGGACTTGGCGAGTACAAAGATCTTCTGCTTTTTGTGTCCCTGCAGCAGGCACAAAGGAGGATGGCTACCTGACCATTGGTGAGCAGTTCCAGTTCCTGTGTACCAGCAGACATCAGGTGTCTTTTAGTCTTCTTTCTTCTAACAGCGACTTCCTCTTCAAGTGTAGTGTTCTCAGGTCCAGGAATGTTCTGAGGAGGTCGTGGTGAGGTCCCAGTCTTATCCTGTGCATTAGCCAGTGATTAGAGAACTTTCCTTCCCAATCGTGTCTTTCCTAATTCTATGCACATCTTCCTATGCAGCACTTCCTCTTCTCTTTACTGTCCACATTTCCAGAAGCTCTAAATTTAAGATGGCTAACCACTTCTTTCCTTAGGAGGGTTTCTGTCTCTTCTGAAACCACCCCCAATTTAGATGAGGTGACAGTCTATCTGTCAGGGTCGAAATCCATTCTCCTTTCTGCTTGGTTTGGTACTATAAGTAATTGGAAGGCCCTGGGAATGAAATAAAACCAATGAGCTTTCTAGTTGGCCTCGTCAAACTCAAAGGAGCCAATGTCAAGGAAGTCCATTTTTTTAAAACTGTTTAAGTCCCCTCCGAAACGGCTAATCCCTGAAAAGTGGCTAGATGGCAAAGTGTTAACAGCATTCCTGTCCTATAGGTAAAGCCCTTATCCTCTGGAAAGCAGGAATAATATAGTCAGCCAGGCATGTGTATTACCTTTTATGGGTGAGATTAGTGTGCAAAACTGGTTCTACACCAGTTTTGTCTCTTTAACCATAAAGTACATAAGTATACAGTTTTCCACTTAAAACCTGATTTCACCATTAAATTAGATGTTTAAAACTAAGTGGAAAGTAGTTTAATTTTAAACAGCCCTGATCCTGAAAAGGTAGCCTCATCTATACAATAATAAAAGCTTTTAGGCCTTCACTCTCTGTGAATGTACTAGTTTCAAATATGTCGTGTAACACTTCTTTCAATGTATTAAGCACCCTGCCCTGTATTGCACACATTAGGAGTGACATACTAATATATAAACATATGTTTTCCTACTTGGCAATCACACTTTCAATGTGCCACCAAAGTGCTTTTAAGGTGCAGAGCAGTCTGAGGTGCTCCTGGCAGCTACATATTTTGTTATATATGTGGGTGGTGTAAACACATTGCAAACCACATATGACATTTAACTCCCATGTTGGTGCATTTTCTACGTGATTTCTGCACCATTTCTGCTTCCTTTTAAGGTAAACAGACCTACTGGATGAAACCACATTTAACATTACTGTTTTAGGCTAAAGTGCATACACTGTGACAGTGGTTAGCAGTATCACAGGGCACAAAGTGATAATACCAGTAAAAATAAGGTCTACAGAACGGCAAAAGGTCCAGGGTGACCATGCAGAAAAGACAGATTCATTCAAATAGTATTCAACGTAACTATCTGTGCTTTTGGGCAAACATGAAGGCATTTGAACTTCAGACTTATGTTCACAAGATGCCATAGGATGACTCTTTGCAATAATGATAGACGATTCCTTCTTTGTAGACTTGCTGCCTGGCGGACTCCCATATTCTGCACTTTGTACAGGAGTGGCAGCATTTCTTTGATAACCCGTGAAAATATGCTATTTTTATGGTACCATCTGCCATTGAATAATGATCAGAGTCCCTCAAACCCTAGGTTGAATAAGACAGACACCATATGAGAAATTATTTATTTTTGATGTGATCTGGACCCAGCAATCCATGTGCAGGTTATTATCCAACAAACCAGAATTAACACAATTGTCTTTCATTGGATTAATTACCCACACAGTTGAAGAAAGTGGGCATATCGAAATACAGCCTGAGTTTTGCCCCAACTAGTAAGGTTGAGGTTTCTCTGCCATTGAATTGCTGAGAGTTTTGTTTTTTCCACAGACTGTTCAGTTGACAATGATAAAGCATCTCTAGTTGTGGACTACTTTTTTAGTCATACCCGAATTTGTATATTGTCTGTGTATAATTGAGAATTCAGTATGTCATGATTCTCTCCTGCGCCCTCTCTCTGTCATGACCCCTTCCTGTGACCCCTGCACAGTGGCATAGCGTGCAGGGATCTTGCATTACCCCTGTAGGGACTTATGGCGCACTATGATACTACGACTGATGTCCCCCTAAACCTGCGATTCCATTGTGCTTGAGTATTTGCAAGTGTCCCCAAAACCTGTAGTTCCATTGTGCTTGATTCCCTGCAAGCATTACACCAAAACCCATAATTCCATTGCGCTTGTTTCCCTGCAAGTCCCCCAGAACCTGTTAACCAATAGATTATCTTGCACCCGCTGTTACTAGGGCCTGTGTGTGGTTTTCCATTGAATCCCTGCAAGCTTCCCCCAGAACCTTGTGAGCCAATGGCAAGCCTTGCTCCCGCAGTTTCTGGGGCCTTGGTGTTGTTTGCCATTATGCACATTTGAGCAAAAACGATACGTTTGTTTCCTGTTTCTTAGTTCCGATCTTCAAGTTGTTCCTACCCATTCTGTACGGTCAAAGCAAGTGCACTAACGTGTTTTCTTCAAGGGTTCAAGAACCTTCCAGATGGCCATGTTCCCCATGTGCCACACGTGATCTAGCAACATTCGTTGAGCCTTCGAGATGGTATATAAACACCATCCAGCCCGAGTCGTGGCTTGGCCTTGCTCCCTGCGGAACAAGCTTCACCCTTCCCACTCACCTGAAGAATCTAGTCAGAACTGAGAAGCGCTCCAGTCTCTTTCAAGTACAAGTGAACAGGTGGTTTCCGTGGCTCCAACTCCCTTGACGTCTTCCTCCTCTCTCCCTCTTGTACATCTACTCGGGACCCCTTGCGACTCCTTGAGTCAAAGCCTCAAGATCTTCTTCGAACTTCAGTCAAGTGGAATAACTAGGCTAAGTACTTGATATCAGGTTAGTGTGCACTAATCCTCCTATAGTAGTAAGCAGGATGAAGTACCTGTGTCTTCAAAGACTATAAACTTTTCCTCCATGCCCTCACTCATTTACTCCGTGCTTCTTGTGTGTTTTATACTCAGGACCCTTTCTGCAACTTTGGCGCTAGAACTGTGATTGCGCAAGGATTAAAGACTTTAGCTCAGTGTTTCTCTGATTAACAGTAGTGCCAAGTGAAAGCACTTCAGAGTCTTTGATATACGGATGACCCTTGTACCCAAATCTGTGTACTGAGTTTATCCTTTGGAGTGCAAGTAACTCCGACCTGTGTACCAAGTTTATCCTTGGGAGTGCAAGTAACTTCAACCTGCGTACTGTGTTTATCCTTTAGAGTGACACACTCCCATCTGTGATTTTGAATATTCTGCTCTCATGTTGTGCTGCTGATGAAACCTTTAAGTGTATGTCACTGAGGTTAATGCATGTTCATTGTATGTAGAGACCTGAGGTGTATTTATAACTGTCTCCTGTTGTTATTTTTAGTGCATTGCATCATCACAAAACCAGAGCTTCTGGTCCGGTGCACATCTACCTCACAAACGCCGAAGGTCTCAGAAGTGACAAATCCTGTTATGCAGTGCTGCACAGCCGCTGAGCAGATCCAATACCTCAAGTCTCTCTTTCGTTATTTATCCCAGTCCCCTTTTCCCCCAGGGGCCGTGCATGATCTAAGAAGTTTTGTCCCTTGATCTTCTGTGGCTCTGAGAGGAAAGGAGGTCCAGCACGTCTCCAGTGTTGTCTCTGCAGTTGGGATCAGGTGAGTGCATGACACAGCATACATTTCCGAGTCTGAAAGTTTAAGAGTGATTTCAGTTAGGAGGTGAATAGACATAGAGCTAATACTTCTCACTTGGTACTCTCAGTAGGACAAAAGAAGCAAATGAGTCAAAACATTCCAACTGGATTGTCTGACCTCTCTGTCAGAGGTAGGAAATTGAGCTTCTATTGGTATTGATGCATGCCCCTGGAATTTCCATTAAATCTCATGGACTGCTATAAAATGCGGCTGAGATAACCACAATTATTAACAAGACAAAATCTCCAGCTATCACCCCCAAGCAGAATGGTAAAATGAGGGGCTGAACCAAACCCTTAATCAGTACCTTAGATACTTTCTTATGAATAGGCAGGAAGATTAGTGTTCATGTATAGCATTGGCATAACTTTCATATAACAATTCTAGACTGTTCCATGGGGGTTTCACCATTTTTTGCACCTATGGGATGAGATCTATTCACAATTATTTCCCTCTAAAGTGCTCCCTTTCTCATTCCTTTCCGTCAAAAAATGTCCGCAAAAAATCTATTGATACAAAGAGACACTGCAAGTCACATATGGAAATCCAAAGAAGGTCAGAAAGAGTTTACTGGCAGATAGAAAACAGGCCCCACTTTACAAACAGGGTGACAAAGATTGGTTGGTAGTAGGTTCCAAGCTTGTCAACTATGTCAATAAAGACCATGTGTTGCCCTGTTCCCAGATTGGTTACTATTTAATAAGTAATGAACCTGCATATGGGATTGTAGCTCTGTTGTAATGTTCCATTAGATTGATCAGGATGGGAACCATACTTAATTTAAAAAAAAAAGAATAAGTGCCAGGGCCCTCAAAGAGGCCACTGCAGCCTGCACCACCAATTGCCTCTGCCAGAGCTGACAATAACAGTTACAACACAACTACTATCCATCACACTCCTACAAATGTGACAATTTAGACTACTCCAGGCAACCCAAAGCTATAAGAATGGCTTGGGTGTCAGGTATTAGTCATTTTTAGTGTATATAAAATTGTTATTTTCTTATTACAAAATTAGACAAACTGCGCCACCATGTGGAGGACTGTCATATGTGCCAGTGTTGACAGCAAAGTGCCCATGCCGAGCACTGGAAACCACCAGCTCAAATTAACCACTGGATGGACATCCTGGTTATCTGACGATAGTTGATATGAATCTCCAGATTTCAGTGTGGATCCTCTACATCTAACGTGGGCTTTTCAACAACGGCTTAAAATTACCTATTTCAATGGGGTTGAATCACTCCATCTTGTAAGAATGCGTTAACGATCGATGTAACCCCTGATCAAATAACCCCTGGAAGAGATTTTCTACCAAACCCAAGGAGAAATCAATGTGTGAGTCATTTTTTAACTATTCGCAGTAGACTACTAATTTCTTTGATGGAAACTGGTAGAAAGTCAGAGAAGTTCTACTTTTATTAGTAAGCAGAGAAGCTATTGGTTTGCCACTCTATTGTAATTATTTTTATTCCTGAAAATGAGGACAACTTTGATAACATTAAATATTCATGTAATGAGAATAGACATGCATTCAGTGCTTTGGTCAAAAGGAAGGCATAATTTGGTGAGGAGGCAATGTAGCTGACTCATAGAACCCTCCTTGATTGCATACGTTGGATCAGAAATCAGAAAATGTATTACACCATTAAATACAACCAAGCTAAAACACATGCATACACTAAAATAGAAACTACAAAAATCAAAAGCATTACAAATACACAAATATTAAAATTAACATATTTTAATTATACATCCATGAAGTTTGTAAATTGACAAGCCAACACTGTTTGTTTATAGATTTATATTGCGCGGTTTATCACCTGAGAGGGTATCGAGGCACTGTCCATGAGCATAGGGAGATTAAGGGGCATATCAACAAGCGGCAGCGATAATTATCGCTGGCCGCTCTTAGCGTGAGTAATTTTATCGCCGGCTATCGCAGATAATTATCGCCATGCTAGCGCTGTATTAATAACGCATAGCGCAATGGCGATAATTATTCCAGTGATTGCGATGTTTTCCATGGAACATCGCTGGTTTTCCAGCGATGTTCCATGGAAAACGGCGATATCCTTGGTGATAGGGCCTGTGGTCTTAGCCACACAATCCACCCCCATGTTAGGTATGCCTTAGTCAGGAATTTAACAGACGTTAAATTCCTGCGTTAAGACATACTTAACGTGATTTTAAATATCGCTAACCCTCGTTGTTAATATGAGGAAGCTGGGTTAGCGATATTTACCCAAGAGAGTCTGGTCAGGCACGCCTCCTTTGCATCTCATTAGCGATGCGATGGGAGGCGTGCTGACAAAGGCGCTAATGCAAGGATACATGCGCTAGCGTTTCCTTGTTGATAATGCAATAATATTATCGCCGCTTTTCGCCCGAAAACGGGCTCTAAAGCGGCGATAATATTATCACCGCACCTTGTTAATATGCCCCTAAGTAATTCGCCCAGAATCACAGGATGTTGCGCCGAAGCCAATCTCGAACCCGGATCCCCAGCTCCTGAGTCAGCAGCTCTGGCCGCTGCGCCACACCCTCTCCTCCCCTGTAAAAAATATAACTTAACAACAGCGCAATAGCAGTATTTATTATCTTCCTGGGACGCTGATTTCGGTCACAAAGAGAAATGTACCCACTTTAGATTTTTTTAAAAGGTGGATCACCATAGAAGTAATGTATAGAAGGATGAATGGGAGCACATCTGTATGCACAATATTTTAAGTGTTGTCCTCTCCTCATATGTACAATTTGATAGATGCACCGTTTGCAATGTTCGGATTGCTTTAGTGAATTCTCGCTCTTTGATTAGGAGGTACACAGAGTGTTTGAAAAACTGAAATGTGCATGCTTGCAAGCTGTTTGTAAATCCTGCACGTTTTCTGCTTTTAAATCGTTTTTACTGAAATAGGTGACCTATACCGTGACTGTTGCAACCTAGTAATTTGCAGCTATAACACCAGTACAGATATGCTCTTCAGAAAACCTTGTATAGAAATGGCATCAGACTGAATTGTAAAAGGAAAGTAATCTGGCATCCATATTTCTGGTTTGTGTATTTCAGGACACTTGCTGTGCTGTAAATTGCAAAGGAGATTTGTGAGTTAAACACATGATCCAGAAAGACCTTCCTGAATGAGCTGAATAAGAAGCCCGACACCTTTTTGAGTCTTTCGCCACGCAGAAGGGAAAAGCTACCATATTTGTTCACCTGCCCTTCGTGTATCTGCAGAGTGACCTTTGACATGAGCAACCCTGAGTAATATTTGCTCTTGAATTTAAAAAGTTTAAATGGGCGACATGATGAGGAAACAAGAATACAGATTTCGATTATGGCTTTGCATTCCAAAAGAAAACTTGCCAGTGCAGGAACGGCGAAGTACTTACCCGCTTATATCAAAGAACAGTGGCGGCTCGCCGAGGGAGTGGTGCGGGGCGGTAGGGCGGGGTGGGGGGGTTGTGGACTCAGACTTACGACGGACAGAATTCCCTCTGAGTTCTGTCCGTCGTATGTCCGAGTTCACTACGTCCCCACCCTGCCCCTCCCCACCCCACCGCCCCGCACCACTCCCTCGGCGAGCCGCCACTGTCAAAGAATGCCAGTATAATTTTTTTTTAAACAAGCATTTGCAATGCAATCGGTCTTGCCTTTGGGACCTTATATGTATTTAGCTATGCAGCACATTAGCCTGGGTGCTGAAACATCTACTGTTCTTTAACATGGAGGGAAAGTAAGCACCAAACTGCGTGACCCGCCAGGTATGGGAACACATGGAGAGAAATATTGCCTTTCAGCGGGAAATGGTATAGTCCAAAGCTCTGTTTTTAATATAAAATCAGGGCCTTCGGTGAGTCATATGACTGAAAAATATTATTGTCTAGGGGTGCTCGTGGAAGACAATTTCTATGGACTGGAATCTAGAGGATGCTAAAGTGATTCTGCTATTTTATTGACCTCTGCTGGTCGTTTTCTATCAAGAAAGTTAAATAGAGGCAGTTGCCAGAAAAATAAAAAAAAGAAAGTCATTCAGCAGAAAGCAATTCTGGTATTTTACTGACCTCTACTGGTCGTTTTCTATCAAGTTCAGTTAAATAGAGGCAGTTGAACAAGCAGAAAGTAATTCTGGTATTTTTCTGACCTCTACTGGTCGTTTTCTATCAAGACAGTTAAATAGAGGCAGTTAAACAGAAAAAAAGTCCCTAAGCGGAAGCAGACAAGTCCTAGGGCTGATCTCCAGAGCCCACAAAGTACATACACATATAAGTATATACTAAAGTATATACAAGAGGTCTTGAATACTCGACCTAAAAAGTGGAAAGGACTTACGTTTTTCTTAGGAGCGTGTTGTTGGTGCGGAATATCATGGCTGTCTAATTTTAAATCAAACTCATGCCTATTTCTTCAACCACCCAAACTCTCCACCTCTGTTTTAAAAAAATCTTTTGCAGGTTTACTTTCATTCTTGATTTCTCCCTTCGTCACTCGTTTCCTTTTCCGTTTCCGCCATCCTCTTTTCTCCCCTGCCTGACTTACGAGTCTCCATCCTCTAAAATGAGTGAGTGGAGACTGCTACAACTGTACTTATGACTGAAAATTTACTATTATTAACTTTCCATCTGAGTGTCGCAACCGCTTCCAACATGGTAGAGATTTCCCTGTCGTAAGTAATAAGTACTAGTGTAGTAAGGAATTTTAGGAAAATTAACTTTTAATTAATAACAATTATTATTTTATAATTAAAAACAATTAACAAATGTTTTCCTAACTCTTGTTCACCTAGGACTACCACATTAACAAGGGGCACCATGGCATCAGTAAAACGTAACACATGAATACATTTTAGGTTAATTGATAATTTTGATATGTATCTAAATACTGAGTTTTTTTAAATTAAATACAATTAAGTAAAATGATAATTCCCCTTGCCCACCCTTTACTGTATCATTTGTGTGTAATGTACAATCTGTCAAGATTCCAAAATGCTTACCCTAAATCCAAAAATTATCTACCACCCACTGCAAATCTCCGAACTAACAGAAGAAGAAACTTGCTATCAGAGACAGAAACCCAAGGAAAATCGTGGTTAGGGAGAAGCAAGTGAGAACACAGGGCCTTATTTACAAGGCCCTGCACCGCCGGAACGTCACTTTTGGTGACGGTCTGGCGGCACACACTGCAGAGCCATATCTACAAGGCCACATAAACCCACCCTGTGTGGCTTTTCATGGCCTTGTAGATATTGACTGAGGCAATGCAGCGCAAGTCACTGCGTTGCCTCACTCTGCGATAGGGAGGCATGCCATGGGCGTTACGGTGGGTATTCCCATGTAACACCCATGGGATTTGACACATTCACAGATTTACGAGATTTTGCAAACTTGGGAATGCGTCAAAATCCTACGCCGCCACAGAGGTGGTGTATGGGAGGTGCAACGAGGAGAAATAACATTATTGCTCCTTGTTTTTTCCTCTTTCTATGTGTGCTGCATTTTCCATTCTGCAGCACACATAGAAAGAGGAAATCGCTTCCATTGATTGTTTTTGTTCAGTAAGGTGACCCTTTCTGCACAAAAACAATCACCCCTAAAACACAGAGATCCTTGCACCATGGCGCAAGGGTGCCTGCGCACGGCAGCCATTTGTGGGCCACACATGGGAAAAGGATAGGAATGTGCTGTATCTGGTAGGTGTGGCACATTCCTGCCTATTAGAAATGGGGGTCTCTAGTTGGCAATGGTTTGCACCTTTGTCCAAGTAGGGACCCTTCATCTTAGTAAGGGGGATGCACTTCCAAAATAACCCCTGCTCACTCCCTTGGTAGCTTGGCACGAGCAAACAGGCTTATCTCAGAGGCAGTGTGTAAAGCATTTGAGCATGCATACAGTAACACAGTGAAACCACTACAAATGGACACCACACCAGTTTAGAAAAATAAGCAAACTTTATCTAAACCAACAAAACCAAATACGACAAAAATCCAACATACAATACGGTAAAAATAGTTACTTCGCAAGATAACCTTCAATTTGCAAGAATAGCTGAAAAACACAGCTCTCCCAAGTCGGTAGCTCCATCCGGGAGGGGGGAGGGGGGGGCTGAGAATGACAGAGTCTAACAGTTCCAGCCAACCACGTCAGTACGGGTTAGCTAAAGCGTCAACAGACTCAAAGACTGTACCTTTCTCGTTGCGGGCGATCCCGTTGGTACAAGTCGGTCGTGGCAACCGTTGCGGTTGCGATGTGAAGTGAAGCGTTGTAGGCAGCGGCTCGGTGACTGTCGTCCAATGGCATCAGTGAGACCAAGGCTTC
Source organism: Calotriton arnoldi (assembly GCA_963921515.1). Taxonomy (NCBI): domain Eukaryota; kingdom Metazoa; phylum Chordata; class Amphibia; order Caudata; family Salamandridae; genus Calotriton; species Calotriton arnoldi. The sequence continues at coordinate 888,510 of CAWUFW010007170.1, read as the reverse complement.
AATGCGGAGTGAGGTGGGTCTTGGCAGGTCACGGTGCAGGCGACGGAGCCAGTCGATGTTTGGGTCGAGCAGCAATGGTGTCGGTGACTTCCGGGCTGAGTGAAGCAAGGCGGTGCGGAGTGCGGTGCCCACAGGATGCGGTGCAAGCAACAGCTCGGTGACGGTCGCTCAGCGGCGTCGGTGAGACCAAAGATGCGGTGCGAAGTGCGGCGGTGTCTTCTGCGGTGCCTTCAGGACATGGAACCAGCGACGGACTCGTTGACAGAGTCGGCTGCTCTTTTCTTCTGTGGCGGCTGAAACCAGTGGTTCCAGAGACGGTGCCCAGAAGGATGTTGAAGTCTTTGCTCTCCCTGAGACTTCTTGAACAGAGGGCAAGCTCTACCTCAAACCCTTGGAGATACTTTGTCAAGCAGGATGTACACACAGTCCCTCTCCTTGGCAGAAACAACTACTGCAGGCCAACCCCACACAGCATACAGCAGGAGTCAGTACTCCTCCTCCAGCTTCTTCCCGCTCTTCTCCTTGGCAGAGGTTCCTCTTGAAGTCCAAAAGTGATCTAAAAGTATGGGGTCTGGGCCCCACTTTTTATAGCACAAATTTCTTTGTTCTCTTTGTGGCAGAGAAGCTCTCTGCCTAGCCAAAACCAGTTCTGTCCTGTCTGGTGCAGCTGCCCGGCAGGAGGTGGAGACAGCATTGTCCAAGGCAGACCAGCCCCATTCAGGTGTGAAAGAAATCTCCCCTCCCTACTCTGAATGCAGCCCAGGTCTATTCAGCCCAGCCCTGACTCACCCTGGAAAGGCAGGACACACCTCACCCCTCCCCCCAAAGTGGCTGTCTGAACAGAATGCACGTCCCAAGCCTCTGTCACTCCAAAGCCAGACAGTCAATACACCAACCTAGCAGAGGCCCACAGGATGGCTAAGCAAGAAAATACCTACTTTCTGAAAGTGGTATTTTCAAACCCAGAATGTAAAAATCATCCTTACTCAAGAATGCATCTTTAGATTCTGAGTTGAGGCATACTAAACTCCATTTTCATATCTGGTTCCCATGGACAGTTATACTTATAAGATGTTATAAGTAAACTCCCCATTCTATCCTATGGGACAGATAGCCTTTCAATAGTGAAAAATGCAATTGGCAGTATTTCATTATCAGGACATGCCACACACAACAGAGCAGGTCCTACCTTTCACATACACTGCACCCTGCCCACAGAGGTACCTTGGGCCTACCTTAGGGGTGACTCACATGTAAAAAAAGGGAAGGTTAGAGCCTGGCAAGTGGGTGCACTTTCCAGGTCAAGATGGCAGTCCTAGGCTGCACACAGACACTGCAGTGGCAGGCCTGAGACCCTTTTTGCAAGGCTGCTTATGTGGGTGGCACAATCAGTGCTGCAAGCCCACTAACAGCATTTTGTTTACAGGCCCTGGGCACACACAGTGCACTGTACTAGGGACTTAACAGTAAACCAAATAAGCCAATTGTGGAAACACTAATCCATAGCAACAATTTTCAGAGGGAGCACTTGCACTTTGGCACTGAACAGCAGTGGCAAAGTGCCCAAAGCATCTAGACCAGCAAAAACGAAGTCCAACACACAGTAAAAACACAGGAGGCAAAGGCAAAAATACAGGGGAAACCCACGCCAAGGATACCAGGTCAAACGGTCAAACACTGCCCTTTTCTTTTGACATAAGGCAGCGCAGCAGGAAGGCTTGTGGTACTGCCCTACGTTAAAAGATTGTAAATGAGGCCCACGTTGTCCATCAGTACTGGTTCGTTAGTAAAATCTCTCTCACATCCCAGCACTGGAGGATTGGATTACTGGAGTTTCTAGTGATCTTAACAGTCATAAAACAAACTATTGAAATATTGCTTGCCAGTCTCCAACAAGGGATACGCCTCTGACGAATGCCAAAAATGTCAGGAGCCTTTACAGCATACACAAAATGGTGGAGACCAGCAACTCTGTAATAGATGATAACTCAGATAAGTGAAGTGGAACACCCTTAACATGCAACACTACAAAAAGGTAGGTCATATGAAAGGTGAGACAGAACAGAGGTAACTAGCAGAGGGAAAACAGAACAAACATGAGAAGCAAAGATGAGGTGCAAACTGAGAAAACAGTAGAATACCCATGCAACTTCTGAAAGCGTTTCCAGCCAAAGGCTGATTGGGAAAGTGACCTTTAATAATGACTACAACTATTGCCCTTGAAGTGCTGTTTCCAACCCGGATGTGTGAGGTGCAATAGAGGGTCAGCAATCCAGTCTGGGGAAAAATCAATTCCCCTGTCCTCCAAAGCCTTCAATCATTTCCATTTGGAATAAGTTTCTTCCTCACAATCTTATGTGGACTTAGTGGAGTGTACAGGTTGACATACTCCACCTTTGCCCCTATTCCTAACAGTACCTCCACCCCAAAAGAAACTTCCCCTGGGATTTGTTGCGGAATCTCTTGTGAAACTGGGCAATCAAATGTGGATCCTGGACAGACGATTCTGGTTCCCCACATCATATCCTTTCTAACTAATTAGACAATGTGCTTGCCCTCTGTATTCAGGAGTCAAAGATATCCTGCACCTCATATTTAGGGGAATCATCAATTGCAAGAGGTAGAGGTGGGGATGTTATCTCTACTGCTTCTGCAGACTTGATTCAAGAGATGTGCACTAGAGAGTGGATTCACCAAGGTTTAGGCAAGAGTAATTGCAAAGAAGCCTTTGCTACCAATCGGGGTACCTTGAGAAGACCCACAAATTGAGATGTGAACTTTGAGTGAGGATTGATAATAGGTACATTCCTAAGGGCTTGAATAACAAGATAAGCTCTGCACATAGTTTGTGAATTTCACTTAAAGTGCAAACTTACTCAAAGTGCAAGTTTACCTTTGTGAATAAGGCCCTTAGTGAGCAGCCAGACTTTGGCACCCTGTTTGTAAGGTGAAAATTGTCTTCTATGTCTACCAGCAAACTTCAACTGATCTTTCTTGGCTTTGTGTAAGTATCAATGAATGTTTTGCAGTAAATGTGTGACCGAAGGAATAGAGAAAGTGAATACTCTGTAAGGAAATAATTGTGAATGGTTGCCATAGGTACAAGAAATGGTGAAACCCCCAAAGAACTGTCTGAAACTACTATATGAATATTCTGCCAATGTTACCCATGAGCTCCAATTTTCCTGCCTATTAAAGAGAAAGCATCAAAGGTATTGTTCAAGGGTTTGGTTCATTCTCTTATTTTGACCCTCTGTTTGGGGCTGATAACTGATGAGTGAATGATGTCTAATATCTTGATTAATTCTTTCAGAAACTGGGGTGTGAATCATATTACCTTGTAAGAAAGGGCCTCTTTTTCTATTGTCAACTCCCAATTTTCTGTACTGATGCAGCTGGTTTTTAGACTCTGAAGTGCACCTGGGCCCTGCTGAACAGTCCCTAGTTCATATGCTCTGATCTCTTAAAGTGTACCCAGGGCTAGTAATGTAAATGTCACTAGTGGGCTGCAGCACTTATTGTGCCTCCCTTGCATTGACACGTTTCTTTTATGTTTTACATGTCCTGACAGTAAAAACTCACATTTGTCATTTTCAGTGTAGCAAGGCTGGTAGTCCTATTGTCTAACATGGGGTTACACTATCCCACACACTAAGTGATAACATCCATTTGAGGCGATCCTGATCGGAAGGGCAGGTAAACAGGCTGTCATGAGAGGGGAACACACTTTTTGTCTCCTCTCAACCGAAGCACTCGCCGGCGAGGCCCATCCTTACTTTCAGAGGGGTTGGGATAACGAGAATACGGATAACACGTGTCTCCTAGCGCAAAGACGCACTTGACCTTATTATAGGTATGGTGGTAGTACAGGGCATCTTTTCCTGACTCCCACGGTTTTACACTGTTTTTCACGGTCCTGACGAAGCGCACTGGGATCCATTAGGGACCCGCCATATGCGCGAAACATGTTGACCCCACTGCACTTTTACACTACCTTCACGGACTGAGAGCAGCGGGAGCATACCTACCCCTCCTACATATTTGTTTTTTAGGATAGGCTCATGTCCCTTGCATTTTAACTTACCTTCCAGACCGTTGAATAAAACTGTGTTCGGGTTTCGGTTAGGTAATTTTATTCTCACACACACATGTTCTCACTAGGCCCACACACCTGCTTGCACAACTGCGGCACCTCCTACAAAAGATCTCCGATAAAGAGCCCTCTCGCGGGGCCAGTGGGGGACAGCAGCGCCACCCCCACGAGGAGCTAAGCCCAATGATGAAGCACGACACCCGCAGGGGGGTGTGAGGGCACTAATTTCAAAAGGAGGAATTCCCCCACCTTTATTTAGATTCCACCGGTTCTACCTTTGGAGACACCACTTCTCAACTAGAATAGGTTGCAGAGTTCTCCATTTTTTAGGAACAGCTACCATCCATTGTGTTGACAGTTACACTATCCCACACACTAAGTGATAACATACATTTGAGGCCTCCAAATATAGTACTCCAAGGTATTTAATTGTTACATTAAACCCAACGTATTGCTGACTTTGGATTTAAAGTAACGTTTAATGCAAAGGTGACATTAAAAAGTCATCACTTTCTTTCCCTTGATTTCTAGTAGTCCTTTCTAATTAACCACAGCAGTCATCTGAGACATTCTGCTACACTCCTGCTAGGAGATGTGAATGACGAAAGGTCTGCTGGAGGGAGGAGGTCTGACCTCCTCCTGACAGGATCTCCAGAGGGCTGTGGCCAGAGATGGCCCAGCTTCAAAGGGGCTACCGCCTCTGAGAGGCAAATGCAAGTCACACCTCAGCTTGTCCTCTCCTTTGTGTAGGTGTAGGCTAGCATCTCCTCCAGATGGGGAAAACAGTTAGCAAAACCGGTTTTCCAGGAGGGGTCTTTAATTCTACTGAACACTTGTACTGAACACACTTCAGGGTTGAGCCCATAGCTCAGTCCCAGGGAAGAAGGGTCTCAACATTTTGGAATTGGGCAGAGAGATGTACTGTGGGACTGTTTAGTGGCAACCCCAGAGGAAATGATATAAGAGGGGGTAGGGTTGCCAGTGGGAATGGTAGCTCAGTTGGCTAGGGAGTCCTTCCTACACACAAAGTCGACATTGGCAAAAAAGTGGCACCCCTGACTTCCAGCGTCAGAACAGTGCTGGACTCAGAAAAGACAGAAGAAGGTCTGCACCTGCTGAACCTGTGGATCTCAGAAAGAAAGGCAGCACCAAGCAAGACTGAACCTGCTGAACCAATACAGAATTTCAGAAAGAGATAGGGCCACCTCTACTATTAACTTAGTGGTGAGAGACCCCAAGTGTTTGAACTGTTCCTACTCAAGCCAAGGACCAGTGTGTGGACTCCAAGGGCTATCTGGCTAGCCTCCCGTTAAACTTCAGGGGCATAAAAACAAAAGAATCCTACACCTGCATAGTGTTCAGCAAACCAGTAACCACTGGACTTTTCCTGGACTTCATTATTGCAGCCTGTGTGATTGAGTCCTAGCCCCCAAGAGGTGTCTACCAGGTGCTGGACACTTGACTGGTCCTAGAGTGCACTCTTTCTCTCCACAGAAATGCAACTTGTGAGCCTAAAGCAAAAGATAACAGTTTTTGGACACAGAGGTTGAGGCTCATAGACTAGTGCTCGACTGGACCGCTTCACTGAACCGCTGAACTTCACCTGTCTGTTGATATCAAGCGAATAGCCTGAATAAAGTCTTATGGATGATATCAAACCCAATACTGGACTCAAGCTGCAGAGGACAATGCCAACCCAACCATCATTGAGAAAAAGAACCAGTTCCAAGTTTAAACTATCTAGCCATCTACTTTAACCAGCGAGGCTCACATGTAACTCATCTTGTGTCCTTGAAATATATCTCACTGCCTATGATTTTGAGCTTCAAGAAACTGTCAAAGAAAATGCACAGCCCTGACCTCACAGGCATCTGCAAAGTAATTGAAGCTTAGGTTCATGCCAACTTTAACCAACAGGTGCCTGCTTTTTAAAGCTCAAGTTGACGAATGGCTGGATAATGCGCAAACAATATGCTACAAAAAATTGTTTCTTCTCCCCACTGTCACACCATTGTCCCAAAAAAAAATCAAAATTTGAACTGAAGAAACAAGCAGAAATGATGAAAGCTCGATTCTTGAGCTACTTTGTCAAGCTCTTGTTAGCCCCTAAGGGATCCCTCAAAGAAATGATAAAGCATGGTCTTTCGGATAAGAAACTTCACTGGGATCACTTTGTGACAAATGCAACTGAACGTTTAGGAGCCCAAAGTATACTCACACAAAAGCTGCCACAAAAACTAATTTCCAAGATTCTAGTCAAAAGTGCAAAATGAATATAGTGGGAAGAAGACTGACAAGAACGAGCGCAAAACGCCCACACAGATCTATGCATGTCATTTTATCAGGGAAAAGTACAACACCTATCCAACTCTAGGGACGCGGCTCCCAAAAAGACTCTCTTGAAGAGGCGATGTGGTCTAATTCCATTAAAAGCTTACAAATTTGGGCTTTAAAAGGCCCTGCAAACTTCAACTGTCAACTGTGCAATTTCAAGCAGGAATCACTAATGAATGTAATCTGCCTTTGCCCTGCGTTAAAAAACTTAACATGCTATTGGCTAAAACTGATATTCAGACGTCTGAGCATCACCCAATGCAACAAAGCTGTCACTGCACGTTTGAGCGGCGATGATGAACAAGTATGACATTTCTTCAGAAAGTGTTTATGGACTTGAATTTGAGCCCCTTCAACATGCGAAAGAATGAGCTGTGAACTAGACTTCAAGTCAAAGTTTGTATTATATTCAATCAAAGTATCTAATCAGGCATAGTGGAGATGAGGTGGTAGGCATCTCCCCATTATGCCCAGCACTTTTGATTTGTCTGGGAGCCTTTGAGCCCCAGACTTTTGCTAAACTGATGTGGGCCTGTCTCCTAGCAGGCCGAGTGCCCCCTCTTTAAGGAAAGCTAGAATTTGTATGAGCCAGCATTGTCTGGCCTTAAGCCATTGTCTATTGCACTACCAAAGTTGTTTACAATCTTTATAAAGATGCTCAGGGACTGGCACACAAGCAATTACCACTATTATCAGAGGCCACTGTATACTGTGCTTTACGAAGTATGCTGGCCGTAAGTTCATAAAGTGCCATCGAGTTGGTTTCCTGAGGGGCCACTCCTTTTGAACTTTTTTTAGCACAGACCCCTATTTGAAGACGTTAGATTAATAATTGCATCTATTTTGTGATAGTGGGGGGAACAAACAGTATATTTGTAAAGTTTTGTATGACCAGTTATTTTTAGTGATGTTACAATGCAGATTAGCCACTGGTTTAACCGCTATGCCCCTTGGACAAACCAATTGAGTGGCACTATGCACATTTGAACAGATTGTGATGTCACCAGATTTTATCTTGATGTTATTCGCAGGGCCCCAGCATGAACTGATGAACTGTGACACTATGTCAATCAACCAATCAAATACACTTTATTCGGTTTTTACATAAAACCATAAAAGTAATCTAAAACAGTATAATATACAAAGATATAACGTAATTAGCAGCTCACACTTAATGGTCACTTGTACAGAACATAAAAATGAAACAAGGTATATAGGAGGTTAGGTATGTACTACTTCCTTAAAAGAATAGGGGATAAACACTGGGACCCTATCTCCACAGAAAAACCCCAAACCCTGTATACTGAAACACATGAAAAGCCATGCCAGTTAATCACAACTGGCTCTAAGCCGTATTGCTGATTTAAAAAAGTTAAGAACATAAAAAACGGTGTTGCCAGATAGCATTTGTAAAAAAATAAAAGTTGGTCGCACCTGCCTAAAACCCAGTGATTTCAGGATGGGGATAATAAAATTATTCCGGGGAACCTTATAAAAATCACAAAACATTAAGAAGTGAGGCATGTCCTGTGGAGACTTACCGTTGCAGCCACAGGACGCTAAACTCTGACCTCTGCTACACCCGCATGGTTGAGCCAGCAGGAGATGGAAGAGATTGAGACGAAACATAGCTAATAGAAAGTGTTCGTGGGCGTTGAAAGGCCTCAAAAGATATGGCTCAGTTAGTTGTACAGTTTTTAAAGCAACAAACTTACGAACACTTGGTTTCCTCAACTCACATTCTTCCCGTTCCAGGGTCCCCTGACTGGGGAAAGTCTCCTTTACCCAGCCCAGATCTTTCTTGTGCACTAATTTTGGGTAGGAGAATAGGTCCGCTCTGCCCAACCGACCGAGGCATTTCTTAATATGGTTGAACCATGGGATATGGTGGGCGTGGTCAAGGCACATACACTCCTTTATGATTGACTTACTTAAGGTTGGACCCTGATACAGCCAAAGCTTCAACCACAATATTAGGGGACGAAGAGCCAATAATTCAGAAAGGTAGGACACACCCACCTCTTCGTGAGCCACAAAGCTTGAAGTTCCCTGAGGCACACATAAAAGTCGTTTTAAGAAATGGTTTAAACCACTTGTAATTCCTATAAGGTATCATAACCCCAAATCTCACTACCATAGGAGACTTTTGTAATACATTTCGCCTTGTATATCTGCAAGATTGCCGCAATCGGTCTCCTGCCTAATCGTGAGGCAAAGTTAAAGATAGCCATATTGGCGCGCACTAAGTCACCCTTCTTACTCATTTTTAAACAGCCCCATTTCATCTTGTCGTCTATCATGACCCCAAGGTAAGAAAAAACATCTGTGCGAGGGACCAAGGCAGAGCCAACCCTAAACTGATACCGCTTTTTAATACGTGGTCCCACCTGCATCACATAGGATTTAGAATCATTTATTGTCAGATCCAAATCTTCCATGAATGATAAAAAGGAGTTGAGCAAAGATTGCAACCCTTTAGCGGTCCGGGCCATAAGAACCACATCATCCGCGTATAATAAAACCGGCAGGCCCCGCCGACCCACCTGAGGGTAATCTACCTTGGTCTCCAATAGAACCTTCTCCAGATTGTTAATATACAAATTAAACAGAAAAGGGGCCAGGATACATCCTTGATGTACTCCTCTTTTTACAGGGAACTGATGGGAGACCTTAAGGTCCTGCGAGTAACGTACCTCAGCCTTAGTGCCCCTATGTAGGTTCTCCAAAAAATAGATGCTATCACCGTCCACCCCATGGACAACATGGTCTGCCAAAGCTTAGTTTTATTCACGCGATCAAAGGCGGAGGACAAGTCCACGAAGGCCAAGTAAATGGTGCCAGGGCAGGCAACCGTGTATTTGTTAAGAATCAAAAATAAATTGAGGCATTGGGCCGCGGTTGACCGACCAGCACGAAAACCGTACTGTGACACCATGTGATTTTATGTTTTTTATTATACGCAAGCCTTTATGTATTGTTATGGTTTTAAATAACTTAAAACAATAAAAGTTTACCTTACCTGAGAAAATGAACCAGAAAAGTTTCTAAGTCTGAAGATAAAATCTTGACCGGGGCCAACCCAATGCCTGCACCCTACCTCGAGTTCTTCACAGTCAGCCTGAAGCTTTGCCTTTGCCCCAGATCTTTGTGTTTGAGACTTGTAGACGTCTGCTGTGAATAAAAAGCAATGAGTTGGGAAACTTTTCAAAATGTTTTAGAGTGAAAAGCAGTGATTTATAAAATATTACAAAAATCTTAACTCCGGTTCCCTTCATCAGACTTTTATTATTTTGGTGTTTATTTAAAGATAAAAAATATATACTATTTTAATAAACTGGAGTGGAACTCTTATTATATAATTCTTCTTACTTGTTAACTGTTTTGGTACTGATAAATGCTTTGTGCTTGTTTTCCTTTGAGCTAAGCTTGACTGGTCTGTACCACAGCAACCCAGGACTAAGCTAAGGTGTGATTTAAAGAAACCTAACTGGACCCAATACAGAATAGTGACATTATTACTGTGGTCTCCCAACCACCTCAACTAATAATCCACTTCCTCACATCCCCTATCTCTTATAATTGTTTCTGGTAAACATCTAATCTGAAAATATTGTCAAGGGATATATAAGCCAGTTATTTAGAAGTGGGACATCACATTCGGATGATAAAAATTCCTAAATTTTTCAACCGTCACAAGTATAGTATTATTCTCTTGTGACCTAGGTAGACCCAAAATGAAATCCATTGAAATCATTGTCCAAAGCTAATGAAGGACTGGCAGAGATTGTAATTCTCCTGTGGGCTTATTATGATCTGTTTTTGTCTATGCTCAAATAGCACATCCAAGAGCATAATTCTTTGATTGAATGGGTTATACGAAGCCACCAAAAATGTCTGAGGACAGTTCTATTTTTTTTGTTGTCTTTTTGGATGTCCGGCAGCAGAGAAATCCTGACTGTGCAGACATTCAGAGGGAAGATACAAAGATTCTTTCCAAAACAACAGGCCTCTGTTTTTGCTTTACTCTGCAAGCTTTTCCTGAATTCATAGATCTAGATCAATCTGTGGATCTTTTTACTTTTATCAATGACTGGAAACATATTAGGTGATGGTAAAGACAGAGTGACCTATTCATACTGTCTATACAAGGCATTTGCCTTTGCATGACGATGGCCCAGCCTGTGGGTGTGCTCAATTTGAAACTGTGGAAAGAAAAGACAACATCTAGCATGATGATCATTGACACATCTAATTGACTTAAGATATAGAAGGTTTTTTGATCTGTCGAAACTTAAGAATGTTTGAATCTCTTTGACATTAGATTGAGGGGGCATTCCTTTACTCCTTGTACCTTTTACATGTTCATGCCAATTCTCTACGCAGAAAGCTACAAACCCAAAAAGGTTATCCGTGGAACCTTAAAGAGTTATTTTTGAGCATTTGTGTACAAAGAATGCTATATTAATCTAAGCAGTTCCTTTCTTACATGATGTCTGTGTTGCTGAACATCTGGTGAATACATTAGAATATCATCCAAGTACACAATCGCATATCTATCCAATAGGTAATGAAAGATGTACTTAACAAAATATTGAAATGCTGCTGGAGTGTTGCACAACCAAACAGCCATTTCCCAGTGCAGATGGGTTTGACTGCCCTTGGCGATTTGTGTGCAGGGCTTGGCAGCAGTAAATTAAGTATCATAAAAAAACATGAAATTCACTGGCAAAAAGCCACAGTTAAAAACCGAGTTATTGTTCCCTAACTCACTTTGCCTGCCATGCAAAAAACACAAAAAAAAACACCCTTTTCAAAATGGCACAGGCAAAGAAGACTGACTACCAACAGCAAAACCTTGCAGGAGGTTAGAGTTGTATGTGTTTCCCCATCTTGTTTGACACTCAGTTGAGTTTCCGTTCTGCATGGATTTGTTTAGCATAACAGTTTTAATTTGTTGGCACATTGTAGGCATTCATTGTAACATAATGGCTATCCCTGATATATCTGTGTTCAATCCCTGCCATATTGTCTTGATTCCTGCTGACATTTTGACTCAGACATAATTGTGTTCCTTCTGTTACATATTGGAGAGATATATGACATCATTCTAGGTATTCCTGGCATAAAAACAGTCCATCCATAAACTGTGGCCATAAGTGATGTTATCCAGGCTATCTCCGACCCAATGATGGAAAACCTTTGCCACACGATGAACCTGATATTTGATGATAATGATTAGGTCTGGGTGAAATTTTAATTATGCCAGAGTAATCAGAGTAATTTCAGTAATTACTCTTTGTTAGAAATTTGGTTGTTGGTTGACTTGGATGGAAGCCCTGGTCAAGCAGCAACTGCAATCATTGCCAGAGTAAGGCGCAAGCCAACCCTAAATTTACCAGTGCTCAATCCCCTGATAGCTTGTCACAGAGCAGTCAAACTTAACTTGGAGGCAATGTGTAAAGTATTTGTGCAACATTTCAAACAGTGAAAGGACCTCAGAAAGGAGATCCCACAGCAGGTTGGAAATATAGAACTGAATTTAACAAATTAAACAGGAACAAAATGACAAAAATCCAACTAGTAGAATTGTAGATATGGAATTTTAAAGTTTTTCTTTGGTGAAAATAGGGCCAAAAGGTGTAAAGTGCCAACTGTGGATAACTGGTCGCACCGGACCGGGACAAAGACACAAGTTCAGGCCGACCATGATGGAGTATGGGCGGGCTACAGGGAGCCAGTTAGGTCCACTGAACAGAGTACCTTAAATACAAGGCCCTACACAAATTGCCTGACTACTTGAACCACCGCTAGCATCCCTCAAGAAGAGACCAGGAAAGCAATACACCAAGAAAGCCAGCTGGTTCACTCCTGCCCTCCCCGAGTCCAGGCGTTCCTGCAGATGACTCGAGAAGAGAAGGAGGAAAAACAAAACCCCAGAAACCTACACAACCTTCAAATCTGCATACCACCTCCTCCTCAAAACCACAAAGAAAATGGCATTCCAAGACATAATCAATGCCAAAGCACACAACAGCAAAGAACTCTTCACCATTTTCAAGGAGTTCACCAGGCCCAACAGTGAGACCACAGACATCCCATCCTCCCAAGACATGTGCAACAGACTCTGCACCTTCTTCCACCACAAGATCAGGCAGATCTACGACAGCTTTGATGGCTTAGACCCTGCCACTATGCCTGCTACCACTGCACGCAGCCACTCCGCACCCCAACAGAACATGCTCAGCAGAACCCCGCTCACAACAGAGGACCCGCTCCAGACCATGAAGGGCATCCACTCATGAGCTCCGTCGGATCCTTGCCCATACCACATCTTCCACAGAGCAGCTGCCACCATCGCCCCCCAGCTTCGCTGCACCATCAACTGCTCCATCGAAGCCGCCACCTTCCCTGATGATTGGAAACATGCCAAGATCAACCCCCTTCTGAAGAAGCCGTCCTCAGACCCAACAGACCTCAGGAACTTCAGACCCATCTCCGCCCTCCCCTTCCCAGCCAAAGTCATCGAGCAGGCCATCAACGCTCAACTATCCAAGTTCATCGAAGTAAACCATGAACTGGACTACTCCCAATCCAGCTTTGAAAGCAACCACAGCATGGAGACCGAACTTCTCGCAGCCACCGACGACATCCGCTCCCTCCTCGACTGAGGCAAGACTGCAACCCTCATCGTACTGGACCTCTCGGCCGTTTTCGACACTGTATCTCACCACACCCTAATCACGAGACTCCACAACGCCGGCATCTGTGACAAGGCACTGGACTGGATCCACTCCTTCCTCACCGGCCTGGCACAGGGAGTCAGACTACCCCTGTTCTTATCAGAATCTACAGAGATCAGCTGCGGAGTGCCCCAGGGTTCCTCCTTGAGCCCCACCCTCTTCAACATCTACATGGCCCCCCTAGCAGACATTGTCAGAAGCCACGGACTCAACATTGTCTCCTATGCCGATGACACCCAGTTGATCATCTCCCTCACCAACAAACCCACAAACGCCAGAAACAACTTTCACAGTGGAATGAAGGCCTTTGCCACCTGGATGAAAGACAGCTGCCTCAAGCTCAACTTGGACAAGACCAAAGGACTCATCCTGGGTCCCACCCCTTTAGCCTGGAACGACACCTGGTGGCCAGCAGATCTGGGACCCCCTTCCACTCCTATGGACCACGCACGCAACCATGGCATCATACTGGACTCATTGCTCTCAATGAACCACCAAATTAACTCAGTTTCCTCACACTGCTTCTACGCACTCAGCCTGCTTCGAAAGATATTCAGATGGATCCACACAGAATCCAGAAAGACTGTCACCCACACACTCATCACCAGCAGACTCGAGTACTGCAATGCACTCTTGTTGACTGGTCTCCTGATCTGAAGCCTCAATGACATAACAGGCTTCCAACAACCTTGCAACTGCAGCTGGACTCTGCCATCTGTGAGTCTACCTTACCAAGTGGTGCTACCCCAGTCCTGGACCCTTGGAGGTACGCCTAATGTGCTTTTGAACACAGCATATTCAAATGTAAGTGAGGTTTGGCCCAGCTTCTCCCTTCCATTCTGCCAGTGATGGCCCATCCAGTACCGCCTAAGCTCACATTGTGTGTGGCTGTCTAGGAGCACTACACAATGCCCAACTGCCAACTACACCCAGTCATGTGACCAGAGACAGGCTGCAGGCACCAAATGGCTAAAGCAAGAAAATAATTCATATGGCAAGTGTACACTCTTACTTGAAACCTGGCCGCACAGCTAAAAAACAATTTGGCTTGTTTAAACAAATGATCGTTACAATAACTCACTGTCAGGTAGTGTAAACAACCTTTACACGTATAGTTTATTTTGATGGGTAATTTCCCACTGTTCAAAAATACTTTTTCTTCAAAACAAGAATAAGAAGAGTTCATGCAATGTTTAAACAAATGATCGTTCCAATAACTGACTGTCAGGTAGTGTAAACAACCTTTACACGTATAGTTTATTTTGGTTGGTAATTTCCCACTGTTCAAAAATACTTTTTCTTCAAAACAAGAATAAGAAGAGTTCATGCAATGTGATTCATAACAACATATTGAACATTTCCAAAATTAACATTGAAGATTTTCTTGGTGTTTAAACGAAGAAAATGCTGCTTCTTTTGAAGAGATGTTGTGCGTGCCCAATGCATTTCGGGAAATGAATCCCTTCTTCAGGGGCCACTGTAAGAAATAATCAACGAATGCAGTTATTTAAATGTCCTCCAATATACAGAAGAGGGGTGCTTATATAAATACACTGGTGATGAATATCTGACAAGGTGAATCTCAACTTCTTGCTCAAATCTTTTCGGGATACATGTCCAAACGCAGAACTTCGCCCACCATGATGCTGTGAAAAGTAATGCTGCCACCTTAGACCAGTGATATCCACTAATTTATGCTATCAGAAGTATGGTAAATGTAGGGCTGTTCATGCGAGGATTAAACATAAGGTGCAACCTCTAGACACTTAGTCAAGATGTGGATTGTCATAAAACTTGGCAAAAAATGTCAGTGGAAAGAGAACACAAGAAAAGGTTTTCTGTGAATGATATAATTTCCCAGCATGCTGATACAAAAGTGAGGTAGATGTGTACCCAAGGCAAAAGGAAAGTGCTGTAAATTGCCAACTTACTAAAATAGAGAAGCTCCATACTAATCTCCGTGACTAAGTAGATGAGGAACGTAGACTGTGGAATAACCAATATAGATAAGTCGCTATTAATAAACAAGACTATGCAATCTGACTAAAAGTAAGAAATGGGTAAATTCGAGTGCTCAGTTACCTAGCGACCAATGCCTTAAGGAATTCAATGAAGTCCTTGTGAAAAAATGCCCAATATTCTTTAAAGAAGTTCCTATAAAAAAGGGAAAGGTAAATGGAAAAATGTAGGTCTGGTCTGGTAGTATGTCTGCTAAATATTGAGGAGCATCACAGAAATTCTTACCTTCATGTGATACTGACACAGCCTGCGTACGGAGAAACGCGAGTTGCGATAACCACCTAGAACTACGGGAAAAATAGCGTTCCTGGGAAATGGAAGTAAAAACAGGACTAATCGAATGCAGTCATCCAATCTACACAGAATGTTGGTGCCATCTTTGAAATGCCCCAACAATAATGGCATAAATAGTCTTTCAATTAATTAAGTTAAGTGGAAATGACTAAATGCCTATCTTCTAACCTGTTGTATTTACAAATATGTTGCGATCAGAGAGACTTGCTGTAAAGTGATCCCTCAAAATAAAGCACAATAGAGTTACTGATTGCGAGATTAAAGGTGCAGATTGCACCTGAAATTACTTTCAAAATTGTGTCCCCATTGTAGTAAAATCCATAAGGTGTGCATTGTCTAACTGAATAAGCTGAAGCCATGTACTAGTGATACCTAGACTAGCATGTGCAGTTAATGTGAAAATAAATAAAGTTGGTGTGTTCAAAATCAACAAGGTGAAAAAAGCCCCGCTTCCCATGAAAGTCAATTTGTGCACCGCTTATAGGTGTGATCAGAGTGCTTCAAGGTGGAAGAAAAACAAGCTGGATATGTAGATGATGTTGAGCAATAAAAATGCATAAAAAGAAGTTCCAATTAGGAGTAGAAAAATACTGATGATGGTAAGACAATAAAATAACTTGTCTGCTGAGATATTCCGCCTATGCTGAACATGTCAAAAAAAGACAATCATCGTTATCAAAAGTCAGAAAATGAAGTTACATATTATGGTGCACCCAAGTTGTTGAGAAACTCGTTATAGCTATTTATGATGATGTGAAACAGACATAACTGACATGTTGCAAGACCACATACATTGTTTTATGAACATACAGTAACCAACATAATGGTACAAGTTAAACATAATCTTCCTGCTTGCAATGAATGACATCATTATGAGAGTTATGCAACAACTACACTGTTAAACCTTACTAAACATGGTGATGTTTCTCTGTTCAATGATGCTATGTATTGAACAAGACAATTTTATGTATTAGATAAGGTTATAAAAAGCAAATCATGTCAATTTTGTCATTAAGACCAGAGGGTATCATTGTATTACATTTTTAATCCACCAAATTTCCCTCTGTGACAGTAATTTAGAGTTATCTGTATCTGGTCTGATCTGAATGGTTTCTAGAATAAGAAACCTGAGTTGAGCTATGTTATGTGTGTTTTCTAACCAGTGCACAACTAAATTGGAGTTAGTGTTTTGATTACGTATCATGCTTTTGTGCTCAGTTATTCTCACTTTAAATTTCCGTTCAGTTTTGCCAATGTACATTAGGCCACATGGGCACTTAATGCCATGAATTACAAAATCTGAATTGCAATCTGCTGAATGCTGAAGTTGCACCGGTTTGCCCGTCATTGGATGTGTAATAGAGTTCTCTGTGATTACATTATTGCAATGTATGCAATTATAGCATTTCTTCATGCCAGTTTCAAGATGACTACGCTGTGGTTTGGGATTGGTTAATATATCTTTTATGTTCTTACTTCTTTTGTAGGCAAATAAAGGCTTTTCAGAGAATACGTTTTTGAAATCAGGTTCATGCTGTGAAAGTTCCCAGCGTCGATTGATGATTTTTTTAATTGTATTGGATCTGGTAGAGAATTTGGATACAAAAACCATCCGCTCCTGAGGATCTTTCACTTTGGTCTTCAATAGTTCACAGCATTCAAATAAAGATGTTCTTGCCTCACCTTTCTGTAGAATGTTTGCTGGGTATCTTCTTTGTGTGAAATTACGTTTTTGTTCATCTAGTGCTGTTGCAAAAGCTTCTTGTGTAGAAGAAATCCTTTTTACCCTTAACATCTGTGAATATGGTAAAATATTAATCAAATTGCCCGGGTGGACACTGTGAAATATTAGTAAATTATTGTGATCTGTTTTTTTCTTGTATACTGTAGTCTCAAGCTTCATGTTGGTCTTAGTAACCAATACATCTAAAAAGGGTATACTGTTGATGCTGGTGGTATGTGTGAATTGGATTCTTGGGTTTTTCTGATTAAGTTCCTTGATTTTAATCTCCAATTCCTCTTGGGTATCATTCCATATTAAGAAAATATCGTCAATAAACCGACAATAAAAAAACCAAGTTGGAGCTCCAGTTTGGGTCAGTAAAAATCCAATCTTGTTCAAACTTCGCCATGAAAATATTGGCGTACGCCAGCACTCCTGCAAAGCCCATAGATGTACCGCTGAGCTGAAGATAGAATTCATTGTTCCACATGAAATCACTATGCTGTAAACAAAACTGCAGTATTTTCAAGATGAAGACCTTGTTAGCTTGAATGACTGGCTGTAGTAACAATGCCCATTCACAAGCTTCAATCCCTTCATAGAAAGGAATTGAAGAGCACAATGCTGTTACATCAATTGTACAAAGTATCCAGTGTTCGTGTGCTCCACAATCAAGGTCCTCAGTGAGTTGTAAAAATTGTGTAGTATCCTTTATATACGATTTCCATGATTGTACAAATGCTTGCAAAAAATAATCCACGTATTTGCCCAAAGGCTCAAACAGGGAATTGCACCCTGACACTATTGGTCTGAATGGAGGATCATATAAGTTCTTATGCACTTTCAGAAGCATGTACAATCGGGACGTCTGGGATGTTGAACAGTTAAAAAGCTCCGTGTGTTTGATAAAATCCATTCCATTTCTTGTGCTTTTTCCAAGACCATGTTTACTGTCTTCATTATTTCCATCATGGGATCTGTGTCTAATCGTGAATATACTGCTGAATCCGTAACGTGTTCTTGGACTTTCCTTAAATAAAATCTTCTGTCCATGACCACCAAAGCTCCTCCTTTGTCTGCCATTTGAAAAATTATTTGTTGATTATTAGACAACTCTCGAATGATTCTGAATTTGTTCTTGGTTAAATTGGAACGAGTTGTTGGTTGTAGATTCAGTGCTGCCACATCCTTTTTAATCAAAAATTCAAAAGTATCTAAAACCTTGTGTGAAACTGGTGCAGAGTAGATGCTGCGGGGATTGAATTCCTTGTAAAGAGGTTGTTCTTGTTCTTCTGTAGGTGGTAATATGTTCCTGAAGAAATGTCTGAGCCTTAAATTTCTCATAAATGTAAAGATCGAAACTTCCAACTCTACTTTGTTGGTGTTGTACGTGGGAACAAAGGAGGTGCCTTTGTTCAATACTTTGAGTTGTTGCGTTGTCAAAACCGTAGAAGATATATTGATGATTACGTTTTGATCTGGCACTTTCAGAATTGTAATTTAAAATCCGACTTCACCATAAATTAAGATCTTAAATTAGGATTCCAGAGACATCAAGCATGAACCAGTCATTTCTTCCCATTTGGAAATTACACTTATAAAATGTAATAGGGCAACTCCAATGTTATCCTATTGGAGAGATAGGTCTTGCAGTAGTGAAAAATGAATTTAAGAGGTTTTCACTATCAGGACATGTAAAACTTAAAAGTATATGTCCTTCTTTTTAAATACTTTGCACCCTACCCTCTGAGCTGTCTAGGGCTTACCCTATGGGAGACTTATGTGCATTTAAAAAGGAAGACTTAGGCCTGAAAGAAGGGATATTTTGACATGGCAGTTTAAACTGTACTCACAGACTCTGCAATGGCAAGCCTGAAGCATATTTAAAGGTTACTTAAGTGGGTGACACAATTAATGCTGCAGGGCCACTAGTTGCATTTAATTTACAGGCACATGTAGTAGTGCACTTTACTGGGGGTCTATAAGTAAATTAAATATGCCAATTGAGTATAAGCCAATGTTACCATATTTTGAGCAGAGAGCACAAGCACTTTAGCACTGGTTAGCAGTGGTAAAGTGTGCAGTGTACTAAGGCCAGCAAAAACGAAGTCAGCAAAAGCAGGAGGTCTGAAGGCAAAAAGTTAGGAGAAAACAATGCCACGGATGCACGGTCTCATACACCCCGAAGTGGAAGTCACTTGAAATGGGATAGTTAATAAAAAAGGCTACTGCCAGCAAGGATGTTCAATACCATTAAAATTGACATTTGCACACCTTTTGCAATGGTAAACTGGCAAAAATATTGGTGCTTATCCTACTCCCTTTTCACTTTGGTGTATAAGACACATTTCTGGAATTTCTCAGACCTAAGTGTCACAACTGTTAGTATGCCATAACTACAACATAAAGTACTGGGATCAGGTTACTGGTGCAATGAGGGGTGATGTGCAGTCCATCCATCTTGCTACAGACATGTGGGCCTGAATTCTGGCTACAGACTGCATGTGCATCAGTTCATACTGGGTCCCTTTCAGGGGGGTTAAGAAAAGGTTATCACTAGCGATCACCACTACTGTTGCTATCCAAGGCACTAATTGGCATGCACCAGTTGTAAGGTTCTTAATGGAAAGGCACACAGAGCTGCCAACATCCTGGAAAAATGTAATGTCAATATTTGCAAACGGCTTGAATCCAGGGGTTTCCACGATTGGCTTTCTTGCCACTGGCAATGGCAGTAGTATTGTCAACATCGTCAAATCCATGGCATTTGGGCATTCTATGTATTCTGTTTAGCCCTTTGCATGAAGTTGATTTGCATTGCTTCCTTAAAAGGGAAGAAAAGGTCCTGAACAAACTGATCACCTGTAGCAGGATTTGCACACATGTCAGTCATAGAGCTAATGAATTCCCCATTAAAGTCCTCACAGTGCAGATTCCAACCTGTCGGAAATCCACTTTGTACATCCCTCAACACTTGTTTGAGCATTGTAAACCTATAAATGATTATGTGTAACAAAGGAGTTGAGATGCAACAACCTAAGTCATGTCAATGGGTGGTGACAATTGAGGACAAATTGAGTGCCTGATTAAAATGCTTGTACCCAATGAGATTTTGTCATGGGAAGTTGGCAACAAAGATTCTATCATAAGCCAAGACACACCATTGTTGCACTTACTGCAGGCTCATTTGCATGAGGTGGAAGAAACATTTAGCAACTTTAATGATGACACTGCTTGTACGGTCTACAGTTTAGTCATTCTTTTGAAAACATAACTGGCGGCAAAAAGAGTTTGTACCTTTTGCAGAGTACATATGTGCTATTATACTGGATCTGTGGCTTAAACATGGGCTGTGTCCTCTCATTTGCATACACAGTCCCTGGATTTTATTTATTTATTTATTTAAAAGGTTTTATATAGCGCTGGCTCCACCCGGGGGTATCAGAGCGCTTTACATTGGAATGACAATATTACATGGAATACAAAACAGTGGTGTCCAAAAGAAGCATTCAGACATGACAGACTTTGAGGACCACATTGAGTAATATAGCATGACTTAATAAAAAATGCAAGGAAGTAGCAATTTACAAAAACAACAGGTGAATAGAGTAACTACAAATTATTACACAATATAAAGGAGGAAGACTCATTTTTTGTGTATAAGGAAGGGTTTTGAAAGTGAGAGAAACGGGGGGAGGGGAAGTGTTCGGCAAGGGGTGGTAGGGTGGAAGAAAAGGTGAAGATGGGTAGGGAAGGGGGTGAATAGGTGGGGTCGACACAGGAGGAGTGAAGAGAGGGGGAAAACGGGGTTCCAGATGGGGGGGAGAGTATAACGGGTATGGTAATGGAAGGATTAAGTGTAGGAAGGTGGAATCTGACTATATGGTTGCCCCCACTTTTTTTATGGTGTTTTGCTGGTTTATGACTTAGTTGGACTGGGATCCTGCTATTCAGGGCCCCAGTCTATCTGCTTTCTCTGTAAAAAGGTTTCCATGTGCCTTAGGCACATCACTGATTGGAATCTGGAGTGCCCTTATAAGTCCCTAGAATGTGGTATACTATGTACCAAGGGCATAGGTACCTCAGAGGCCTACCAGGGGCTGCAGCATGTATTATGCCACCCCTGGAAGGCCATCCAAACTGACACCACAGGTCTGCTACTGCAGCCTGGGTAAGGTGGTACATGCACTCCTTACTGTGATATAGGTTACCTATATCACTAAATACATACACACATATAAACCTATAAGTCACTCCTAAGGCAGGCCTTATCAATCCTAAAGGCAGAGTGCATGGTTCCTATGTGAGAGGGTGCCCCTGCATGAGCAGGGCCCCTCTGCAGCGTTCGGAGACCCTTCTCTGATGCTGTTTGTAGTGCAGCCTGACCATATACTCTTAAGCGCATTATAACCTCGCGTTAAATGCTAACTTTGGAATGGCTGCACCTAAACATGTCGTGTTTGATGTCAAACATCTTGGAATACTACCCCCCGCCAATTCTGGCGGCGGGGGTAGAATTCCACCCTTCTAGAGGGAAAGACATGTTAACTCTGGCTAGCCCGGTAACTTCTTTCCAAAGCCCTGGCATCACAAAATGGATGCTGCTGCCACAGACACGAGTCTGGCCTCCTGCTGCTGGACGAAACTCCGGCAGGGGAGGCCTGGACAATAGGTTTCCTGTCCCAGGGAGGTGTGACCACCTCCCCAGACAGGATAATGTGTATTGGGGCTGGGCGGGAGCACTTTCGGGTGCTTTGAAGTCCTGCACTGGGGGCACACTTGGTGTCCCTGTGCATACCCCAGTTCAAACCGGATCAGGGGCTTGCAGCCCCTGCTTTGGCGCGAACTGGACAAAGGGAAAGGGGTGTAGCCACCCCTCTGCCCTGACCCACCCATAGGTGGGGCCACAGAGTAGTCCAACCCCTATACTTAGTATAAGTATAGGAACCCAATCCTTAGATTTTTAGATTATCCCTGGACGAAACTCTGAAACTGAATCCTGGACCTTCGACGCTCTACTCACGATTAGAGGACAGAAGAATCTCCCTTGGGGTCAAGGAGTGACTCCCCTGCTTGGCAGGCACCAAAGAAGCATCTGTCCGGTTCGCATTTCTGAAGCTCCCATCGGACGCCGAAGTCATCGCATCACCAGAGGGAGATTCTCAGACTTCCCCAAGGCTACCCTGAGACCCCAGCAAAGCTGAGGCCCGTAGCTATCGTGGGTGACTTGAGACCGTGACCCCTGGACACCGAGCACATTTGTGAGTGCATCCTTTTCTGGGTCTTCCACGAAGTCGTGCTTTGGGCTCCGAGTAGCCCTAGCCTCCAGCACCAACTGCACCGAAGATCCCTGGTCTCCACTGCACGAGTGTCCTGTGAGCCAGATCCACGTGCGACGTCTTGAGGCTCCTTCGCGGTCGCTAGCCCGTTGGCTAGTAGCCCTTAACGAAGGCCAATCTTTTTCTTACTTGGCATCCTGGTTGCTCCAGGCCTGCCCTCACTTACCCTTGCTGGGTGAGTTCCCCAGACCTTGCTGGTCTGCACCATCGACGATCATCTTCTGCATCAAGACTTGCCGTTGCCAAGGCTTGTTGGGTCCAATCCAGTCGCCAACACCTCAGCACTCGACAAACATCGTGTACCAGCTGGAATCCTGCTCCTGGTCGCCGACAACGCCTCCTGGACCTCGTGGCTGAAGAGTCAAGACGACCATCAACGCACCTGAAGCACTCGACATCGGTGGGCATCTGTCCATCGCCTTCCTGGTCACTGGCTAGTGACCCAGACTCTGTCCCCTCTGCTTTCAGGTTCTTCAGAACTCCGATCCACACTTGGATCCACCCGGACACTTTTCACTTGGTCGCCAGCAGCACTTTGCAGCAGATCGCCATTCAAATCGACGACGAAACCCGACCCCGAAAGGCACCTATGCACCCGGCTTCCCTGGGTGAGGTAACACGAGTACTCCGGTGCTCCCGTGGGTAGAGACTCTTCAAAGTCCTAGATCTCAAAGGGATTGCTCCAAGTCCTCCTTTAAGTGTCCCTTTTCTTTAATTTCCCGATCACGACTTTCTCCATAGAAGTCAACGGCGTATCGCGGTTGTGTATTTACACTGCACGCGTCCCCCGTGGGACCCCTGTGTCACTACCTTGGGTGGTTCCTTGTGGTCCAAGCACTTCTAGAGGCTCTAGGCCTAGTGTCTAGTTCAGTCGTGGTTCTTATACCACTTTATTGGTATATGGTTTGGTACGCCCCTAGGGCCCAAACGTGCATTTGTGCTATTACTATGTTTAAATAACTTCTAACTTATGTACTTCGAACTCTAGCCTCATAAAGAGACTAGAGGGGTGTGTTTAGCAATAAATACATATATTTTGAATATATACCTGGTGTGGTGCTCTTTCATTTGATCACTCAAGAGATTATAGACTGGTAAAACAAGCTGCTTTACATTCCTTCAAGACTTAGCCTGAAGGCTGCTCTCCATAGCTACCACTAGGATAGCTTTCAATAAGGTTGTCTTTAACCTATCTCCAATAAGGGGTTGTTTGGACTGGTGCAAGGTGCCCACTATAATTAGTGGACAGCATATACCAGGCCAACTTCTCACATTAAGGACCCCAGTATTTGTTGAGCAGGTGCATTTTAAGGTCTTTTTTGAAACTGACGTATGAAGGGTTAAGTCGTAGATCTTTAGGGAGGGCATTCCAGATGCTGGGAGCCTTACCAGAGAAGGAGCGAGATTGCGCGGCTTTCTTTTTTAACAGAGGGGGGACGAGGAGGAGAGAATTGGTACTTCTCACCTGTCGGGCACTGCCCGCTTTTTTGAGTTTGTTTGAGAGGTAGAGGGGGGTCTTTTGATGAAGGGCTTTGTACGTTATGCAGGCTATTTTATAAGAGGATCTGCCTTCGATAGGAAGCCATTTAAGGGTCTTGAGAGCAGGCGAGATGTGGTCAGAGCGTTTGCAGTCAGTTGTAAGCCTGGCCGCTAGGTTGAGAACAGATTTGAGGGGGCAAGGTGGACTTTGGGAGATCCGGAGAGTAGGGCGTTGCCATAGTCAATTTTCGAGAGGACTAGAGATTGGACAACAGATTTGAAATCTTCCGGTGGAATGAAAGGTTTGATTTTTTTGAGATGTTGGAGCATGAAAAGTGCTCCTTTCGCCGAGTTTTTATGTGGGAATTGAGCGTTAACTTACTGTCAATGGTGATGCCAAGGGATTTTACTGATTCGGATAAGGAGAAGCGAACAGTTTAGGGCATTAAGGTCAGAGAGCCATGTTTGGATGGGGAGTGGGTTGTTTTTAGGAGAGAAAAGAATGATTTCAGTTTTGTTTGGGTTGAGTTTGAGATGATTTGAGTAGAACCAGGATTGTATATTAGCCAGGGCGGTGTTAAGGTGTAGGACATCTGAGTGGGACTTTATTTTATAGTACAGTTGGGTATCGTCGGCATACAGGTGGTAGGTAATGCCGGCTTGTTTAAGTATGAGTGTAAGGGGTTCCATAAATAAGTTGAATAGAGCAGGAGAGAGGATAGATCCTTGGGGGACACCAAGGGAGACAGGAGTGGGGCTGGAGAGGCAATTTTGGATTTTGATTTGCTGGGTTCTGTGTTGGAAATAGGAGGTGAACCAGTTGAGGACAGTGCCATTTAGACCGAAGCGAAGTTTAAGTGTATTGAGTAAGGTTAAATGGTTAACTGTATCGAATGCCGCAGAGAGGTCAAGGAGAATGAGTAGGCAGGTCTCACCATTATCCAGGGCGTGGTGGATGTCATCAACTATATTTAGCAATGCAGTTTCAGTGCTGCAGCCTTTACGGAAGCCGGATTGTAGAGGGTCGAGTAGGTTGTAAGTGTAAATGTGTTTATCCAATTGCAGGAGGGCACATTTTTCAAGGGCTTTTGAAAGAATGGGGAGGTTTGAGATGGGGCAGAGGTTATTAGGGTCGTTGGGGTCAGCCTTAGGGTTTTTAGGAATGGGCGTGACCTGTCCGAGTTGGAGGGAGACAGGGACGCACCCCGAGGAAAGGGAGGAGTTGATGATTTTGGTCCAATAAGGGACAAAGACGTGCTTAAGGTCTTGGACGAGGGTAGACGGGAGGGGGTCTTTTGTGTGAGAGGACGGTTTTAATTTGGACAGGATGTTAAAGACTTCTAGTTCGGAAACGGAGTGGAAATTTTGCCAGGAGGCATTATTTTTTAGCTGTATTTTGTCAGGGTAGGTTTCAGGAGGGGTTGTTCAAAGTTGGTGCGGGGGGAGGTAGGGGGCAGGATCAGGGGGGAGGGTGTAGGAGTAGTAACAAGGGTATATTGGGGGTTGAGAGGGATCTGAGTTAAAATGAAGGATTGGTCAATTTTGGCGATTTTTTCAGACAAAAAGTTAGCAATCTCTTCACATTTTTTGGTGGATGCCATCAAGTGGAGGGGGGCGGGGGAGGTTTGGTTTCTAATAATGTTGAACAGTTCTCTGGGTCTATTTTTAGCATGGGCGAGTTGTGAACGAAAGAAGGATGCCTTTTCAAAGAAAATGTGTTTTTTGTAAGTAGATCTAGCGGTTCGAAGGAGGACGAGATTGGAGGGGAAGGGTGTTGTCTCCAAGTTCTTTCAGCCAGTCTGAGAGCACGTCTTTCATTGTTGAGGTCTGAGTTAAACCATGATTTGGAAGGGATATTTTTTGAGTTTTTAGTTTGGGTGGTACTAGTTGATCTAAAACCTCGGAGACAGTTTTATTATAGTGCTCAGTGAGCTCATTAGCATTAAGAGAGGGAGGGGTGCAACTAAGTTGAGCTTGGAGTTTGGCCTCCAGTACACCAGGGGGGATACGATTAAGGTTTCTGGTAGAAATTTTGTTTTTGTTGTTTTTAGGTGGGGAGGGCGGGGCTAAGGGGGAAATCATGAACAGTATGAGGTGGTGGTCAGACCAATCGACAGGGATGATGTTGGATAAGGATGCCAAATCATTGTTTGCAATGATGGCATCAAGAGTAGCCCCTTTTGAGTGGGTTGGGGAATGGCAGAGTTGTTTGAGGTCATTAATCTCCAGAAGGATATTGAGGAGTTTGATAGTAGCGTCCTCGTGCACATTCCAGTGAAGGTTTAAGTCTCCTAGGAAGAGATTTTTAGAACTAGAGAGTGACGATTGAGTAAGAAGGTCAGATAGTTCCTCAGCGAAGGGAAGAGGTTCACCCGGAGGGTGATAAATGTTGTGTAGACATATTGGGGGAGCGTCTTGGATCTTAAGTTCCGCTCCTAGATATTCAAAGGTTGCAAAGTCTGTGTTTTTGACTAGGGAGAGCTGGAGTTCACTTTTAAAGATTATTGCTAGTCCACCTCCTATTCGCTTTGGTCTGTCTTTTCTGATGATAGAGTAACCAGGGGGGAGAGTAAGTCCAGGATGGGTGTTGAATGATCATTGAGCCAGGTTTCCGTGAGGAAGCCGACGTCTATATCTTCACTAAGGATAGTTTCGGAAATTTCGGTCGCATGTTGAACCGCCGAACGGCAGTTCATGAGCATGCAGGCCAGGGGCTTAGGGTTGTTTTTAGGGGGGGGCACGAGTGGATGGCGGAAAGCTGAGGAGGGGGTCTGGGGGAGCCGGGAGAGGAGGGGATTCTGCTGGTCCCTATAATAACAGGGATGTTGGAGTGAGGAACGGCCGTCTTCTTAAGTTAGGTTATTTGCAGGTAGGAGTTGCAGATGTCGGATAGGTCAGTGGCGGAGTGGTCGTTTAAGGTGCGAAGAGGTCTATGTGTACGGTGTGTAGTGGTGTGGTTTTCCAAGGTTTGGGATTTGTGGGTTTTTGAGGACCAGTGTATGGTGAAGTGGACCAGGGGGGGCGAGTTTTGGGGTTACGGAATTTGAAGTCTTTGAAATCCTCTCTAAGCCGGGCGACTTCAGATACCAAGTAAGCAATATTGCGGTCAATGTTGCAAAGTGTCTGAGTTAAAAGAGTGAGGTGGGACATAGTTGAGGCAGGAGGGGGGGAGGTGTGTTCTGAGTTGGTCAGGGGAGGTGTTCTAGCGATCGGAGAGGGGGGGAGGTCTGGGGGAGGCGAGAACGGTGCTGATGTTGTGGGAGTGGGGGAGGTCTGTGGGGTGGAGGGGAGTACCGGCGGTCGGGGGAGGTGCGTGGGGAAGGATGGGATAGTAAAAGAGGTGGTTGTGGCAGGAGGAGTGGAGGAGGTGTGTTCGGAGTTGGTCGGGGGTGGATGTCTGGTGTTGGGAGAGGGTGAGAGGCCTGGGGGGTGGTAAGCGGGGTGCTGTGGCTGTGGGAGTAGGAGTAGGAGAGGACTGGGGGTGAGAGAGGGGTGATCTGGGAGTGTGCGGGAGTGACAGTTATGGAGAGGGATGGGATAGTTATAGGGGTAGGGGACGGGATAGTAGGAGAAGAGAGGGTGTAAGGGGTGAGTGGAGAGGCAGCATCAGAGTTGGGGGTGGGAGTGAAATTCGGAGAGGGGGGAGTGGTGGCAGGAGGGGGTGTGGTGGTGCGGGCTAGGAGGGGAGCTTGGGGGGCTGGAGAGGGGTTAACTGTAGAGCTCGAGGTCAGAAGGTGACAGTCGTTGGAGAGCTTGGGAGTTTGGGGGATGGTGAGAGTTTGGGATGTTTTGGGTGGGATTCAGGGTTGGGTGCTGGATAGGAAGTCGTAGAATAGGATATATTCTTGAGGTTAGAGATGTCTAGGGGAAGAAGGGCATTCGTCATGGAGGCAGGGGAGCACAGGGACATGTCTGGGGGCAGGGGAGTCGAGGGGAGAGGAGTAGGTGAGGACAACAGGTGGGACAGAGTGCTGAAATGATGCTCGAAGATGTTGAGGTGGATTTCAGAGGCTTGTATGAGGATATTTCCAGTTTTGAAGATGGAGATGTCAATTTCACTGGGGAAAGTAGGGGAGGGGGTAGTAGATAGTTTGAAACCGTAAGGAATGTTGTTAGATTTAGTAACTGGGAGGTGGCGTGGGAAGGTGCTCTTCCATTTGGAGGGGCGCTTAGAATAGAAAATGTAGTTGGTTATTATGGGGGACGTGAGGCTGTGGTAGTTATCCACGATAAGGGTTTCGGGATGCCGGATTAGTAATTTATGTTTGAAATTTTTCTCAGCGTTTTTAGAAAGATTGAGAGGGTAGGGAATGGACCAGGAGTTGGGGCCATGTTTGGTGAGGGAGGGGTGTAGGGAGGAGAGAGCGGGGTTGGAGTGGGATGTGGGATTGGGACTAAGGTGGGGCATGGTGGTCAAAAGGTTGGAGGAGATGGGGGGAGAAAGGAGGGAGGGTGGAGTGATATGAAGCTAATAAGGGGATAACGAGGAGTTAGGGGTGGAAGGTAGAAGGTTGAAGTAAGATGAGGGAACAGGCTAATTAGTAATGTGGAAATAATTAAGAAAGAGCAGCACAGTAGTTAAATCAGCAATATAAAAAAGTTCAACAGTATTTAGACATTTAGTATAGAATGAATAGATGTCCGTTAGAGGATAGTAGGTGGTTGCAAAAGGTTGGAGATTACCCTGTGGGCTCACATAGGGGTCCAGTCTGCGCTGGTATTAAGATAGCTATTGCAGAGGTAAACCCAGTGGTAAAAAGAGAAAGCTGGTGATCCGGGGAAGGGCGTTTTTGGCACAGCAGGTTTTGAGTGAGGGACGGCAATCAATCGTAGTAAGTTTGCGAGCGACTAGACGGTCCGGGGGACTTCCAGGTGATTAGTGAATTTTTGACCATCAATAGGTGAATGTGTTAGGTTTGGCGCTGCCGAATCAGTGAGAGGAGACAAAAAATTGCGTAAATCAAGAGCAAGGCAGGCGAGTCCCAGCTTGCAGGATCAGAGGGGCAAACGACAAGCAAGTAATTATTTCAACAGTTATTTCAACAGGAAGTTATTTTTGCAGGATCAGCAGGGCACACAACCAGCAAGTAATTATTTCAGCAGATTATTTCAACAGGAAGTTATTTCTGCAGGATCAGAGGGGCACACGACCAGTAAGTAATTATTTCAACAGTTATTTCAACAGGAAGTTATTTCTGAAGGATCAGAGGGACACACGACCAGTAAGTAATTATTTCACAGTTATTTCAACAGGAAGTTATTTCGGCAGGATCATAGGGGCGCACGACAAGCAAGTTATTATTACAACAGTTATTTCAACAGGAAGTTATTTCTACAGGATCAGAGGGGCACGACCAGTAAGTAATTATTTCAACAGTTATTTCAACAGGAAGTTATTTCTGCAGGATCAGAGGGGGACACGACCAGTAAGTAATTATTTCACAGTTATTTCAACAGGAAGTTATTTCGGCAGGATCATGGGGGCACACGACAATCAAGTTATTATTACAACAGTTATTTCAACAGGAAGTTATATTTGCAGGATCAGAGGGGCACACGACCAGCAAGTAATTATTTCCACATTTTCAATTAAATCCAATTCTGATGAACATCGATGCCATTTGATAAGGATCCAGATCGTACCTAGCTTCGATGTAGAAAAGTCAGAGGATCAGGCCATCCTCGAGGCCATTTTGGGAAGTGGCCATTTTGAATAGTGGGTTAAGAGTGGGTGAATAGCCATGAGAAAGCACCATTTTGAGGATTGATTTATCGTTTGAAAAATCGTTGCAGGACCAGGCCAAACAGTCTAAGTGAGGTCGCCACCCCACAACTCACAAAGGAGCCGCCACTCACTTTGCCACTGGATTCAAGCTAGCCTGGCTGATGACGGCTGAATGGCCAGAAACCGGTCCCAGGATGCTTGTTTCCGGTCCAGGGAAGACATGGCTTGGCAGTTCGGGCTGGACTGTTCCCATGAGGCACAGGGTCAGACTGATTTGCATATGGCCATGTCTGAACTGGGGTGGTGGAGTGAGCTAAAGAATGATGATGGATTAAACCCAGATCAGTTGACTGGGGGTGAGTGTTTGATTTGCTCAAACGCTCCGTCCATCGTCCCCTTTGGTATCGCTTTGTTCGCCCTAAGTTGGCAGGGTATGCCTAGACGTGGGTCCCTTGCTCACTTTGCCACTGGATTCAAGCTAGCCTGGCTGATGACGGCTGAATGGCCAGAAACCGGTCCCAGGATGCTTGTTTCCAGTCCAGGGAAGACATGGCTTGGCAGTTCGGGCTGGACTGTTCCCATGAGGCACAGGGTCAGACTGATTTGCATATGGCCATGTCTGAACTGGGGTGGTGGAGTGAGCTAAAGAATGATGATGGATTAAACCCAGATCAGTTGACTGGGGGTGAGTGTTTGATTTGATCAAACGCTCCGTCCATCGTCCCCTTTGGTATCGCTTTGTTCGCTCTAAGTTGGCAGGGTATGCCCAGACGTGGGTCCCTTGCTCACTTTGCCACTGGATTCAAGCTAGCCTGGCTGATGACGGCTGAATGGCCAGAAACCGGTCCCAGGATGCTTGTTTCCGGTCCAGGGAAGACATGGCTTGGCAGTTTGGGCTGGACTGTTCCCATGAGGCACAGGGTCAGACTGATTTGCATATGGCCATGTCTGAACTGGGGTGGTGGAGTGAGCTAAAGAATGATGATGGATTAAACCCAGATCAGTTGACTGGGGGTGAGTGTTTGATTTGCTCAAACGCTCCGTCCATCGTCACCTTTGGTATCACTTTGTTCGCCCTAAGTTGGCAGGGTATGCCCAGACGTGGGTCCCTTGCTCACTTTGCCACTGGATTCAAGCTAGCCTGGCTGATGACGGCTGAATGGCCAGAAACCGGTCCCAGGATGCTTATTTCCGGTCCAGGGAAGACATGGCTTGGCAGTTCGGGCTGGACTGTTCCCATGAGGCACAGGGTCAGACTGATTTGCATATGGCCATGTCTGAACTTGGGTGGTGGAGTGAGCTAAAGAATGATGATGGATTAAACCCAGATCAGTTGACTGGGGGTGAGTGTTTGATTTGCTCAAACGCTCCATCCATCGTCCCCTTTGGTATCGCTTTGTTCGCCCTAAGTTGGCAGGGTATGCCCAGACGTGGGTCCCTTGCTCACTTTGCCACTGGATTCAAGCTAGCCTGGCTGATGACGGCTGAATGGCCAGAAACCAGTCCCAGGATGCTTGTTTCCGGTCCAGGGAAGACATGGCTTGGCAGTTCGGGCTGGACTGTTCCCATGAGGCACAGGGTCAGACTGATTTGTATATGGCCATGTCTGAACTGGGGTGGTGGAGTGAGCTAAAGAATGATGATGGATTAAACCAGATCAGTAGACTGGGGGTGAGTGTTTGATTTGCTCAAACGCTCCGTCCATCGTCCCCTTTGGTATCGCTTTGTTCGCCCTAAGTTGGCAGGGTATGCCCAGACGTGGGTCCCTTGCTCACTTTGCCACTGGATTCAAGCTAGCCTGGCTGATGACGGCTCAATGGCCAGAAACCGGTCCCAGGATGCTTGTTTCCGGTCCAGGGAAGACATGGCTTGGCAGTTCGGGCTGGAGTGTTCCCATGAGGCATAGGGTCAGACTGATTTGCATATCGCCATGTCTGAACTGGGGTGGTGAAGTGAGCTAAAGAATGATGATGGATTAAACCCAGATCAGTTGACTGGGGGTGAGTGTTTGATTTGCTCAAACGCTCCGTCCATCGTCCCCTTTGGTATCACTGCAGCAGGGAGGCTCTGGCCACACAAACACTCTATCTGTCCAGTGGGAAACAAGGGCGGAGGTGTCCCTCCCTCGCCCCCGGGCAGAAGGCAGCCTGACTGATCAAGGCAGAGAAAGCTCCCATCTCCTGCTCCCAGACAGGCACCAGCCGCATACAATCCCGCAACAAAGCATCCGGTCAGCGGGTCAAGCCCTCCAATCACGGAGGCGTGCACCCCACCTCGGCATCCCAGGAGTTAGGCAGTTCAAACCCCATGAAATCCCCAGAGGAGTGTCAGCAACTCGCAGCAAAGCACGCCCACCCGGCCGCACACACGCAGGTCACAGACAGTGACCCGGAGCCTCAAACAACCATCCAGCCATAGAAAAAAGCGGAAACAGTAGGCTGAGAGCGGAAACAGCTGATATCCCCTAGTCAGCGCTGCGATCGGGGATCTAGGCATTAGAGGCACCCAGAGGCAGCAGCGAGGTTAAACTGCCAGGGAGAGACAGGTCATGCCCTAAGGCCTCGAAGCAGACCAAGGGCTGGGGCCCGACATCCTCAGCTCAGAGGCACAGGCAAAAACGCCGCCGAAGACTGGCAAAATCCCCTGAGGCGCCTTTCAAACCGCCGTCAGACCAGCCAGATTGGGAGCCCCGGTTTAAGCACCTACTGCCCCATATCCAGTGTCGTCGTCTAAGCAGGAAGCTGGAAAGTGTCTGAAAGGTGTCTCCCAGTCTCTGGGGCCAAAGGCAGGGGCGCCGACATCCGATCACCGGAAAACACTGTCTGCACCCAGCCGCACTGGTCGATTGGTCGAGGCTGGTCGATTCCCTGAGGTGCCTTAGAGAGATCAGCATTGGACTGAGGGCCCCATCGTAGGCAAGCGGAAGCACCCACCGCCCCCCTCCAACGCAAACAGTCTATTGTGGAGGCAGTGTAGGTCGCTTCATCTCTTCAGGTTCCCCGCAGCCCCTTCGCTGTTGCGGCCCACCGTGGGCGCGAGTGAGCCCGGTCAGCAGATGCAAGCTCCGTCGTGATCGTCGAGGGAGCAGAGGTTGACTCACCCTGGGGCGTCCTGCAGTCACCTTGCAGTTTCCACCCTCTGAGGCAGCACGAGAGGTTGAAATTCGAATTCCAGGTAAGACTTGTGACACTATTGCATGTTGATGCGGGGTGGATGGCTGGGTTAGCGGGGGATATTTACCGATTTGGTGATCCCCAACCCGGGAGCTCCAAGGCTGAGCTCCTACTTGGCGGCCATCTTGGCATAGCTGGATGTTTCTATTTATAAATGTTGAGCTGTCAAGAAAGTGACAGAACATGAAGATGCAAGATTGCAACTTCTAGTGTAAAGAACAACACAAGTGCTCTGCAGAAAGAACCCACCACTGATAAATAATCACCTTTTGAAATCTCATTTTCATCTAAAAAAGTAACACCACCATCAGAAGCATGCTCTAAGCTAGGGTTGGTTTAGTAGTTCCTAGTTTTACAACAAGCACTCAATGCAGAAAGCTGAGGATAAGAAAATGTTAACTATGACAATTGAGAAGTTGTTTCAGGAGTTTGTGGTAACCAAACAACATTTCAAGTAGATAAAGAGATATTGGTTTGTTGGCATGGCATATATGACCAGTGACTCCCAACAAAGTGGCCTGGCGATATAATATCCTATGTGTTTATCATATAAGTGGGTTTACAGTACTGCTGGTGCAATTGCTTTGGTAAAAATGTTTCCTCAAAATCTTTAGAGACTCACAATATTCATAATGAACAAGCATTTCATCCCAAAAACTCAAGTGGCTGCTGAAGACACAGGATATGATGAGAAGGAGGATTCCATAGTCATCATGAGTGTGACGACTGATCTACCAGAGAGAGACACTGAATATGAAGATGGATTGTATATGCTCGCTTAATGTCTTCTGTAAAAAAAAACACTACATCAACTGAATAGAACTCATTTATATTATGTTCAGGGTGCCAAAAAGTATAAATAAAAAAAATTACCCATATTCTCAATGTGCACAACACAGACAGAGAACCAAAGTCCCAGCCATTTTAGCCTGTTGACAAACAAAAGTAAGGAATTAAACTCCTTCATTTCAACCACAGATTTTGCAATGTGCAATCGTATCTGTGACTGATATTTTCATTTCCTGGGAGAACTAGATGTCATCCATCACTAACCTTTAATTCTTATGCTCAGCTATCATTGAAGATTGAGAGGATTGCACTGCACTGTATATATGGCTTCCATGGAAAAAGAGGTACATAAATACAACTATGGATTGGAATCATGTGATTTGAAGTTGTTAATGAAAGCTACATATTAATGTGACACATGTGAGGGGTTTAGCTTAGCTTGTTTTTTAATGCCGGTGTACACATTCTTGCAAATGCTTCTCCATGTCTCTTGAAGTTATTTTTGATATTTTTTTAGTTAATTGTATGCTAGTTATTGTTCTTCAGTCTGTCATCTCTTGGTTCTTCTGACAATAATTGCCCCCCACTGAATCCTGAATGTGTATCTTTTACCCTCTGCTCAGATGATTATGAACTTTTTGTATCTGTCCTTAACATTCTGTTACTTCACAGAACTAGTCTTTTTCCTTTAACTAGGGCTTTCCTATTCAAACTCAAATTGCTGAGGCATCCCTGAAGAAAAGGGGATGCCAAAACACCCAGTTGGTGCACTAACCTGAAGTCTGTCTAATGGGCCAGAATGGCTGGAGCTTTGAGCTTCGGTGAGAGAATGATGGTCGCAGTCAAGGCGATGGGAGCACAGTAGCACCGACTGAACCACAAGGTTCCATGGTTCAAGATTGTTGGAAGCTGTCGCAAAGGAACAGAGTTCTAAGAGGTGTTGCTGTCCCCCAGCTTCCAGGTGACAGTATTACTGTAGTCTCAGGCAACAGGGCTTGGAACCCAAGGATGGTGCTGGTGGGAGACGCAGCTCTCTCTTCAGACAGATTGACGAAGTCTAGCATGGGGCCGCGTTTGAAAGCAGTATGTATAGCCTGTCATGCAAGTGCTTATCTGTAGCCTTCTTCAAGATTACTAAGCATTTTCTGTCCATTCGAAGGATGACTCCAGCAGGAAAAAACGGCAGGGAATGGACAGTTCAGTAAAAAAACACATTAGGCACTGAAGCCTTTTTGAAGGAAACTTGGTGCTTCCTGTCAATTGGAAGGCTGTCTCTAGCAGTAAACTGGGGCAGGAAATGGAAGGTTGACTAAAAGAAAACATATTAAATACTCTAGCTGGAAATAAGGTCAGCAGGAAATGGAGACCATAATTAGATGACAGGGCAGTTAAACAAATAAACATGCAAGCAAGCATATCAAGCAATGTTGAGGACAGCAGAAAATGGAGCGTTTTATCAAATCAGCATCACATGCTTGTTCAAACAAAAAATCCAAGCATTTGCACTTTGTAAAAGAGATCTTTTAATGGTGCACACAAACTAAAGCACATAGCATGCCTTTCAATGTAAACACTAAACAGAGCACATGAAACAAACTGCATAATAGACTACATGGCACCTGCCTATCTTGAAAATAGTTCCAATAATGGAGAACAAAGTGAACAGGCACACTGGGGCATGACAACACCATCTCTTTAATTCTGCCGATGTGACATCCTGAAGTTGAAAATGCAGTAGTGGGCTATGGTTACATAATGAATACGTCTCTTCTTATAATGTATTGCCAGCCCCAAATCTAGTTGCATCTTGATGCTTGTATTATAGCAAATATGTTGAACTATCCTGAATATAAATAAGTTATATTGAAATATTGAATTTAATCACATTTTTGCTTGGAAAATATAGGACACTTGATTTCAATTAAGTCCTCTGTATTACTCCTAGGAGTAGTTCAGTTGAAGATAATACTGACTTTTGTTTCAACCTTTTCACTGACTTGTCTTTCTTTATAGCAGCGTTTTTTCAATGTGTCAATCAAAATCATGACAACTTGTCTCTTGTGGCATCTTCCCTGATGGGCCTATTAAGGGAACCACTGAAGGCCTTGTGCAAAAAACGTCTGCACCAACAGTTGCTTACAGGCCTTGGCAGAGTTGATAATGGTTCCCTGCTCAGGTGATGAGATGGTTGGCTTTGGTGGATGGCAGTGTAATCTGCCTTAATGTTTCTCGGTACAAACTTAGGCAGCAGAAGGCAATTGCTACCAGCACACAAATATTACTTATTGAAGGTGTTAGAGTTGACAGTGGATAATGGAACTGTTTGTCATACTCCAGGTTTGGGCCTCTGCCTTTGGGTGTTGGATCCTCCCTGGTTGAGGATGCCAATACTTAACAAACAGTACCTTCAAGTAATACTCTAGTTAAAAATAAAATATAAAAGAAATGTATTATTTATTAACAAAAAGTCTCAGAACAATTATAAAATAAAAACCCCACCCAAAACCATCTCAACAACATCCACAATCTATGTAAAAAAGCTCCTTTAACAAAGAGCACACTCATTTCACTACACCATTAATTAAAATATTCCACCCACAATAGCAACCCTACTCCGTTCCAAACAAGAAGCAAAAAAACACAAATAGTGTTGCAAATAATTTTTAGGACAAATAACTATCCATATCTGAAAGACTGTTCTTCTTGAACATGGGCCATGTTCTCCTTGTTGTATAAACCTTTCCACAGGAAGACTTCAGTGGGTTTGAGGGATGGAGAGGGGGCTGGACCCATCTGGTGTGTGGAAGGGTAGTGGTGATGAGGTTCTGCTGCCTGCGGCAACTCTGGAGGTCCTCCGATGCTGCGGTAAGAGAGATGGTTAGCGTCATGGTCCATGCCACAGGCCGTTCTCAATCCACAGCCTGTCCACAACCCTGTCTATCAATCCCCCATGGTCATCCACGCCTGCCTCCCACACCAAATCCACATCCACAGATGAGGAAATTGGTGCATCCTCCGCCCCAACCCCCCCGCCTCTGGTGTGATCATGGTATGGGTAAAATACTTTCCTTGATACCTGGTGGCAGTAGAAGAACTGTATGTATTTGACAAATAATTGCAACCCTGGTGGCAGTGGTAGGCCCACACGTTTGTCATTACTGTTCCATCCTCAACTCTGTCTGGGCTTGAGCTCAGTCACCACCCAGACATGCACATGCCTCAGCACATGTAGGAGCTGTCGGGATTGCGGGCCTCCTTGTGTGCCGGCAGTCATCTTGAAGGGCGTGGCTATTTAAACTGTGCCCTTTGCACGAGACCATGCTTGGCCTCGTCTCCGGAGACTCTCCTGTGCTTCCGAGTTCCAGCGTCTTCCAGTTCTGCCATCTCCGCACATCGGAGCTTCCCAGGACACCTCTTGAAGCTGAACAGGAACCTGAAGAGAAAAGACAAAAGAAGACAACGTTATCAAGGTATTTAAGTATAACTCATCACAGTTTACCACACGAGGAAAGCAGCAACAACAAGGTAAGCATGCAGAAAAAGATATGTTTGCCAGCGTAAATACTTTGTATTGTGCTTAGAGCAAGTCTGTTTAACATTTCAGAAACATTTGAACTTCATTAGAAACCTTCTTAAAAATGACTATTTGTGCTTCATAACAGAGAAAGATTTTTTAAGGTTTTCAGAAACATTTGGTCTCATTTGAAACTATCCTAAGACTTGTTTGGATCCTCATAAATAGTTGTGATGAGAAAACAGAGTTAATACTAGAGAACTTGCCATAAGCAACACATTTTCCCTGGTGTTTGAAGGAGAAACAAATCACACCTCCAAAGTTAGCATGTATTCCATAACAGAACTTTTGTGCTTAACATGTGAAAGCATGCTGAAGAATTCAACAGGATATATGTTTTAGGTAATGGCATATGATGAATAGCAATTGGTACTTGTGGTATGGTAAGTTGTAGCTGTGCTAATTGTCTCTGTCATTAAGAGACAAGGTCCTGCTGTGAGCTCAGCATTTCCACTGTGAACCCAGTCCTCAAGAGAAAAGGAGCCAGTGACCTGGAAATAAATCCGGTCTGAAGAGTATTTTCTCTTTTTCTCTCTCACTCTCAAACCCCCTTCCCTTTGGGTACTATCACCTGTGCAGTATCCACCAATTGCTACCGAGGATAGTTCTCAGAGGGATTGGAGGTGCAGCCTCTCTGCTTTGGAGCCTCTTGGAGTTCAGGTGAGTGGCTTGTGAAAGTTAAAACAGCTGCTGCCACCTCCGGCTCTTTCTCCTCCAGGTACCTCAGCTGGCAGATACCCATAGCAACTGTCTGTTTTTCGGTTTCGCCTGCACATCACTTGCGCTCTGCTTGAGAAATCTATTGTTTTTAATATAAAGGGACTTATATCCTGCCTCCTCTCTTTCCTGGCTTCTCATTGATTCCTGAGCGTGTCACTTACCTTTCCTCCATTTCTATTGTCTGTAGCATATTTTCCTGCAGTTACCAATGCTTGTTCCTTGTCTGCTCTGCTTATCAGTTTCGCGCTGCCAAGATATTGTTTACATCATCTTTGGTGGAAGTATATTTCCTTAACGTTTGGCCTTTTACTCTTGCAGCATATTTATATAACATATTATCACATGGAGAGATTAAGTGATTTGCATAGAATCACAGGATGTTGCCCGGCGCCGCCGAGACTCGAACCCGAACCCCCAGCTCTCCAGTCAGGAGCTCTGGCTGCTGCACCACATCTTCTCCACTCCCGTGTTATTTGTCAGGGAGCTCATTCCTTCTCCCGAACAATGACTGATGAAAACAGCTTTTTATTATTTACATAGGCGAAACTAATGCATTACCAATGCTTGTTTATAGCTTCATTTGAGTAGCTACCTGTAGTATTCTGCTCATGTTAATATCCAGCCATTATATCACCACCTGCTCAGCCAGTGTGAATGTGCTGTGTGTTGCATGGAATGTTGGAGTGATGATGCGTATTGGAATGTTGGGTGCCATTGAGGTTAAGCGGACAGTTGAGAATGGGCTGAGCAGGAGGCAGGCTGCTCCTGGTGGGGCTGCTTCACAAGATCTTATCTACATGTAACCTACTTCAATAAATCATCTTAAACTACATCTTGCCTGTTGGACTTCATTACTACATTATTTTGGCGACGGGTATACTTCTAGTTGTGAATACCCTTACTTAAGGTATCTGGTTTTGAGTCCAAGTCTCATCTACTCTAGTTTCTCACCCCTTGTCCTGGGGGTAGGTTATGGGTGTCAGTCCCATTAACTTTTTTTTCTTCCCTTCCCCTTATTTTGGGGGTAGGTCATGGGTTTCAGTCTCATTTACATTAGCTTCCGCCCTTATTTTGGGGGGTAGGTCATGGGTGTCGTTCCCATCTACTCGTACTTGCTTTACATTATTGCCCTCACACAGGGTGTGTCTTATTGGGTGTCAGTCCCATCTACACATACTTGCTTTACATTATTACCCTCACACAGGGTGTGTCTTATCAGGTGTCAGTCCCATCCACACGTACTTGCTTTACATTATTACCCTCTCACAGGGTTTGTCTCATTGGGTGTTAGTCCCATCTCTGCTAATGGTAATCCTCTCTCGAGGGTTGCCCCTATAGGTGCCATTCCCATTTACATTGTTCTTGTCTCCAACCTTTACACGAGGTACGTACTTATGGGTTATTAACCCATGTCTCTATGTTTTTGACCCTCTCTCTTGGGGTGTCAGATTGGGTTTCTTTCCCATTTTTACAGCACAGATTCTCTTTCCTCATTTTAGGAATCCCTCACTGGTTTACAGTTTGCTGTGTCTACACTTTTACCTGTTACGTTATGCAAATATTGTCTTCATCTCTACATGAAAATGGGGGAGGATGAGTTATACTTTTTTTGTATGTTTACTCTTCATCTCTGTTTTCGTGCTTGTTCAGTTCTCCTCGTGATGTTACATTTTCTTTTCATCCTTGGAATCTGGACCACATTTGGTTGTCGTTCTTCCTTTGTCTATAGTCTTTCCCTCATTGTAGTTTGATTCTTTTTCTTCTATGTTTAGGAGGAGATCCTTCCACCTTTACTTTGTGTGTCTGGGTGTATAGCTTGTGTTCAGTTTGTGTCGTGCTATGTCTTTCTTCCTTGCATGCCTGTCTGGCCAGTGGGTGTGTTTGGGGGTAGTCATTGGTGCTTCTATGTCTATCTGCTTACTTGTTGTTTCTTACGCCTTATTACTGTTTTCTTCTCTTTTGTAATTCTTTGTTGGAGAGGATGGGTCATTTCTATTTGTGTATATTTACCCATCACTTCCTCTTCATTTTCTTCCACCTATCTCTTTGCTCTTTCCTATTTTTTCATTTCTATTATTTGTATTCTGTTGCATTAGTGTTCCTCTCATTTATTCCTTACTTGGGTTCTTATTGTTATATCTTATTTATGGTACTAGATTTATGCTTCTGTTATATAAGAAAGGGGGATATGTAGTATCCTGTTCATGTTAATATCCAGCCATTATATCACCACCTGCTCAGCCAGTGTGAATGTGCTGTGTGCTGCATGGAATGTTGGAGTGATGATGCGTATTGGAATGTTGGGTGCCTGTGAGGTGAAGCGGACAGTTGAGAATGGGCTGAGCAGGAGGCAGGCTGCTCCTGGTGGGGCTGCTTCACAAGATCTTATCTACATGTAACCTACTTCAATAAATCATCTTAAACTACATCTTGCCTTTTGGACTTTATTACTACACTACCTCCCTCTGGGACTGGTGCTGTCTGACTTCAGCCTCTTGTATCTTAGACAGGAGGAGCAGCTTGTTCTTAGGAGAATAAAGGCAATTACTTTTAGCACCCACTTTAAGCAAGTATGTTTGTATAATCAGAGTCACACATTGGTGCAGGTTCATGTATGAAAGGCAATGCAATTATATGCTTTTGTGTCCATGGGATGTTTTGCTAATATTTACTGTTTATTGGATTTGTCAATTACTGCTGTACTCAGGTGTTGTTCAATTGGTACCAAACTATTACGTGAAATGTTTGCCACATAACATTAAAATGTATTAACATTTACCAAACTCTGGTGCATTTATTTATTGTGTAAAATCTATTTAACTTTTCATACAACACCATATTCTATTTATTTATCCTGGTCACCTGGTCACAGGACAACTAGAAATATCCTGTGATATTTCTAGTTGTCCTGTTCTTTACCTATTCAACTCCTGACCTATACTGTTCCCCCTATTTTATTGATCTACCAATATTACAACAAATATTATTTCTGCAATAGGGAGCATGTGGGTATTTTGTTAGGTTCACTTTAGGGTTTGAGCTAGCATTAAGGTCAGTTATGATGGGTAGCTTAATGGAAGCTAGAAGACAGACAGGTGTACAGATTGGCATCAGGTAAAATATCTAGGACCAAGGTGTGGGAGAAGTGTGGCATGTGCCATAACAGGAGGTGATATGGGTGAGTAGTACACACTCATCCACCCAAAAGACAGATGAGGCAGAAACTCAACCATAGTAGGTTTGTTTAAAAGAGTTGAAGACTGGGCTTACAGGATTAATAAAGGTCAGCAGTTATCATTAAGAAATGAATTTGACTTAACCAGCCACCAGTTCTTGTCCCCAATGCTTCCCCTTGTGGTCCTCCTCCTCCACTGATCTTAGAAGAAACACACACTGATTTTGAAATGTTCCTGCCAACTGCAGTAACGGTGTATGTATTAAATGCACTAGATGATTAATTTTTAATTTCTATTTTATTTATTCTTAACCAAATCATAACTTCAAAAGTTTCACTTATAAAAATAAAAATGGTAAACAATGTAATGCCCAAAAAATGAAGCATTTGTGTGGAAATGGCTAGGAAAGTATCAGGAAAGGAAATAGAAGAGGGAGAGAGAAGTGGAGAAAACTCGAAGAAACGCAGGTGAGAGGTTGCACAGAAAGAAAAAAGAAATTGAAAAAGAAAAATTCAATGAGACAGGAAAAGATACAGTGAGAAAAAAGGGAATGTGAAATTAAACCAAACAAGCTGTTGAATGTGGAGATAAAAGACAAAAAGAAAAAAGGGAGACTAAGCAAAAGACTGAAAAAACAAAATGAATTGTAAAGGAGACAACAGGAGAAAAAATTCAAAGGGCCTGATTCACGAAGGAAAACTTACACTTTTGTTTAAGTTGAGATTTTTTGGGTATTCACAAACTACGAGTTGTGTAGTAAGTGTACGACTGCGGAGATTCCGCAGTCGTGGTGGAGAACTCCCCTCATAAAAATATAGACCTATATTCCCTTGCAGTTAAACCTGTGCTTTCCTGTTCCTTCCTGTTCCATTTCTGTTTCAACTTCTCATTATTTTTCTTATAAATTTGTTGCTTGAATATGAAATACTTTGAAAAAAACAAGAGACAAGAGTGTTTAGCAAAACAGGAACAGTTTGTTTAATTAAACAGTGCAGCTACGAGAACAACCACATGCATAGGGTCTGAGGACTGTCTCAACTTACAATCAATCTTACATGGGTTTTATACAATTCATTGAATGCCATAAAATAGTTCCGGCAATCCTTTTTTGGTAAGGAATGTGAGCCGCTGTCTTTGGAGCCATAAATTAATGTATTCGATGAGGAAACCAGGTGGGCCTCGGGCTTGCATGGACACAATGCAGCCAGTGGGTAACGTGTCCGGATGTTCGGCATGAGGAACATGTGATCACTGCGATTACTGTGTGTGCTGTGTCCTGATTGGCTGTGTGTTCCTAACTTCATGTGGCATCTGACTTTATGGTGTTTTAGGAATGCGCTTTATTGGGGCCAATCTCCCTGGACCATTGTGGTGTCGCTGTGCCTATCTGTGGGATTGATCTGGGAACAGTTCATGTGTTTGTCTGCCAGCTACATGCCTCCCCACCTGTGACCTATCAATCAGTGACCTCGGGCTCAGAGCCTGCCTGACAACATATTTCTGAGTCGGGTTGACGGAGATTTCATGACGGGTGATTTCGATAATAGAGATTCAATTTCATTCTTACATATGAATGTATCAGTATTAACATTGACATCAACTTTTTAAATATTAATAGGCTATAGGATGAGCCCATCATTCCAGCACCAATAATTTCTGCAAGACGCTGCCGAGGAGTTAGCTATGTCCAGTAGCAACTAGCTGTAGATCAAAGGTGAACGCCCAAGCCTCTCTGTAAAGCTTACTGTAAATTTAAAATTGCTAGCAATTGGCGACCAGCAATGGTACCAGCCAATGGTTTGCAAACAAGAAGTGAGTAGTATAGCAATGTGAGCTGAGTCCATTCTTCTGGAAACAGCCCCAATATATTGGGGCGTGGTTTGCAAGTCTCTACGCTGTGCCTACTCTCACCAAACTCTGACAAACAAAACAGCCTAAGGTAACAGGGAACATGAGATCAGGCATAGTCAGACAACAAGTCATCCAAAAGAGTCAGAACCAAAAAAAGTCCTCAAGAAAGTTCAAGACTGATGGTGTGACAGTCAACATGTCAAAAGCAAGCACAGGCCATGTAAGTCCACTGATATCGCCAATCCAAACATTCTTTGGGAAGACAAACTCAAAAGAGGTCATAAAAACAACAGCCTCAGTAATGAGTGAATTGCCAGGAGGTAACATTGTTATGATACAGGCACAGGTCTATGTCCCAAACCATCAACATTCAATGCCAAGACCCGATCAAAGACTGTAATCAAATCGGTATTCTATGGAAAAAAACATCACTTGCAACAGCACTAGTAACCCAATTGAATAGGTTCATAATCCCTGGCTACACTCAAACTCAATAACGAATAATACAGATCTCATCCAAGCAATGGAGGTTAAGACCATTAACCTGGCTGGCAATCATGAAGAGTGCACACACTCATTAATAGAAATCTCGAGTCAGCTGGATCTATCGGCCCAAGCAATGATCCCAAGTCATCAAGTCAAGACCTTGTAACCTCAACACAGGTCCAGTCAAGTGGTGCAGACCAAAAAAACCTCCACGCTTCAGAAACAAAGGCAAGTAGTGATAAGAAAGAAGCATGCGTGGGCATCCAGAGTATTGAAAATCACAACATCCAAAAGAGTGGAGTGGGTGGAGAATATTTCAAACTTCCAATCCTCACTACTTAAAACTCCTCAATACTAAAAATCTTACAAACTTCAATCTCAGCACTCAACATGCATTCAGACAAAGTGGATTTTCAGATCAACCTCATGAACATTATAGCTTATCATATCTCCGGTATCAATACCTCGCGGGTATGTAGTGCGCTTTATAAGTGACATGATTGATTGATTGATTGAGTACTAAACTGGAAAAACTGACATATTTGATAACCTGTGCACAAGAAAGGAACTTCCCAGTTCAACAAGAAGTCTGTGTGTGTGGCCCATTTATTTATAAGCTAAGTACTGTACCAGCCATCCTAACTACCATCTTAATTGAGAGGAAAAGTTGTGAGGCTGAAATAACACCTAACATGCCCATCCCAGAGTGGAACAACTGCCCCCAAGCTCAAACAATAGATAAACAGCAGATGCAAGAGCAAAGCAAGGCACACAGTTCCCCACGCAAAATACGTGCAGACCAAATGCCAACTGACCAGGTTCCTCAACTCCTTGACTCATCTTCGTTAAAGGCCACTGAACAGAGTGAACCTATGACTCTAGTACAAACCAAAAGACAGAAGAAATGTGCCAGGAACACAAGAAGGAACCCCTGCCGCATAGTGAAGAATGATGCACTTAATAAATGATATCCCATCTTTGAAGCCAAGCAGAAACATCAAGGCCTAGTAACAGCAAACTTCTCAACGATCTTGTTAAGAGATAACGAATATGAGGAACTCAAAGAACTCGAGGTAAAGCAGATATACCCAGATTCACTAAACTCATCACAAGCAATGACCAGAAGGTCTGACACCATGCAGAAGGCCCTTGAAACCATTTGGAAGCAACCCATCTCTAATTAAAGTCCGCAGGATGGGAAGATGCGCAAGTACTCCCAACAACACATGTAAATCCCTGAACCAGACAGCACTGTGTCCCTTGCTACAAGAAGGAAATTATGTCACGAGCCGAATACGGTAATTGAACACAACCCTCCAATAATAAATAAAGGTGGTGCCAATAGTAACACATGCATCCAAGGCCAAACGCCTGCAGGTCGTACCATC
This sequence comes from Calotriton arnoldi, assembly GCA_963921515.1. NCBI lineage: Eukaryota > Metazoa > Chordata > Amphibia > Caudata > Salamandridae > Calotriton > Calotriton arnoldi. The sequence goes on along the minus strand of CAWUFW010007170.1, from coordinate 843,607 downwards.
ACATTAGCTAGCAACATACTGGAGGGTCAATTTTGCGATGCTGCACAGCGGGGAGATAACCCAAAGAACCTCTCCCTAAGGGACAAGATCATAGTAAAAATCAACACTTAAAGAATAGAGGGAGCAAACAATGCAATGCACCTACAGAATAATAACTTGAAATTGTCAAAACACTCCTCAATCTTAACTATGCTCCCTCGTAAAATGGAGAGAGATAACCAGCAAGTTGTTCTAACATCTCAGTACGTTTCACAAGGCCAGCAAGACATTCTGAATAGAGGCAATATCATGAGGTTGTTTGCCGTAATATCCACATTGAAGCATATTAGATCATCAGACTAGTTATCAGTCAAATTCCTATCCATTGAGGTTCATAGACAACCTGTGCAAACCTTCACCACAATGAGAACAGAGGAGATAGCACTCCTAATCAACAGCATAAGCCAACAGATTGAAACATAGGGTATAGCACTTGAAAAACCCATAAAATTGCATTACCCTTCACCTCTGCTAATTCCGGATTGAAGACCAAACACTGAAATGGGACCCTCTCCTGTGTATTAAGTCCAACATAGTGCCCTTGGCACAACTGGAACCAGTACTCAATTAATAAACAAACAGCCAATGGATGGGAACCAAGACCAATAGCACTGGCTAGCGTCAGCCTTAAGTACTCCAAGAAAAGAGTGACTTCCAACAGAAGAGACAAGCAAACCCCAGGAAACCTCATTAAGCATCCCCTCCTGGAATATTGCAGAAGTGAAGTACAAATTCCATGAAGGTTTACGACCGGTGAACTGGAGAAAATATGAGATAATTGCACTTCAAGAGACCTTTCTTACCAATCCAGTGCAACTGTCTTGTTGTGTTCTCCATCAAGTTGAGGCCTGGAAATCACATTGATTTGGGAGAACAAAGAGAGGTCTTGCAGTGTACGTGTCAACAGTACCAAACGTCACTTTGGAGCAATTATCTATCTCGGGCCCCGACTTACATGTAATCAAGTTTAGCACGTGATACAAACATTTTACAAGATCAATAATGTTATTTAATGTTATTGCGCACCCCAATGTACAAAAAAAGACTGCACTATTCAAAAAATTAATTTCTGAGATAATGGAAATAAGGTTCATGATTCCTACTTTGGAAATACTCATGACAGGTCATTTTAACACCAACCTAATACACACCTGGATGAAGATGAGCACTTGTCACCCACAAAAACGACCTAAACCAATGGGCAAAAAATTGTCACTGCCCTGGAACACCTGGGCTTGAGAGTAATTAATGGCAGAACTCAGAATTGATAACTCTCCCTGGTTTACACATCATGGTGCGAACTTAAGATCAATAATCGATCATGCAGTCCTCTCTCTGCCACTATTAAAATATCTGTGGAAATACATAGTCAAATATACAATGTGAAGCTATCACTTGTATCATAACTTGGAGTTGAGTTTAAACCCTCCAAGATACGTGATTTCACCAGTGGAAATAGGAAACTAAAAACAACCAATTTGAAGCGCTTAAGATGGATACACCACTCACTACCAAAGCTGACTAACAAGGCAAAAGACATATTGGAGTCTAGTAGTGCACCCTATTGTACCTTAATGAAAGCTTGGGCGTCCTTCTCAAAAAGGTTGCTAACAAGTGGTCGCGTTCTAAACTTTACCAGGAGGCAAGTGGTTAAGCATCCAGATGCCTGACAGAAAAGGGTTTAACCTTGAGAATGTGCTAAGACAGGCATTTAGGAATGCTAGAAAACTCAACGCCTCAACCCACACATGGGAGAGAATAAAAAACTTGAGGAAGCGATAAATAAAACATCTCTGGGAAGAGCGAAAAACAAATTCCAATGAGTTCTGGACAAACCTCCTTTTGGACACAAAACAAACCAACACCTGAGCTTTCTGGGAACCATAAACAGCATCAGCAGAGACGCAAGAGCAATACACTGCTCAAGCATGCCGGAGAAAGCCTGGGTAGTCCATCTGACCAAGACATTCACCAAGGGCCCACGAACAGAAAACCCAGAGCAAGATAAAGCAGTAATGCTTGGGTCAACGAAGAAAAAGAGCTGGATACATTTAAACCATGTAGCATCCCAGACTGTTCGTCCGTGCCGGTCAGCCAATACTACACAACAGCAAGGGTGGCGAAAGTGATAACATAAGGATGAAGAGACGGGGCCCCAGGCTCAAACGGTATCCCACAGGCCATCTACAAGGTCGACCCCAAATACTGGGCAATCCTGCTATCGTAATTATATAATGAGGTGGAAGGAACAGGCACAATTCCTAGTAGCTGGAGAGGGTCAATAATAAACCAGGTCTTCAAAGGTGGAGACCGGTCCAACCCTGACAACTACATGCTAATTGCACTTATCGATTCATAAGCTAAATACTATGCAACGCTAATCTTGGAGGATCTAGTAGAATGGTCAGACTCCAACAATCTGGTCCCCATCAACCAGACAGGGGTCCAGGGAGGATTCGGAACTACTACCAACATCCTAGTAGTAACAACAATAGCAGACAAATTTAAGCGCTTAACCATATAGATTTTAAAGCAGCGTTTGACCGGCTGGACCGAGGTCTTCTGTGGGAAAAACTTAGGCAGTGGGTCTCCCAGACAGAATACTGCATGCCTTTGAGCAGTTGTACACATGTATTTGAATTCAAGTTAAGCTGATGGATGGTACAAGACTGTCACTGAGAATTCCCACAGAAGTAGGTCTTAAACAAGGGTGTGTTTTAGCCCCATATTTGTTCAACTTGTGTATGGCTGACTTGTCCCCAAGGCTTGATCAAATAAACTCCAACCCACCACGATGGGGACCTTTAATCCTGAATCACCTTTCATACGCAGATGATATTGTCCTACTTAGCCAAACAAGAGTGGGAGTGCAGAGATCACTCACAGAATTAGCAGAATATGCCAAGGTCAATAAATTAGAAATAAATATTACTAAAACATAAATAATGTCTATCTGTTATAGACCTGGCCCTCCGCTCAAGATCAAGCTTGGAGACAAGATCCTAGCGGAAGTCAGGAGTTAAATTAAACTTCCAAGGGGAATATCTACAAGGGCTGGCGATAATTATCGCTCAGCGCTCTTAGCGTGAGGATAATTAACGCCGGCCAACTCTGAATTTTATCGCGGAGATAGCGTGCTATCAGCAACGCTTATCTCCAAAGCGATAAAATTCAGAGCACAAGCTGCCAACTGTGCGATTATCGCTGGAAATCCAGCGATAATCGCACAACTTTTGGCGATAGCTTGCTGATAGGGCAAGACATACTTAGCCATGATATCCACCTTCCATAGGATATCATGGCTAAGTCAGTCTTGAAGCAGGCGTTAGGAAAGTAGCGATAACTGAGGTTATTGCTACTTTTCTTGTCGCTATGCTTCTTTGCCTGAGGCTTGATAATAGGAGAAATGCTTAGCGACATTTCTCCCATTATCCTGGGGAGGAATGCCCACTTTGCATCTCATTAGAGATGCAGAGCTGGGCGATAAGGGAAAGGGCGATGTAGCATGGATTCACACGTTAGCGTGTCCTTGCTAATAGGGCGATAAAATTATCGCCGCTTTTCGTCCGAAAACGGACGCTAAAGCGGCGATAATTTTATCGCCAGCCCTTGTAGATATGCCCCCAAGTTCATAAACAGTGCATTGTGAAGAAAGAAAATGCACTGACCTATGCTCTTTGTGCTCTTGCCAAGAAGCTGGACGGATCCTCTTTCAAGCCACTATTGGAAGTTATTGTGACAAAACTATTCCCAACCATGGCATATGCAAGTGACGTCATGCATGGTAAAGACACCTGGTTCTGGATAAAACTGCAAACAAACGCAAATAAGTGAGTTTTTGGTCTACCACGGAATGCCTCACTAGCCTGGAATTTGGACTTGTGCAACACACCATAGGGAGAAGCTACTTCACCAACAAAACATGGTACACAATATGGTGAAATAAAAGAAGCCCACCAATCAATGCCCTATGTCAGTCATTGGAAAAGGACCCTCATTACATTTACAGTGAACACTTGTTGTCATCATTAGAAGAAACAAATGCAACTGACCTCTGGAACTTGAACCTACCTCACCCCGCCTTTTGCTAAGCAATCAACAAAGTTGCAAAACACATTCAGTCATAAATGACAAACATACACTAACTAGCCGTACACCTCCCTGGATGGTATTACAATCTTATAACATACTGAAGCCAGCAGCATATTCAAGCAGGACATACTCACTGAACATAAAGAGAAAGCTAATGGCTATCCGATTTGGTGTTCTGCCATCCTTGGCCGACCAACCATCATGGAAATAAAATGGCCCAAAGTCATGCAGATTATGCGAAGGCGTGAAGGAAGACATCATCCACCTGGTTTGCATATGCCCACTTTTAAAAAATACTAGTATTTTACTACTGAAAAACATTTTGAATGACCAGGGCATCCGAACCTGTAGGAAGGTCACAACAAAAAGCCTTAATCCATCCGACTCTCAGATTAACTATAAATTGATGAAATTCTAGGTTCTATATGAAAAATGTTTAAATGAAGTATTTTATTTCCTGAAATAAATCTTAACAACAGGTGTACTTGAATTTCACCCACCAACAAGCTTAGATGATTTATCTGCACTGCTGCACTTTTCAGGCTTCTGCACCTCTTAGTGGTCTAGATATTATTGATTTCATAGCACTTAATCCATCTGACCCTCAGATTAACTGTAAATTGATGAAATTCCTGGCTTAGATGGTAAATTATTTGAATTAATTATTTAATTCCTGAAACAAATTTCAATACCAGGTGTATTTGAATTTAATCCGCTAACAAACTTAGATGATTAATAGGTTTACCAGCACTGTGGCACTTTACAGACTATTATACCTCTCAGTGGTCCAGAAGTCAATAATCCTATGGCACTTTATAAATAGGAAACGCGATTGTCCTATTTTACATTAGAAATAAGCAGGGTCGGACCTTAATGTGACCACTATTTCATGAACCTTACACTTAATTTGATTGTGGCTGATTTTACGGTAGTAATCTTGAGCACAACATGACCGTTTGATGTTTTATTTATTCACTATTGGCTATGACACTGAGGCGTTCTCTTATTATGAAATAATGAATGTGAAGCCTGATGATTCAAGTCCCAGTAACCAATTAGGACATGTTGGACCATGATGTGCCTACAATTTTATGAAACAATTAGTAATTATGTATTACACTATGCTAAGATTTTATGTGCTTATATTTTGTTTTGTGTATACAGCCCATTGTGACAGAGGCGGTGGGGGCAGGACCTTTAGCCTGAGCGCAACTTTCGGCTGATGCCACCAACGTACTCCCGCATCTGGAGGCACGTATAAGAACTCCCTTGGGCTCCCGCAGCGCGGGATGCCCGTTGTGACAGAGGAGGTGGGGGCAGGACCTTAAGCCCCAGCATAACTTAAGACTGATGCCGCCAACGTACTCCCGCACTCTCGCGTCCAGAGGCGCGTATAGGAACTCCCTTGGGCTCCCGCAGTGCGGCACGCCTGTTGTGACAGAGGAGGTGGGGGCAGCACCTTAAGCCCTAGCGCAACTTGCGGCCGACGCCGCCAACGTACTCCAGCGCCTGGAGGCACATATAAGAACTCCCTTGGGCTCCCGCAGCATGGGACATGCACAGGACATGCCCGGGCATGTGCCTGGGCGAAGACCGGGCCAAGAGTGGGCCGTCTGTCCCCGTCAGCGGCAGGAAGAGGCGGGCCACTCTCTTTGGCTTGTCCCCACTGGAGCCGTTCTGAAGTTATTGCAAGTGCGACCACAGAGATATTTTACTAAGAATGAGGTGAAGGAGACCAAAATCAAGGTATCTCTATTCTTTGTCTTTCTGGGAGTCTCATTTCCATGTCCATGACTGTTTTCTTGTACACCCCGTGAGAGTGCTATACTACTATCCCTAAGTTGCCTACTTTTGTTGCTATCTACTGGATAAAGGGTGAAGTGGTCCCAAATGGTGCTGAAACGTGTGGCAACTATGGGCAAAAAGAAAGGTCCTTCCACCAAAACCTTGGCCACCACCCCCTGTGTGTTGACTATAGAAGGTTTTCTGCATGGGGCTGTGGGGGTTGTGACCAAAGAAATAGAACTTGCTGAGAGGAGGCTTTCGTTGGATAACTCTCAGGGCCTGCCCCCCGGCCCATCAACTTGCAGAAGTTTAATGGAGCCTCCCCAAAATATGGATCCGGGGGGTGGGGAGTGTGTGGAAGTCCCTGTGAGGACCATCTTGGGAACAGACAATCCCTTATCCTCGCCTACATTAGCCATCAGTCCAAGGTGGAAACGCAAAAGGAAGATCTGCGTATCCACCCAGCCCTCTGTAGAGTTTCCGCCAGTGGCTCCCTCTACTTCCACTTCTTTCAGAGAGGATATAGATTCTCCTTACAGGAATGTCTCAATTAGGGACCTTGAGACATTATTGAACAATAAGCAGGACCCAATTTTGCTCAGACTTTCTCATATTGAAGATAGGGTCTCTGAACTATTTTCTTTGATGAATAAAGGCAGGGCTGGGCTTGTACAGGGGGGAGTTACTGAAGAAGTCTCACAGGGGGCAGGGGAATCTACTCTTGGGAGGGCTGTTGCTGCAGTAGCCATCGAAGATGGGGATGTAGTGCCGGGGTCTCCTCAACCAGGCTTACAGCATGGGCCTGTGGAAGTAACTCAGAGCTCTTATAGCACTGATTCCCTCTCACGACCTTGGGATAAATCAGGGGTGTGCCTGCGCGTTGTGCCTCCCATAAACCGTGAGGAGTGTTAAACCTCCCCCCCAGCAGCAACACCGTATGTCATGGTTTTAGGGAACATTCCCCCCTGTTCTAGTGCTAATGGTGAATCGTATCATGAACTTAAAAATAAGGTGATGCACTGGATCAGCTCACATCTCATTCCTAGGACGGGCCTCGCGGATGCTATTATCATGGTGCACAGAACAGGTTGGATAAGCAAGGATAGGAAACAATGGCCAGGTGACTGTGTGGCGGTTAATTTCAATAATTCTTTGTTAGCGGGGGAATTACTTGCTATCACCCCCCATACTACAAGAGGCCCATCAGGAGTAGTTGCCTTGCCATTGGGTCTTTTCTATAGACCAGGTAGTCTTCCCAATTTTTCTCGTTCTTACCCTTTTGGTATGAGGCACCGTCCAGCTAACGATCTTTCTACAACTAAGCGTCCCCCCCTATTACCAACTGCCAATAGATTTCTCCCCCTGAGCAGTTTGGAGACCTGTGACTGACTGGATCAAACTGAATCTCCTCAGCTCAATAGAATTGGGGCTCAAATCGACCATTTCCAGTCTAAAATAACGCTGGCTCCCCCCCAGATAGCTCCCTTCCAACTGCTTATCGGTCACAAGGTGCTGTCTTGGAATGTCGCTGGGCTGGCTTCTAAGTTCAGTGACCCTATGTGGGTTTCCTATGTCCAACCCTTTCATATAATTTGTCTTCAAGAAATGTGGGCAATTGCTACCAGCTTTCGGCTAGAGGGTTTCACCACTTACATTGTACCGACGGTGCCTTCCACGGCCAGCAGGGCTAAGGGGGGCCTAATTTATGTTTGTTAAAGTTGAGTTGAGTGGGTTTACCTCGGACCTCAAGTGGCAAGCTCACATGCTACAGAGTGTACGACTTACATTGCCTGGTCACTCTCCAATAGTCTTAATCAATTTTTATAATAACAAGGGTGGATGTTCCGAGCTCCCTGGAATTCCTTATCTGGGTGGCACCTTGAGATCCATTTTAGCAAAGGGAGATGGCCAAACGCTAATTGTTTTGGCTGGCGATTTCAACTGTCACCTGTGTAACCTTTCTCCAGAGGGGGGTGTCTCTAATGGTAGTTGTTGGTTAAATGAAGGACTACATTTTTTCCACACACAGGAGGGGCGGAAGCTAAACGAGCTTTTAGATACTCATAACTTGAAACTCACTATAGAGAAATTGGCGAACTCACTGAATCCTGTTATTTGTTCAACTTATAAAGGGAGGAGCAAAGGTACACTTATTGATATTATCATGGTTTCTGCACCATTATACCTCCTCATTTCTCATTTTGATATTTTTGTTGTCCTTTCAGGGACCACAATCCATTATCTTTAACTTTGGACATTGCCTGGGGCCCATTATCACAGCCAAGGGTGGCCCTCATGAGCTTGTCCGTAATGAACAAAGGGAGAAGGCTCAAGTGGGCACAGGTGGACCCGTTGTGCCTACAAAAGTCTCTTTTCTCTTCCTGTCTCCAAACTTTTAGCATGTGCTCGGATAGTGATGCAGGGGGGGATGGGGGTAATGGAGGCATATGATGAAATAATCTTAGGGGTCAGCAAACTTTTGACTGTCACAGCCTCTAGTATAGGGGAATCACTAACCCCCAAATGGTTTTACAGGGAATGCTCACGATCTCTCCGCAGCTTGAAGGCAGCGTTGAAGCAGTCTCCGAGGGACGGTCAATTGATTAGAAATTGTAGGCGCGCCTACAAGGAGGCCCAAAATCAGTGTAGACACAAGTTACAGGAGGCAGCGTAGGAAGAGCTATGTCAAGCCTGTGCCACGGGGGACAGGTGCCTTTTTTGAAGTGTTGTAAATAGGCCCTGTTTCTCCGAGAATTCTGGTGTGCTTTTATGTCACCATATTCAGGAGTGTTAGAACAGGAAGGTCTCAGGCTGCACGAAGCACACGCACACAGTGTCGCTGAGACTCACTTGGACTCCGGGTGCACAAGATCACAGGGCAATCCTCATGAAGGTCTCAGGCTGCACGAAGCACACGCACACAGCGTCGCTGAGACTCACTTGGACTCCGGATGTACACGATCACAGGGCAATACTTACGCAGGTCTCAGGCTGCATGAAGCACACGCACACAGCGTCGCTGGGACTCACTTAGATTCCGGGTGCCCACGATCACAGGGCAATCCTTACGCAGGTCTCAGGGTGCACGAAGCCCACGCACACAGCGTCGCTGAGACCCACCTGGAAACTTTTGTGTTCCTGAGTTTCCACAACAGAGAGCCAGCTCTCCTCGGGCCCTTAGGGACAAGTTACTTCAGGACACAGCACACAGCAAAGTCCTCTCAAGCAGGGGGACACAGCACACAGCAAAGTCTGTTCGCCTCTCCTTGGTTAAATCAGCAAACTGCAGGCCAGCCCCAGAACACACAGCAAGGGTCAGTCCTTTCCTTCAGTCTCTTCAGTTGTTTCTTCCTTGGCAGAGGTTCCTCTTGACCACGAAGTAGTTTCAATCCTTTTCAGTCTTGATCAATCCAACGTTCAGGGGTTTCAGCTCTCATAGTTATACCCCTAAATGTCTTTGAAGTCTTTGTGTTCAGGGGGGCACTGACCCCTGTCTAAACCAGTTCTGGGTGTCTCCCTGCCAGTGACACCTTTTTCCTTTGATATTGGGGGTCTGGGTCTTCAATCACTCAGCAGGAGATGGAGCCATTGTTTTATGGTGGCGGCCCAGGCCTCTTCACCTCCAGGGGCTACTCCTCCCCCCTACACTCCAGATGCAGGTCAGCCTGTGGCTGTCTCACCTCCTCTCCTGGGTCAGGACATTTCCCAGATCCTATCACATTCAAATCCAGACAGTCAATCCACAACCAAGCAGAGACACACAGAATTGTTAGAACAAAAAAACCAGCCACTTCTAAAAGTGGGGTTTCTAAACACACAATGCAAAAACCACCTTCAGAAAAAGATGTGTTATTAAATTGTGAATTCAGGCACACTAAACTTCACCTCTCCATCTTAAGCCTATGGGAAGATAGGCTGGAAACATATTACACAGCCTCCCCCATTCTGTCCTATGGGCAAGATAGCCTTGCAACAGTGAAAAACGAATTGGAGAGTATTTCACTGACAGGACATGGTACACACCTTAGTACATGTCCTACCTTTCACATACACTGCACCCTGCCCAGGGGGGTACCTTGGGCCTACCATAGGGGTGTCTGATGTGCATAAAAAGGAGAGGGTAAGGCCGGGCAAGTGGGTGCACTTGTCAGGACAACATGGCAGTTTAACAAACTGCGCGCAGGCACTGCAGTGGCAGGCCTGAGATCCCTCCTTAAGGCTACTGGTGTGGGTGGCACAATTAGTGCTGCAGGCCCACTAGTAGCATTTGTATTACCAGCCCTTGCACACATAGTGCACTTTACTAGGGACTTTACTAGTAAGACAAATATACCAATTATGGACAACCAATTACCATTACACTTTATACAGGGAGCACTTGCATTTTGACACTGATCAGCAGTGGCAAAGCGCCCAAAGCATCTAAGTTGGCAACACCATGTCAGAAAAAAGGTCTAGGGGGAATGCAAAAAGTTTAGGGAACTTTAGCCAAAAAGGGCTATGTCCAACAAGGAGCAACACTGGGTGGCTCACTTTGAAGGCATTTATAACCACGAGGAGGGGGGCGGGCGGTAAAACTCTTGGGGCACTGTCCAATACCAGTGTCCGAGTGGTTTTCACTCTAGATGAAACCCTAAAGGAAATTCTCGCCTTGACCAGTAACAAGGCCCCAGGCCCAGATAACATACCACAGGATTTGTTTAAAGCTATCATTGAGGTTTGGGCTCCGTTATTAATGTAGGTCTTAAATGCAGCCATACAGGAGGGGCTGCCACCCTCCTGGTCTCCCGCCGTGATCGTCCCCATATTCAAGAAGGGGGACAGAGAGAACCCACAATGCTATCGCCCAATCTCACTTTTGGATGCTTCAGTCAAGGTTCTAGGGAGGGCGGTCTTCAATAGGCTGTCTGAATGGGCTGAAGATAATAATATCTTGAGCCACGTCCAATATGGATTTAAGGAGGGAAGATAGACTGCTGACCAATGCCTCAATCTACAATTAATCATCAACAAACACACAGTGGCTCGGGCAGAATCATTACATCTTGCATTTATGGACTTGACATTCGCCTTTGATAAGGTGAATCGAGGTAAACTGTGGGTTCTGCTTAGCGAGCTGTGGGTCAACTCTAGCATTGTGGCACTACTATCTGATCTGCACTCAACAATCTCAGTCTCGGTGCGCTTCTCTTCAAGAGGAGCATGCACACGCCCATTCGCAACAGGCTGTGGGGTCTGCCAGGGATGTATACTGGCACCCTTTTTGTTTCCTGTGTATGTGAATGAGCTAGAACCTGCGCTCCTTTTGGTGTTGGCAGACTGCCCCAAGATTAAGAATAGATTTATCCCCGTCTTGCTATATGCGGACGATGCGGTCCTGATGGCCCAGACCACACAGGGGCTGGACTTATTATTAGCCAAGTGTGTGTCTTTTATTGGACTCCTGGACCTCTCGGTCAATTTTTCAAAATCCTATGTAATGGTAGTGGGCCCTAAATCCACTAGTAGTAAGACCTTCAAGGTATCAGATTTTACCCTGTCCAAAGTCAATGCCTTCCCCTATCTGGGAGTTTTATTTGATGCCAAAACCTGTTGAAAACCTCTGGTAGAGGCTAAAAGATCTGAGTCTATCAAAACCATGTGGGCTGTCTTTAGTTTCGCGCAGAGGATTGGTTCTAGGGCACCGAGGAATCTTTTAAAGATGCATCAATCTAAGTGTATTGCACAGCTGTGAAATGGTAGTGAGGTTTGGGGATACACCAAGGTGGACCGGATCCAGCCCATGGAAAGCAACTTCTTGCATAAGTTGTTCCAGGTCCCCCAGTCCACCTCAGCCTTTTCTGTGCATGCGGAATTGGGGCTTGATTATGTTGCGGACCTTATCGCCCTAAGCCCGCTTTTGTGCTGGATAACAGTTTGGAGTAGGGAGGAGCTGAAGCTCAGGAGGATGTTTCTTGAGGACTGCTTGTCCCTGGACCGGGCATTGAGTATTCCATGGAAAGCCCATGTTAAGGCATCTTTCTTTTCTTTAGGTAGGCCTGACATTTATTTGAAGCCAACTGATCTATCCGCTCTTGAGTCAGGGAGTGTCAAAAGATTGTTTCTGGATCATTCCCACACGGAGAGAGAAAGTCTGGAACTCCAGAAGCCATTAGTTAGGGGCCATATGCTTTTAAAGACTGTACAGGGGTTGGAGCCATACCTGGGCCTGGTTCGCTCACAGCATGATAGGTTTTTATTGTGCAGATTTAGGTTTAATCAATTGCATCATTTTTTGGCTTCCCCACATGGGTGGGCTTGGCCGGAGGGAAGGGAACCCTGTGGATGCGACAATGTGTCTCCACAGGAATTGCTTCATTTCACAGTGTTTTGTTCTTACTACAGCCGGCCAAGGAAGCATTTTTTAATCCCTTTGCTTAAATTGCTGGATTTTAAACAAGTACGACATGCCTTGTTGTATTTACAGATGCTAACCACGGTCCAGGTCATTATTACTGTCTTATCTTTTTTACGGGCTGTTTGGGCATGGTGGGAATCAAGACCTGATTAATTGTTTTATGTTTTTCTTGTTTTTATAAGTAACTGTATTTTTGGTCTTTTATTGTCTTTTTATGAATTCGTTTTTATTATATGAATTTGTACTCTTTTATGGTGATTTTATTTTCCGAATAAAGAAATATTGATGATGGTGTATACAGCAACATTGTGATGGTTTTTATTAAGTTAAAACAATAAAGTTTGATTGAAAATGTTTCCCCAACAATTAACATGGATTTGAAATAAATATGTTTTTCAGTGTGAGCCATTGAATAGAAGCAAACTCAAAGTTAAATTGTCATTTGTTTGTTATTGAAAGCAGACAAGATCAACCAGTTCTCTCTGATACTTACAAAATAGTTTCCCATGAATTTACATGTAAGCAATTGGGTTGCTGGTTGAGGGGGGTAAAATCCTACTGAAGCAAACACCACAATCTTTGTCAGGGTGAAGTCACAAGCAACTCCTAATAAACCTGTGCTCAACTCCTTGGTAGCTTGGCACAGAGTAGTCAGGCTTAACTTAAAGTCAATGTGTAAAGTATTTGAGCAACACTTCAAACAGTAACACAGTGAAAACTCACCACAAAAGCATTCCACATTTGATGTAAAAAAATAGAATAATATTTAATAAATAAAATAAGACCAAAATGACAACATTCCAATCAGTAGAACTGGAGATATACAATTTTAAAGGTTTCAGTGAAAATAGTGCCATAAAGCACAAAGCACGCTAACTGTGGATATTTGGTCATTACGGACGGGGATAAACTTACAAGTTCAGGCCAACCATGATGGAGTGTGGGCCAGCTACAGTGACCCAGTTAGGCCAGCTAAACAAGAGTGCCTTAAGTCTTGGTTGTGGAGCGTTTCAGGGTCCAGCATCGAGGATGCATTGCGCAGTCGAGGCAATGCAACGGTTCCAAGGAGTGGCAAAGCTGCAATGCAAGGTCCTGAGTCATCACTGAGGATCCCACCAACAACAGATTGCAAACCAAAGTCCAGCATCAAGGAGGCATCGCACTGTTGAGGCCATGCATCAGTTCCAAGGAGCGGAGAGGCTGCGATGCTAGAACTTGCGTTGATGAGAGATGTGCGATGCAAGGGCTTGAATCGGGGAAGCTTCATACAGTGGAAGTCGATGCAGATTCCTTGCACTGAGAGAAACCTCGCAGCAGAGGTAATGCATCAGTTCTGCTTCGGATTGCGCAGCTCAGCAGAAGGGATGTGTCGGTTCTGCTGGGTCTACAGATGGGCTGGTAGTGTCCTTTTAGGGCCACTTCCAAGGGTCCACGATTTGGGTGGCACCACCACAAATTACATTTCTTACTTTGCAAATATATTGCACACTGCCCTGTGGGATATTTAGGGGCTACCTTTGGAGTGACTTATATGTATTAAAAAGGAAGGTTTGAGACTGAAAAAAAGTTGATTTTGCCTGCTTGAAATGGCAGTTAAAAAACTGCACACATAGGCTCCTATGGCGAGCCTGATGCATATTTAAAAGGGCTACTTAAGTGGGTGGCACAACAATTTCTGCAGGCCCACTAGTAGCATTTTATTTACAGGCCCTTTGCACATGTAGTACCGCTTTACTAGGGACTTATAGGTACATTAAATATGCCAATTGGGTAATAACCAATATTACCATATTTAAGTAGTGATCACCTACACTTTAGCACTGGTCAGCAGTGATAAAGTGAGCAGAGTCCTAAAGCCTGTAAATACGAGATCAAATAAAATGGGGGGGGGGTGAAGGGAAAAGACTTGGGGTAAGACCCCCTTAAGGCTGACAGGTCTAACATTGCAAATAGAAGTTGTTGCTGTGCTCCAGTAAAACAGAGACCAAGAAAATGACCACAGATATCTGTGTCAATATCCAAGATTGCAGTTACACATTTGACAATGTTAGTGTGTGGGATTCACTGGAAATAAAGAAGAGAAACTCAGTAAACTGAATGTATGTCATGCATTCACAGCACCATGCCAAGCTTCTCAATAGCATAACTTTGGCTCCAGTTTAGAAGTTCTGGCCAAACCAGCTCTTAACACTACCAGTCATCAAGTGAATTTAAGAATCAAGACTCACAATGCATTACATATGAGAGACAGATAACTAAAACTCCACAACAAGAGTCATTAAAACAAATCAAACCAGATACTGCTGAACATTCAGAAGTGAAAAGTGAGATAACAACAATAAAAAAATGTAAGCATTTTATGATGAATGTCCCTGGGGTGATTATAATTCAAACTGTGTATTTTATAGATTTATGCATTTCAAATATAGTTACACAACAAATAGTTTTTAATACATAAATGCACATAATGAACTCCTCAGCAGCCAATATTTAAAAAGTGCTTGTGTAGCATAATACAATTCAGTGTAGATAAATTCTTGTTACACAATCCCATCATCCTGTCAAAGTCTCCTAAAACATCCTACCTATAACTTTGTAAGGAAAATGCATGTACATATAAAATGAAATTACACTCAGGGTACCATATTTGCCAAAATGCATAAGCAAATAAACAGTGCCATTGAGTAGAATTATCTTTTAAATCATTCCATGCCTTCTAATAAACTATTTTAAGTAAAGGTTATAAAATCTTCTATCCGTCTGAAAGTAGAAAATTATTAAACTCATAAAACAACATTTTGATCTACCTTCCCTGCACGAACCTTTGTTACATAGCAGTCTCAATTCTCCTGTCTTATCGCCTGCTCACTGCAAAAATGTGCTTAACACTCTTCTGGTTTCTGACTCCAAACAAAACACGCTCAAACAGTTTTTTTCCTTAACATGAGAAATAAACGAAGGCCCTCGTTGTTGCATATATTATTTTTTTTTAAAGAAGGGTATATAAGTGCCTAGCTTTTCTTCGCAATAGAACCATGACCTAGAATGCTCCTCTGATTTTAAGCATAAATAACAACCCCAATCCAAATCTGATCCGTTCTTCTCTTAACTTTATGGGGCATATTCTCAAGGAGCTATCGCCGAGTTATCGGCACTTTATCGCAGCCAAAGTTGCGCTAAATGTATCGCCCCATTCACAAGCTGGTGCTAACAGCCCATAACACCAGTTTTCCTGTGAAAGCAGTCGCAAAAAACATCGCCACAGATGACCCCGGCAACTGACGCTAATGAGATGCAGAGTAGGCATTTCCGAGAAAAAACCCGCGACAACACCACACCTAAACATTCTCAACGACCAGCCACATCGGCGATAAGACCACAAAACAGGTGATAAGGCGCATTAGCAGCAGGAAACTAACACCTGCTCTGACCTGGTGTAAAGTCGGATGACAAGCTGCACCATCAAAGGGAGCCCAGCCCAGAGCCACACAGGAAGAACAACAGATGCCACAGAGCCACTCACCATGCACCCCGGAGCCCCGAGGGGGCAACAACACCCTCCGCCACCACCCCCAGGACCGCCACCTCCCCCAACGGACCCCCCAACCCCCCCCCAGACCACCACAGAGGCAGCGCAGACAAAGACAGCGGACATACAGGAAATGCACCAGCCCTACAGACCTAACACCAGACAATGCCAATGCCCACTACAGGCCCAAAAGGACAACCATCCTCCGCATCCTGAACATCATTACCCACAGGCTGACGGTAGCAACACAGCGGACAACCAACATCCCTCCGCAGACAAAGCTGCTGGCTGTGCTGCACCTGTTGGCCTCTGGTATCCTCCCAAACAACAACCGCCCGAGTCGGAGGAGTCTCACAGCCAGCCCCATCGAAGTTCCTCACACCTGGCCTGGATGCCCTCACCAGCTAGGGACCCCAGCACCCATACGTCCCCCACAATGTGCATGAACAGCTGGAGACCAAGCAATGACTATAAACCATAGCCGGATCCCCGCACGTGTCGGGGGCAATAGACTGCACACTTGTCCCACTTGTGCCCCCTGCCAACACCGCACACAATACCCCAACAGAAAGCACACGCATCCCATCAACGTGCAGGCAATAGTGGACCACAGGGGACTCCTCACCAATGTCATAGCCAACTACCCAGGCAGTGTGCATGATCCCTTCATCTTCCGACAGTCCAACATCAACCAGCGCTTCCAGGATGGCACCTATGGAAATGCACTGCACGTTGGCAAGTACCAAATGAACACACCACACACCTCAACTCCACAATCATGCAACTCACAACTCTGGCACTGCACACGTCACAAAATCACATACAACATGCCAAACAACATGCCCCCCCCACCAGACACGACAGCACAACTTACTTTGGAAACCTTGGTTAGCCATGTACATGAGCCATCAACGGCATGGCACCTCAGCCACACAATACCCGAATGTGGGGAGAGGTGGGAACCAGGCATGTGCGAAGGAGGCAAGTGACCCATGAATGAGAATGTACACAATGCCAAGTGTTGCGGAGATGTGCTGGACAGACTGCAGTATGCAGACAACAGACGTAGCCATGTCTACATGCACTGCTGGTGTTTGGAGTGTAGTGGACAGTGGACGCAACCATGTCACCCCAGCCAGTGGGGAAGATCGCGGAAATGTAGCTTGTGACGTCCCCCCTGTAAGCGTATGCGGAGTGGGCTGGCCCGGAGGACGCCAGGCCAGCGTAGGGGTGTGAATAAAAAGCATGCAGCCCTGGGCGTGGTTCTCTTCCGGAATGCCCAACGTGCCTGCCAGGGTGGTGCCACCCACCCCGCCACGAGGCCAACGTCGTCGCCGTGAGTGGTGTGGCCTGTGATCCTGTGCGCCTGCTGCACCCCGGGCCGCTGGTCCCCGAACCCGTCATGCCTGCCCCTGCGCAGCCAGGCCTCATTGCTCACCTGCCGACACCGGCGTGTGTCGAAGAGGGCCCACCACGTGCCGGCGCAAGCTCCAACCGCAAAGCCTGCAACCTTGGCAGCCTCCTCAGACCATCACGGCCTCCGCGACACAGGCCTGCATTACTCCTTTCTAGTTGACATACTCCACCGCTGCCTCCGGCCTACACTACGGTCAAGTAGGTCACACATTTGGAACTGAGTCTTGATTATGCAATGGCAGAGTACACACCTTATGGCTGAGTTTATATCACTGTACTCCCTTCGATGTGGTGCCACCAACTCTGTGCATAGCATTCTAACTACACCTGTCTGTGGTCCCTTGCTGACTACTGCCTTCACCCCACACTGCGGTCAAGTGGGTCACACATCTGGAACTGAGTCTTGTTTTCTGCATGGCGGAGTTCATATCAATGTACGCAAGGAGACGAGTAAGAGGAAGACGTGGTTCAGTCCGGAGGAGAAAATGACCATCGTTACGGAGGTGATTGAATACTGCCGACAACTGCTCTGGTGTCACTAACTCTGTGCATCGCGGGCCAACGACATGTGGCTGTGGGCCCCTGCTGACCGCTGCCTTGGGCCCACACTGCGGTCAAGTAGGTCACACATTTGGAACTGAGTCTTGATTACACAATGGCCGAGTACACACTTCATGGCTGAGTTTAACTCACTATACTCCCTTCGATGTGGCGACACAAAGTATGTGCTGGGCATCCCAACCTCACGTGTCTGTGGGCCCTTGATGTCTACACCTTCGGACTACACTGCGGTCCTGCAGGCCCCACACAAATCCATGCCAGTCCGTACCAGGCAGGACACGGCATCGTCGCTGGCTAAACACCCGCTCAGCTCTGTCGCTACTGCCTCGGTCAACCACGAGTCATCGCCACATGCCATTTCAACGCTGTGTGTCAGTGTTCCAGAAAGAGCTCGCTGAACAGCGGTTGGCCCATGCTGACCGCTGCCTCCGGACTACACATTGGTCGAGTATGGCACACATTGGGAACTCAGTCATGATTCATTTATGGCAGACCTGATATCATTGTACTGGCCTCGTCGCAGACTGCATCCCCTTCACGCTCCGGGGCCACTAAGTCTGTTCCTCGACAACCATGGACACTTTCTTCTTGAGATTTGTTGGCGACTGAGTCCATGGACTGGGGGCTGTCTTCATCATCATGTCGGTGATACTGACTATGTGGCCAAAACGAGGCAGTAGCATTCCACTCCTCCATTTGCCGCTTCCGGCCGGCTCCTGCTCTCTGCATCATGCCCTGCAGGACACCTTCCACTGTCCCCCGCAAACCTCCGCTACATTCACCTTCGACATCGATGAGGACCCGCCCACCTCGCGTGGCCCTAGCTCACTGCACCGCAAGTCACCGTCCCGTGGCGGTGTGCCTGTGCCGGCCGCAGTGCATCCAGGGCCACTAACTCTGTGCACCTCAAATTATGGCCCCAGTCTGATGGCATGTTGGATGGCCTCTGGGTCGATGGCCTGGGGGTCATCAACGCCATGTGTCTGTGGCCCTGCGCTGTCCACTGCCTCCGCCCTCAACTGCGGTCCACTTGGGCTCACACATTAAATCGAGTCCTGACCTGCCTGTACGTCGCATCACCGCAGGATGCACGCGCCACCACCGCCAGGACCAACTCCAGACAACAGGTGCCAGAGTCGTAAGTGTCTTACTGCCAGACTTTCAGAGTAGCTCACACCAGTCGTGGGTGCCATCATCAGCTTGATACCCTGCTCAGCTCCTCAGGTGCCACTAACTCAGTGCACCACAAATCAAGGACCATTCTGCTTGCATGTAGGGTGAACACTGTACTCTCTCCGGCAACCACCATGATGTTTCACAATTGTTTCTGTTATGCTGATGTTTTATGTTTCTGCTTCAATTGTGATCACTGTTCAAGTTGTTGCCAGCACCAACGACTCCCTGCGGGCTGGCTTACACTCACCCCACACACATCCAGCACATGCATCACTGTACATGTGACCATGCCAATAAAGGTGTCGAGCGCACGTGCTCGTGGCCAGTTCAACGAACTTTCTGAGTGTGTCCGTGTGCTCATGATGTATGCATTAGGGCCCCGGCCCCACAA
This sequence comes from Calotriton arnoldi, assembly GCA_963921515.1. Classification (NCBI taxonomy): domain Eukaryota; kingdom Metazoa; phylum Chordata; class Amphibia; order Caudata; family Salamandridae; genus Calotriton; species Calotriton arnoldi. The sequence continues at coordinate 824,221 of CAWUFW010007170.1, read as the reverse complement.
CCTTACATTGTGCCTTGTGCAGAGGACGCAGCCATGTCACCGCAGGCAGAGGGTGGGACATTGCACATGTAGCTTTGTCGTCCCCCACCCAGTACGTAAGAGGAGTGAACTTGGCCGGCGTACGCCAATCTGGCGTGGGGGTGTGGGTGATTATCACGTGGCTCTGGGTGTGGTTCAGTACTGGAAATGTGCAAAGGCATGTGTCCCTGTCGCAGTGTGGGTCTCCGTTGGGGTGTGTAGGTGGTCCATGATGGGACATTGACACCCACGTATGGGATCTAGTTCATCTCCCATGAGGTAGTACCCCACCCGCACATGTTCGGCCAGCCCCTTCTGGCAGTCTGACAGCTGGCCTTGTAATGGGATGTGTGCTTAGGTGGGCTGCTGTGAGCCAGCCGGGGTGGTGGGTGCATCCAGCTGTGTTGTCCGTGCAGGGGGTGGTGTGTCCTAGGTGCAGCGGGGCTGCCCTGCTCCTGGAGCTCTATTGCCTGAGATGTCCATGGACTGTTGTAGGGCGTCGGTGTCGGAAGTGTGGAGGTCCTCTTCAGCATCACTGATGGGTTGTCTGGTCTGCTCTGCTGGAGGTGTTGTTTGTCCCTCTGCAATGTGAAGGGGAGATGCTTGTTGACATTGTGTTGGCATGTATGTTCAATCACTCAATCACAGAATTTGTAGAGCGCACTACTTACCCGCGAGGGTCTCAAGGCACTGGGGAGAGGGAAGGGGGGGGGGTGCTGCTACTGGTCGAACAGCCAGGTCTTGAGTAGCCTCCTGAAGGTCAGCAGGTCTTGGGTCTGTCGTAGGCTTAGTAGAAGGGTGTTCCAGGTCTTGGCGGCGAGGTGTGAGAAGGATCTGCCGCCGGTCGTTGTTCTTCGAATGCGAGGGACGGTGGCGAGGGAGAGGTCGGCGGAGCGGAGCTGGCGGTTGGGGACGTAGAAGAAGAGTCGTCTGTTGAGGTAGGCTGGGCCGGTTTTGTGGAGTGCCTTGTGTGCGTGGATGAGGAGTTTGAAGGTGATCCTCCTGTCGATGGGGAGCCAGTGCAGGTTCCTCAGGTGGGGGGTGATGTGGCTGTGGCGTGGTACGTCGAGGATCAGGCGTGCGGAGGCGTTTTGTATGCGTTGCAGTCGCTTGATGAGCTTGGCCGGGGCTCCCGCATAGAGGGCGTTCACATAGTCAAGTCTGCTACTGACGAGGGCCTGGGTGACTGTTCTTCTTGTGTCTGTCGGGATCCTCCTGTAGATCTTGCGAAGCATGCGGAGGGTGTTGAAGCAGGAGGAGGAGACTGCGTTGACTTGCTTGGCCATGGAGAGCGTTGAGTCGAGGATGACTCCCAGGTTGCGTGCGTGGTCGGTGGGTGTCGGGGCTGCTCCCAGCATCGTTGGCCACTAGGAGTCGTCCCAGGCTGAGGGGTTGGAGCCGAGGATGAGGACCTCCGTCTTGTCCGTGTTCAGCTTTAGTCGGCTGATCTTCATCCAATCGGCGACGGCCTTCATTCCTTCATGGAGATTGGCTTTGGCGGCGAGGGGGTCCTTGGTGAGGGAGAGGATCAGTTGAGTGTCGTCGGCGTAGGAGATAATGTTGAGGTCGTGCTGTCTGGCGATGCGTGCGAGCGGGGCCATGTAGATGTTGAACAGTGTTGGGCTGAGGGAAGATCCCTGGGGTACGCCGCAGATGATCTCGGAGGCTTCGGATCGGAAAGGTGGGAGGCGGACTCTCTGGGTTCTGCCGTCGAGGAAGGAGGTGGTCTATTCCAGGGCCTTGTCTCGGATCCCTGCGTCGTGGAGGCGTGCGCGTAGAGTGCGGTGGCAGACAGTGTCGAAGGCGGCGGAGAGGTCCACCGTTGTCCAGCAGGGTCCTGATGTCGTCGGTGGCGGCGATGAGGGCAGTCTCAGTGCTGTGGTTGCTGCGGAACCCCGATTGGGATGGGTCTAGGATGCTGTTTTCTTCTAGGTATCGGGTTAGCTGTTTGTTGACGATCTTCTCGATGACCTTGGCTGGGAACGGAAGCAGGGAGATGGGCCGGAAGTTCTTGAGGTCTCTTGGGTCCGCCTTGGGTTTTTTGAGTAGGGCGTTGATCTCTGCGTGTTTCCAGCTTCTCTGGGAAGGTCGCGGTCTCGAAGGAGAGATTGATAACGTTGCACAGGTGGGGTGCGATGGAGCTGCTGGCTTTGTTGAAGATGTGGTGCGGGAAAGGGTCTGACAGGGAGCCGGAGTGTATTGTGCCCATGGTCTTGATGGTGTCATCGATGTTCACGCTGGCCCAGGCTGGCAAGGGGTCATGGTCGATGGTGTGCGGCGGGTCTGGAGTATCTATCTTGGTGGGGGCTGTCTGGGTGTTGAAGCTGTCGTGGATGTCGGCGATCTTGCGGTGGAAGAAGGTGGCGAGGGAATCACACAGGGCTTGCGACGGCGGGATGTTGTTGGTGTTGGAGCTGGGGTTGGAGAGTTCCTTCACGATGTTGAAGAGCTCCTTGCTGTTGTGTGCGTTGTTGTCGAGGCGGTCTTTGAAGGAGATTCTCTTGGCGGACCTGATGAGGTGGTGGTGGTTACGGATGGCGTCTTTATGGGCTGCGTGGCTGTCCGGTGTCTTATCACTGTGCCATTTCTTCTCAAGTTTCCGGCAGGTACGCTTGGAAGCTAGGAGTTCTGGGTGAACCAGCTGGCTCTTTTGGTGGTGTCGCTGTAGGTGAGTTTTTTCAGTGGGGCGAGGGTGTTGGCACAGTCGTCTATCCATCGTCTGAGGTTGCAGGCAGCGTCGTCGGTGTTGGATGGGTCGGAGGGAGGGCTGAGAGCGAGGTTTGCCTGTAGTTGGTCTTCGGTGACTTTGCTCCAGCAGCGGCGTGGGATCTGTTGGGTGCGGTGGTGTGTGGTGGGTTTCTGGAAGGTGAAGTGGATGCAGTGGTGGTCGGTCCAGAGGAGTTCCGTGGTGTGGGTGAAGGAGACGTGGGAGCTTGAGGAGAAGACGGGGTCGAGCGTGTGGCCGGCGGAATGTGTCGGTGTTGTGACGAGCTGTCTCAGTCCGAGGTTGGCGAGGTTGTTGATCAGGGTGGTGGAGTTGCTGTCGTTGTTGTTCTCCAGGTGAAAGTTCAGGTCTCCGAGGAGGATGTAGTCGGTAGAAGTCAGGGCGTGCGTGCTGATGAAGTCGGCGATGGAGTCGCTGAACTGGGGTCGGAGCCCAGGGGGTCTGTAGACAAGGGTGCCTCTGAGGGTGGTGTTGGGGTCCGTGTGGATCTGGAAGTGCATGTGTTCGGCGGTGCAGAGAACGTCGTCGGTGCTGGTCGAGACCCTGATGGAGTTCTTGTGGACGATGGCGATTCCTCCTCCTACTCCGTTGACGCGGTCTCTGCGGGTGATCTTATAGCCGTCTGGGATGGCTATGGCGATGTCTGGTGCGGAGGAGTCGTTCATCCAGGTCTCTGTCAGGAAGGCGACGTCTGGTGATGATGAGTCGAGCAGGTCCCAGAGCTCGATGGCGTGTTTGCGTGCGGAGCGGGTGTTCAGTAGGATGCATCGGAGGTGGTTGAGGTCCTTCTTGGCGGGCGCTTCGGTGGCTCTGAGGCTGGTGTAGCTGCAGTTCCGGCAGGTGAAGGGGCCATGTGTGCGTTTCGGGGCGGCCTTGAAGCAGTTGTGTCTCCGTCCGGGGTTGAGAGCGTGGAGTGTGGTGGCATCGTAACGGCGTCGGTCCTCGAGGCTGGAGCGGGGGGCGCGCGGCCCAGGGGTTCTGGCGCTGGGCGCGGTCCAGGCGCTGACGGGCGCAGACGGGCTTGCCATAGGCGTGCCGGCGGCGCGCCCGCTGCGCAGCAGCCGCCATATATGGGGAGCTGGGAGGGAGGAGCAGCTGGGAGGCGGGAGGCAGGGGCAGCGAATGGGCAGTCAGGGGGGCGGGGCCGCAGGGGACGCAGCGGCGGGGGTACAGAAGGCAAGTTGGGCACAGCAGAATGGGGGCACGAGGGGAAACAGAAAGCAAAAATGGACACAATCAACGGGGGCACGAGGGGAGACAGAAAACAAAAATGGACACAATCAATGGGGGCACGAGGGGAAACAGAAAGCAAAAATGGACACAATCAATGGGGGCACGAGGGGAGACAGAAGGCAAAAGAGGACACAATCAATGGGGGCACGAGTGGAGACAGAAAGCAAAAATGGACACAATCAATGGGGGCACGAGGGGAGACAGAAAGCAAAAATGGACACAAGCAATGGGGGCACGAGGGGAGACAGAAGGCAAAAGGACACAAGCAATGGGGGCACGAAGGGAGGCAGAAGGCAAAAGGACACAAGCAATGGGGGCACAAGGGGAAACAGAAGCGAAACGGGCACACAAAATGGGGGCACGAGGGGGACAGAGGCAAAACGGGCACCAAGGCAACAGCAGAGGGGCGAGATTACCAGCAGCAGCAGCGGGCAGGACAACACAGGCGGAGCTGTGTGGCGGGGGAGCGACCTACCTGGCAAGGTCAAGGGTCGCTCTCCTCACCGCGCAGCGGCCGCCATATATGGGGAGCTGGGAGGGAGGAGCAGCTGGGAGGCGGGAGGCAGGGGCAGCGAATGGGCAGTCAGGGGGGCGGGGCCGCAGGGGACGCAGCAGCGGGGGTACAGAAGGCAAGTTGGGCACAGCAGAATGGGGGCACGAGGGGAAACAGAAAGCAAAAATGGACACAATCAACGGGGGCACGAGGGGAGACAGAAAGCAAAAATGGACACAATCAATGGGGGCACGAGGGGAGACAGAAGGCAAAAGAGGACACAATCAATGGGGGCACGAGGGGAGACAGAAAGCAAAAATGGACACAATCAATGGGGGCACGAGGGGAGACAGAAAGCAAAAATGGACACAAGCAATGGGGGCACGAGGGGAGACAGAAGGCAAAAGGACACAAGCAATGGGGGCATGAGGGGAGACAGAAGGCAAAAAGGACACAAGCAATGGGGGCACAAGGGGAAACAGAAGCGAAACGGGCACACAAAATGGGGGCACGAGGGGGACAGAGGCAAAACGGGCACCAAGGCAACAGCAGAGGGGCGAGCTTACCAGCAGCAGCAGCGGGCAGGACAACACAGGCGGAGCTGTGTGGCGGGGGAGCGACCTACCTGGCAAGGTCAAGGGACGCATTGTTCGGGTTTACATACAGACTGCATGACAATGTACATTGTGACTGTTTTGGATTGGCGGACTATTTGATGCGGGATAGTGGACAATTGGACTACATGACGTAGGTGATGTTGTACACGTACATTTTCATCTCACAGTTTCCTGCTATGTCCGATGTGATTGGCCATTTTCTACGCACAGGCAGAGCCAGTTGTGTCCTCTGTTCTGCAGTGTAAGTGTTGCACTGTGTCCCACATTGCCGTCCATGTGGATGTGCTATGATTGCTATGTGTGTGTGCTGCATTGTGTGAGAGTCACACCTGCTGCTGTGATTTTGCTGCCCCTTATTCCTTGGAGGCGGTGTGCCTTTGGATTTTGTGCTTTTGAGGTGCTGTGATGTTGGCGACTGGGGTCATTTGTGCTCCTGGACGGATTTTGTTCTCTTGTGCATTGTTTGTCTGCAGATGTATTGTTGACGTTAGTGGTTGTTTGTGCACGTGGATGTGTCAGGGTGTGACCTGCTCCTTCCGGATGTAGTCCACACTCAGCCACCTCAGTCTCGTGGCCTGCACAGTGTCATGGTGATTGTACTCCGGCCATGCTGCTCGTCATGTGGTGTCACTTGCATTGTCAGTGTGGCTCTCGCATTCGCATCTTTGCTGTGTTTCGCACTGGTGCATGTGTGTGTAGTGGAATTGGTGTTTGGGGTGGGACCCCTTCGGGCACATGGTGGACGGGGGCCTACTTGGTGTTTGTATGTGTGCTGCAGTGTGCCACGGGGATCAGGGACATGACCCAGGGTCGTTGTGGGTGTGCGGTGTGCTACACGTCATTGTGCATGTGTGCCATTGTGCCCGTCCCCCCAGTCCCTTTTAGTTACTCACCCTGTTGATGTTTTGTCAAGTCATGTCGAGCAGTGTCCGGATTCCGGACTCCTTGCACCGTCTCCACACTCATGACTGTGTCCACCATTTGCTCCAGCTCCTCCTGTGGCGCAGGACTCCCACCTCCATTCGCCGTTGCTGCCTTCCGGGTGGCAGCGGGTTTCTGCTTGGTTTGGCTTTTGACTTCGTGCCAGCGCATCTTGGCCTCCTCAGCAGTCCGACTGCATTCAGGATGGAATGCCATTTTTCCGTCTGTGTTGCCAATGACACGGTGGTGGAGACGGACAGTTGTTGTTAGTGCTCTGTCACCTTCGTGACGACGGTCAGGTAGTCATGCGGTCTGTAGCCCATCTTCCTCTTCCTCTTCTCCTTGGCCTTCCCCGACCCCGAGGTTCCTTGCTTGTGGTCTGTGGGGCTTGTGGGGTTCGCGTTGACCTGGGCACTCGTTCTGGGTGCGTCCATGTTGCTACGCATTTTATTTTGTTTATGGTGTTTTTTTCTTGTTTGGCTTTTATGGTGCATTTTTCCACCAGGCGCGTGGGAATTGCAGGCCTGTCGCTGGTTATCGCTGTTTTTTTTTTCGAGGTTGGCCTCATCGCAACTTTATTCGCGTTGGTGATTCGCATTTTTTGGGCGTCGCGTTGTTTTTTACGCGGTCATTTGGTGCGTTATCGTGGGACTATCGCATGGTGCCGCCAGGTTGAGAATGCTACGTTAACACGGCGTTGTTTTCCCGCGATGGACTGCGATGTGAGAAGTTGCGTTAAGCTAAACTTGCGGTGGTTATCACTATGTCTTTTAGATCTGCTAGATAAACACTGATTTTCCTGTTTTATCTATTTTGCCAGTAAGTGCATTTCAAAACCTTGTTTTCTTTTTATATTTTTATTTTAAGAGGTTTCTAGAGTGTGAACCTAACACAGGAGTATCAGAGCACTGTACAAGGCAGCTAGTTGTAACTTACACATTATTTAGTAAAGATCAAAAGTCAAAAGAAGACTGTAGCGCGATAGAGTAAAAAGTAAAAACTATACAGTTAAACTACATAATGCATGGCAAATATTGCCAAACATTGTGACATTGGCAGAGAAGAAATCACAATCCCCTGTCTGTGTCGGGGTATGTAAGGACCATCCATCACTGTGTTGGCACCACAAACACCTGAGAGGAATTCACAATACCCCTTCCCAGGCTGGAAACAGTATCAATTTTACTCCAGCAAACAGCTAGAGTAGCACTCCTACCAAGGTGTAAAGGGGAATGGATTACTGACAAACCTTTTTTTTAACTCTTTTAATTTAGCATTTGCATCATTACAAGTGGATCGAAAAACATAGGTACATAGTTCTCAGTTTCAGTAACACACGGAGCCCTAAAAACAAGGCTGTTTGTGGTAATCTGTCAGCAGCATACATTTTGAATATTTCATTATCAATTTCTAGTGTAAGCTTGACTCAAGGTAAGACTTGCGGAGCCCTTCTACCTTCCTCCCCAGTCATGGTGAGTGTTCTTACCCTGAGCTAGTGCTTCTAATACACCTATACGATTTCAATGGTCCCCACACTTTTTCCCACTTTTTGGGGCATCCTCGTTCTTTATATATTACTTGTTCTGCATTCTGGCACCAATCTAGATCTGTCTTCTATTGTCGTATTGTTGGATGGTCTGTCTTACCCCATGCTCTAGCTATATTTGTTTTTGCTACCCCTAGGGCTAGGCTAACCCATATTTGGTGATACTTTTGTTGGGGATATTCACTTGAGATATTCAGTAATATCTATTTTGGGTTCATTTGGACAGTTTGGGATATGACTTGAGTTAGTATTTCAGTGACTCGGTTCCAGAAGGTTTGAATGAGTGGGCAGTCCCATAGTATGTGAAAGAAGGCGGCTTCTTGGCCACATCTCCATAGGCATAGTGGTGTTGACATTTCCCTATTCTAAAAAGAAGGGTTTGGAAATAATAGGAGCGATTGAGGATTCGTAGCTGGATCAGCCTGAACCTTGCCCTGATTGCTATCTCCCTTGGCCCCTGTATTGCCTCAGTCCACTCTTCATCGTCAATATCTCCTACATTTTATACCCATTTTTGACGTAGGATTGTCAGCACTTCCGGGGAATTATGTAGTAGTTTTTTATATGTCAGGGATATGCCTTTATTTGTTAATGGGTCTGCTATGAGTCTTTCCTCTAAAGGGGAAAGGTCTGGCAATGTGTCTCCTTCCCTTACGTACCTCCATAGGGCGTGGCCCAGTTGCAAGTACTTATATCTTTCTTTCTCTGATAGTTCATATTCTCGAGCAAGGTCTGCGAAGGGGATTATGGACTGTCCCCTCCAAATATCTTCTAGGTGCTCAATCCCAAGTGTCTCCCAGTGCTGAAAACATCTTAATCCACTCACTTCTCTTAAGGTATCACTGCACCATAGGTGGGTCTTCACTGTTAACCTATTGCGCCAACCCAGGAAATAGGTTGCCTCCCGCCAGGCACTGACCACTGTGCGAGTATGATGAGGTATGACGTTTTCATGTTTTCTTTGGTATAGAATCGCCTAATAGTTTCTGTTGCCCTTTACGTATCTGTCTTCTCTGTAGGCTGGCTCCTGTTGGTCTGCGAATACCCAGTCATTGATGACTATAAGTTGTGTTGCACAGTAGTATAGCCGGGCGGCGGGGATCCACAGACCCCCGTCATACACTCCCCTCTGCAATTTACGGAGAGCAATTCGAGGTGCAGCACACTGCCATAGCAGTGTTCTTACCTCCTTCTCTAGCTAACGAAATAAGTCTGGGGGCACGCAGAACGGTGTATTTTGCCACACATACAAGAGGCGTGGGAGGGTCATAATTTTGACTAGTGCAGCTCTTCCTGATAGTGTGAGAGGCAACGTACACCAGTGGGTCACATCATCGTGTAATCTTTCTAATTGGGTGTGGACGTTTAGTCTGAGGAATTTTTGTGGGTCACCGGTAATACGAATACTCAGATATCAGAATCCGTCCTCCACAATCGAAGCTTCACAGTCTGATGGGAGTAGGGGGTCCCTCCCGAAAGCAGGAACACCAGCGATTTGAATCAGTTTGTCTTATATCCTGAGTGGTTACCGAACTCCGTGAATATTTGAAGCAGCCTGCTCACTGAGCAGTATGGATGGGTAACATATAGTAGGATGTTGTCCGCATAGAGAGATATGCACTCTTCCCACCCTCCTGACATAGGTATCCCCCTGATTAGTTGGTCTCCTTGAATCCACGCAGTGAGTGGTTCCAGCACCAGTGCAAATATTATTGGAGAGAGGGGGCAACCTTGGCTTGTTCCCCTACCCAATTGGAATACCCGTGAGGTGGTACCGTTTACTCGTACCTGGGCCAAGGGTTCCTGGTATAGTAGCTGTACCCATTTGCAAACGTTTGGCACTAATCTCATCCTTGGCAGTACAGTGAAGATGTATTTCTATAATATACTATTGAATGCCATCGTAGCATCTAACGTAGCGTATCACCACCGCTCGGTGCAAAAAAGGTGGCTCTGTCTGGCTCAGAACTCCATATAGGCGTTGAAGATTTAAACGGGTGCTACGATGGGGCATAAAGCCTGATTAATCTGGGTGGATGATTTTTGCGACAATCCCTCTAAGTCTTGTCACTAGGATTTTGGCGAGCACCTTAGTTCCCACATTTAGGAGGGCAAGCGGGCGGTATGAGTTACATTGAGAAGGAGGTTTTCCTGTCTTATGAATAGTAACTATTGTTGCGATTCTTTAATCAATGGGCAGTTTTCCTTCTTCGCAAGCTGTTAAAAACATGTCTAGCATTGGTTTTGCCTCTCTCGTCGTGCATATCTTAAATAATTCAAGGGGTAAGCCATTAGGTCCTGTCACTTTTCCTGACTGCAATCCCCTTATCACCCCAGCCACTTCCTCTTCTGTCAAATCTAATTCTAGGTCTTCTCGGTCCTCTCGTGTCAGTGTCTGTAGGCCAAGGGACTGAAGGAGCTCAGTGCTATCTAGTGTTGTTTCCGGGACTGGGGGGGGCCGTATAGGGTCTCGTAATAGGTGGCAAATGTCTCCACTATTTCTGCATGTGTTTTACAGATCTCCCATTTGTTGTCCCTGATTTCCAATACCCACGATTTTGCTCTGTCTCACCGTTTTAACCAGGCAATGAGTTTGCCAGCTTTGTCCCCAACATCGTAGATGCGATGCTGGGTCGCCAGTGCGGGGGCTCTCACTCTGTTCTCTGCTAGGGCTCGGAATGCATCTTGTTTTAGGCGTAGCTGATGGAGCAGTGTCTCTGAAGTGCAACCCCCAACTTGTTTCTGTAACGTTAGGACCTCCCTCTCCAGGCCCTCACTTTCTTGCCGCTCGTCCTTCCGTTTCCCCCCGATGAGAGCGAGGACTTGACCTCGCAGCACCGCTTTGTATGCTTCCCATAATATGCATGGTGAGCTAACTGACCCTTGGTTATCTTCAAAGTATTGGGTGGTGCCTCTCGTAATTTTTTCTTTCATATCTCTCTCTGTGATATACCAGACATCTATTCTGGGGATCAACGGGGTATGTGTTGGGGGTCCCTGCAAGAGTACACCCACTGGTGAGTGGTCTGAGATGCCTCTTGCATAGACCGTTGCATCTTGGAAGCGATTGACTAACGTTGTATGTGTCAGCAGGTAGTCCCTGGCCCTGTACATTTTGGCACAGATATGTGTATTTCACTCATGTATGTACAACTCAAGATACAGCTTAGCAAATGATGACAAACATGAATTCTCACAATTCTGGTCCTTCAGCCATTGACAGACTGTTTTCAAGCTGGTTTTCATCTCGATGAATACTGTCCCCCTCATTTCTCTGGGTCTCTTTATTACTTGATCCCTTCCGATGCACCGGTCTCCATCCCTCCACTCACTCGCAAGCCGTCTCCGGGGTATCAAAGTGCCATGTTTTGCCCTCGGTAATTATCTTTAGTTTGGCTGGATAGAGCATCATATATTTTATGTCTTTGTCCCTGAGAACTCTTTTCACTGTTTCAAAACGTCTTCTTTGCTTTTGCACTTGTAGGTTGAAGTCTGGAAAAAATTGTATTGTCTTATTGTCTATGTAGAGATTGCCGTGGGTGCACGCTGCCTACGAGATCGCATCCTGGTCTCTGTAATTAAATAATCATGCTATGATTGTACGCGGCGGGGCACCTGGCTTGGGTCAAGGGCCCAGAGCTCTCTGCGCACGATCTATGGTAAAAAAATTAGAAAGTCTCCTGGGTCGCAAGTATTAAGGATCAGGTCCTCCAGAAACAGATCAACACTGGGCCCCTCCGTTCTCTCCGGCACACCCACCACCCTAATGTTATTCCACCTCGATCTGCCCTCCTGATCGGCCATTTTTGCTGTGAGGGTTGCATTGTCTTTTGTGAGAGTCTGCACTTGCTCCTCCAGGCATTTTGTCTTGGATTGGAGACTATTGATCTGGGACTCCGCCACTTTCACTTTGTCCGCTATGCTCCTGACATCTACCCGGAGGAGGTTTACATCTATCGTCACAGTGTCTAGTTTGGGTTCCAGTGTACCTCGCAGGTTCCTTATTGCTGTCATTATCACACTTAGGGTGGACTAACCTCCGAGTCGCACTGGGGGACTAATATCTGCTGACACCGGGGGGAGTGTGTCCCCCTGCGCCGTCCTTGGAAGTGTATACTTGTCTAATTTATTTGTTTGCTGTGGCTTGGCCCCACGGTTCCTGATCATTTAGCTGGGTTTGGACCACCTGCTGGTTCCTCCCGCGTCGTTATCAGAGGAGTTACCCTGATGCAATTTCTTCCCAGTCCTTCCCTCAACCCAGGGCCCGAACACCTCAACAGTGCACATTCCGTGGAGCTGGTCAGTCCAAATGGAGATGTTCAGCAAAGGGGGAGGGACCCGTCTCCCAGTGATGGGCGTGATCCCAGGCCTCTGATTTCTCCCCTCTGGGGCCTAAGGACCTCTTCGTGCTTTCGGTTCCAGAGTATCAAGTAGGCCCTTGCCCCTCCACGAGCCGCAGTTGCACAGGGGCGAGCCTCACCCCTCGGGAGTCAAGATCCCACCTTCCCGGGGCAGTATACAGGTGAGGATGAGGGGCTGGATAAGTTCACCGCAGGGAACTCTGGTATTTGCCCCTCTTTTGTTACGTAATCTGTTTGTGGCATTTGCAGCACTCCTATCCGTGCCCTCCTCCTCCAAGCCGGGAGAGTCTCCACCTCTGGTTGCCAGCCCGGATTCTCAAGGGGTCCAGACACTCTTTACTGTTGCACCCTGCCTCTAGATGTTTCCGGGCAGCAGGGACGCAGCCAGCCTGCGCAATTGCTGTCTAGCCTCCACTGACGGCCATGATCTCGGTTACCAGCGGCAGGGCGGGAGGTGCCTGTTTCGCTGTAGAGGCAGAGGTGAGGAGCGAGTGAAGCAAGTGGGAAGGGATCGCCGGCCCACTCTCCCCGCACAGTCGGGCTGGGTTTTGCAACCGGGCCTCAATAGGCCTGTCAGGCCCGGTCACCTCTAACCTCGTTTTATCCCATGGAGGGGTTCCCTCTCTAATGCAGGATTGGCGACGGTCCGCAGTGGCCGGTCCCACGGCCCTCAGTTTTGGAGCAGGACCGGCTCAGTTCCGACACTTTGCTCCTGCTCCGATTCGGCCGGGTCTCCTCCCCATGGCCTACAGGGGCTCCACCAAGATCTCCCTCTCAGATACACAGTTCACAGGCTGAAAGGGAGTAGCTGCATTCCTTTTGTCCCCTTTATCGCTTCGATGCCGTGCTGCACCTCTTTTAGGTCAGATGATGGCAGATTTTAGAGATTATATCTCTGGCTGCTGCAGAGCTCCTTTAGTGTGCAGCCATCTTGACTGGCGGTTGGCAACACCCCCCTGATTACTGACCAACTTGGGCCCAGATTCTCAAGTGTCACTCATTGCAGCACAGCAACCAAAATTGCTGCGCTACATTGCGTGACAAGGAAAGAGCAGGAAATTGTCATATCCATATGTTATGTTATGTTAACTGTTATTTCTATAGCGCGTAATCACCAGCAGGTCTCTTAGCGCTTAGAGAGAGAGTGGCCGAGACCACCGGCAGTTACCAGTATCACGCATGGCAGAAGATTAAACTGTGGCCAAGGCCTCCCTGAACAGGAACGTTTTGAGACGTTTCCTGAATGGGAGGAGTGCGGATTCCTTGCGGAGGTAATCAGGCAGATGATTCCAGAGCTGTGGGAGTAGGACAGAGAAGGCTCTGCCACCCTTGGATACTGTTTTGAACCATGGGACGGCCAAGAGGCAGGCCTCGGATGAACGGAGTGTACGGCCCGGCACCTAGTTCCCAAGGTGTTCCTTAATGTAAACTGGGGCCTGGCCGTAGATTGCTTTGTGGGCGATGCAGAGGACCTTAAACTTTGCTCTCTGCTTAATGGGGAGCCAGTGTAGCCTGCACAGCAGAGGGGTGGCATGAGTCCTTCTGGGAAGCATGAAGATCAGCCTAGCTGCATCATTCATAGTCACCTGTAGTTTGTTGATGAGCTTCTCAGGGAGGCCAATGTATAAGGCATTCCCAAAGTCCAGTCTGGACATGATTGTGGCTGACACAATCATCTGTAGCGCTGCAGTTGAGAGGAGGGGGGCGAGTTTCCGCAACTGTCTCAATAGGCCTGTGCAGGTTCCAACCACGGCAGCAACTTGATTAGCCATGGAAAGATCGGCATCAATCTTGATGCCCAGGCTTTTTACGACCGTTACTGGCGTGGGGGTGGTGCCGAGCTCTTGGGGCCAGAAAAGATCGCTCCAGCGATTGCTTTTCGAGGGGATGACAAGGACCTCTGTTTTGTCGGGGTTGACTTTTAGTGAATTAACTGTCATCCAATTCACTGTATATCTGAGTATGTTTTGCACCAGTGAGTGGGCCTGAGGGGAGTTGTCAATCTGAAGGATAAGTTGTGTATCGTCCACGTAGTTAAAAACTTGGCAGTCCATGCACGCTAGAGCAGCTACCAATGGCTGGAGATATATGTTAAAGAGGAGTGGGGACAGTGCTGAGCCCTGGGGGACGCCGCAAGTGAGGGTGCCTCTGTCCGACACCTGCTCGCCCGATTGGACCCTCTGGGACCGTCCTGACAGGAAGGACTCAAGCCACTGATGTGCCAACCCGCAGATGCCCAGGTCGGTGATACGGGCCAAGAGCTGTGCATAATTGACTGTGTCGAACGCCGCTGATAGATTTAACAAAACCAGGGCGCTCGTTTTTTTATTATCGGCCATGACTCTGAGCTCGTCGAGTACAGACAGCATCACCAGCTCAGTGCTATGGTGAGCCCTGAAGCCAGCCTGCCGCACCTGGAGTAACTGCTGTTCCTCCAAGGAGGACGAAAGTGTTTTTAGGACATGTTGCTCCACAACTTTCGCCAAGAAGGGAAGCTGGGAGATTGGCCTGTACTTCTTAAGAGTGGCAGCATCTGCCCCAGGTTTCTTCAACAGGGGGATAACCCTGGCTTCCTTCAGGCCGGAGGGTATGTAACTTGTCTCCAGAGAATGATTTAATAAGGCGAGGATCTGCCCGGGGAGGGCCATGCGAAAGACCCTCAGGGGGCAGGGGTCTGCTGGGGAGCCCGATTTGACCCGACTCATCAAAAGTGACAAGGAGGCCAGATCTAAATTATAGGGACAGGGTTCTGGTCAAGGGGACCCTGGTTGATCGGGGTGCTATCAATCTCAGCCAGGATGTCCCTGACCTTATGCAGAAAAAAGGTCTGGAAAATGTTGTAGTCCACCGGCACGGCTGTAGGTTTCATAGAAATATGGCACTATCCTGCTCTCTCTTGTCTGCGTGAGTCTTGCATAGGTTTGGTATTAGAAGGGTACTATGCTTACACTAACTATCGTGCAGTACACATGTGAAGTGGGAAAGATTAGGAGAAATAAAAAGCATTTCTCCTTTTTAATGCCTGCTTCAAAGTGTCATTATTTTTTGGCACAAAACTCTGTTTAATATTGTTGGTAGATAGTGTTTTGTATCAAAAACCGAATAACATTCCCTTGGTGCAGAGTAACGCAAAGCAGCACTAAGCTCTGAAGTAACTTTCTAGCCCAAAACAAGTTTTGCACTCAAAAGTAAATAAAAAAAACATTTTGCCCAGATTTGCGTCACTTTTGTGATGCTAACCCAGTGAAAAATGTTTGCTAATCTGAGCCTTCGAATGGGTGTAGGGCAATCGGTTACTCCATCAGGAAAAAAGTATTTCCTCATGCAGAAAAAAAGGAAACAAATGTATATTTTCAAATTGGCCTGCAGTTCTTCAGTGTGGAATTGTACAGTATGTAAACCAGGAATGGGGTCTCAAGTTGAGACACAATCATTGTGCTGTTAAAAGGTCAACAATCACTCCTTTCACATGAGTAACAGTTTTACACATCTAGAAAAAGTCATAATTATGCATAAAACAGGACACCAACAGTTGTTTCATTAGGATGATCAAAGTGCAAACTGAGGTACTTTCAAAATATGTTGTTGTCTTAGCTTATAGTCCCTTTCATAGGGATCTCTTGTAGGGAGAAGGCCGAAGATCAAAATAGGACTGACACACAGATCACTGCACACATCATTACTCACATATTCATACCACAAACACACACCTCTCTAACAATGTATAAAGGTCCAACAGTAAATACTGCACATTTGAGGCACTTGTGCATTTTTTGGCGTGTCCATGCAAGTCGTAAAACCCAGAACTCTTCTGGTTGTCTAGTTTTCAGAAATGCCTCAGTTTCGTAGGCAGTGTTGGCAGTGGTGGTGGAGGCAGAGCCCAGGCGAATATACTGCTGCAACCCACATCACTAAAACTGGTGAAATGCCATGGGGAACACGCTGGAACCGATTCACAAAGGTAAACTTAGACGTTTGGTCTAAACTTAGACCAAATGTCTAAGTCTATGACTTTGGTAATCCGGCTAGAGTGTGGACATAGAGATAGTACTCGTAAATGCCCTTTGTGAATTCCCAAAGTCACAAACTTAGACATTTGATCTAAGTTTAGACCAAACGTTTAAGTTTACCTTTGTGAATCAGGCCCAAGATGTCTCCACATTGCATTTTGGAGCCCATCATGTCACAGAAGCAATCCAGCTACACAAGTGGGTTACTGTTTTTATCGAGAGAATATAGGAACCCAAAATAATTGAACATTTGCTATTATCAATTAAAATGCTGTCCATTTTTAGCTTTAAAATGTATGCCAATGTGCAAGAATTTTTTTTGTAAAATGCCTTCTGAATCAGATCATATAATGTGTAACACCAATTTGAGAGATATAAAAATAACCAGTATTAAGAAACTCAGGGGCATATTATCAAGGGCTGGCGATATAATTATCGCCGCTTTAGCGTCCATTTTCGGGCGAAAAGCGGCGATAATTATATCGCAATATCATCAAGGACACGCTAGCGCGTGTTTCCTTGATGTAGAGCCCGTTTTTTCACAGCCTCGCCTTGCATCGCTAATGAGATGCAAAGAAGGCGTGGCTGTGAAAACAACACAAGTTAATATCGCGAAGGCAGCTTCGCGATATTAACAAGGAGGTGCAGCGATAAAGGAAATCGCGCTACCTCAGCTTTAACTCAGGAATTTAACGTCTGTTAAATTCCTGACTTAAGCATACTTTACATGGGAGATGGATTCTGCTGATACGACCACAGGGTCGTATCAGCAAGGTTATCGCCGTTTTCCATGGAACATCGCTGGAAAACCAGCGGTGTTCCATGGAAAACAAGCTATCGCAGGAATAATTATCGCCATTGCGCTATGCGTTGTTAATACAGCGCTAGCATGGCGATAATTATCTGCGGTAGCCGGCGATAACTATTCTCACGCTGTGAACGGCCAGCGATAATTATCGCTGGCCGTTGATAATATGCCCCTTAGTACCCAGGGCATATTTCAAAAATCTCTAAGTTTCCTTCTTATCCATTTTTAAGTCATTACATTTTACATTATAAACTGAAGTATTGCTGGTACACAATGAAATATCATTATGAGCTACAGCCCAATGGTTTGGCTCTGGGTAATGCCTGTTATGAAGGGTTGCAAAAAGGGTTAGGCAGAAGGAGCCCAAAACATTAAAAAAAAGCCCACCACTGGGGAGAGAAAAGCATATGCAGCTAAGGGGTTAAAAGGTGATTAAATTATCCAAGTTAAAAATATTTGTTTATGAAATTAGGAAAAGAGACCTGAGGAAGTATTTCCAGGTTACTAAATGTAGGAAAGTGGAGTGTGATATAGTGATGCTGGTTAGGCTTCACTATGCAATACTCTCACAATACCCCAAAGATGGTCCTTGGATTCACAATAATAAATCCTTAGCTCAGTCCTTGAAGAGTGGCAAAGAGCATTCAGGCTTTACTAGAGGAACATGTTTTAAGCTTTCAGAGTACCAACATGACAACAAGTAACTGACATAACTAAAAAGAAACCTGACACCAATTTACAAAAATAAAGCAGATATTTATATAAATTTGGACATCAAATCAAAGTCAATCGGAGAAATATAACCAGAGTTATGGATTTTAGAAACAAAATTAAATCAGTGCAAATCAGTACTGCAAAACTTTAGCATTGCAGTCAATGGTAAAAACCACTAGTGACAATCTGTGACTTGCAGGTAGAGTTGTGTGGAACCCAAGGAGGTAAGGGGATGCAGGTCCAAGGACCAAGTCACGACAGTCAGTTTGATTTTACCTGGCTTGCAAAGCTCGGGTGCAGAGTTGTCCTCGCTATCCTTGGTGCTTAAGCGGAAGCCGCGGGGCAGCTGGTTTCACCCCTTACAAGGTGCTGATGAAAAAAAGTCAACAACGGGGCTGCTGCTGTGGTTGGATAAAGGTATTGTGGTGTTCTCTCAAGTTGAAGCATTGAGTAAAGGTGGTGGTTGCCAGACTGGAAACCCACAGCCTTGGCAGTGGAAAGGTCAACAAGAAGTTATTTCCACATACGGAGGTCCGGGGAAAAACAGTAGCCACTTGAAACTTGCTGGAGGTCAGGACTACATTTCCAATAATGTACTGGACCATCTTCTTTTGGGCATTCCCTTTGGGGGGCCCGATGGCAAGCAATTCTTTGGTTCAGGTGTGTTGTTTTTACATGCAGACTGCAGGAGACTAGTGTCACTAGTCCAGGGGAGTCTGGAGTTGTCTTTGGTTCTCAAGGGGGTCCTTATATCAGGGAGACCAGTCTTTAGTCTGGGATGAGTCTCAGTAAGGCAGTTCCAGGATAGTTGCCAGAGGTGCAGAGTATCATGCCTTTGGTTTGTACAGCTCCTGTTGTTGCAGACTCGGGTCTCTCCTGTGTCCTCTGTTGCAATTTGCATCAGAATACTCTATTCTGCCACTTTTAAAAATGGCAGAAACCTTCCGTAGCTGTACAGACCAGGTAGCCCACCCTAGAGAAGTGCCTTACCTTCTGGGGTGTACGCCTCCTGACTACATAGTTTTCCTGTCTGTCTGGGTGCTAATGTGCCTTGGGGCAGAGGGAGGGCTGTTTCTTCCTTTAGGAGTCAGCCTGGTTGCATATCACAGGCGGCGTAAGCTTTGAAGCTCACCGCCTTCATGTGCCACTTTGCTAGCCATCCTGTCAGGGAGGGAGGTGTGACCTCCTTCCCGTCCAGGCCATTGTTTCTTACTACTGGTAGAGTTCATACCTCCTGGCAGTAGGTCAGATTCCTGTCTTGGCAGCAGCAGCTGCGGGCTGACAGCCAGAGCACAGGAAAGGCTTGGGCAACCAGGTGGGCAACCTCTAAGGTAGCCTTCTGGGTGCATGCCACATCGACCTCAACATGAGAATCATGTCAAGGATGATGAGGCATGTTGTTTGATACCAAACATAACATATTTGAGCCATACCATAATGGAGCTGGCAACCTTGAGGTTGCCCGGGTGCCAGCCTATGTTATCCTATAGACCGCTGATCTCTTATAGTAGCCCTTAACGGAAAAGGCTACTTTAGAGACATATAAACTTGCATTTATATGTCCTCACCTTTGATATAAAGCCCCCTGCCTCCTGGGCTCAGGAGACCTTTCTTAGGGGTTGCTGGCATATTTAAAAAATAGTTCATTGACCTTGCCACACATGGTGAGAGCAAAGTCATATTTTAGTAGTTTGCATTGCTCCTGCAGTCTGTAATGCAGGATTGCTGTCATCTGTTTACTTTGGTCACTCATGATGGCACAAACAGTGCTTCAGGCCCTGGTGACTCCTTTAACCCCCATGCCCTGCCCTGGGTACCACTGGTACTATTTACCAGGGACTTATAAGGGGGTTAAAGCAGGCGCGGTCGGTGGTAGGAGTGCCGGTCGGGCGGTGACGTGGGGTGGGGGGTAGTAAACTACGGATTAAGGCCTAATACAGGTAAGTAAACATTTAAATAAATAAAACGAATTTCGTTGTGAGCGCTGCATCGCCAAATGCAATGCAGTGCGCGCAACGAAATTCGTTTTATTTATTTAAATGTTTACTTACCTGTATTAGGCCTTAATCCGTAGTTTACTACCCCCCACCCTGCCCCTCCCCCACCCCACGTCACCGCCCGACCGGCACTCCTACCACCGACCGCGCCTGGGTTAAAGTCCTTGTGAATTTGGGTTACCAATTCCCAGGTATCAGTTTTAGGGAGATAGCACTGTCAATGGGGACTGGGCAGCAAGCTCTAATGCACTTTCAGAGAAATAACCATCAGCATCGGAGCTAAAAATGGGGTGGTGACGATACAAAAAAGGGCACTTTCCTAAACTAATCATTATCTCTTTATTGCTTAATGTACTCAGAGTTAGTTCTACGATGCATTTATTATCACACTCAGTGTCAATGTAAATGTGTCTTTTACATAAGCACATGAGCAATGACACTCTTACTGTTGTTCATTCAAGTGTTTTGTAAGGTTTGGGAAGAAATGTTGAGTTTTTTCAAAGAAATAATTTGGTGTTTGTGCATTAAATATGATTGAATACTTAGAATGGATTTTCACTAGGAGCCAACCACCTTCTTTACAAGAAAAGTTGCACTCTGGTACAAAACAAAATCTTTGTAAATCACCCCGCAATGTTGAAAAGTGAATAAAAAGACACACCTGGAGCGAAAACTCAAAAATAGTGGAAGTACTTGCTACAGTGGCAGTAGCAAGGGTGTTTTGCTTTGGGCCTTAATTCAAGCAAGCAAGGAGATTTGACCCACTAGTCCCCTTGTTAAGTAATGATTGACACATATAACTGCGGATGCAGAAGGCCCCTCATACTTCTGGGCTCTGGTGCCACTTCAACTACTGCACTAACTGTGTCCTTGACTTACTGTAGTGTACATGTGTAGGAAAGTAGGATCTGCTTCTAAGGTTACCCCCACTTTTTGCATGATGTAATGCTGTTTTATGACTAGTCTCACTGGGATCCTGCTAATCAGGACCCCAGTCTCTCTGCTTTCTGCCCTCAATTGTATTGGTAAGTACTTAGGTACATCCCAGATTGAATACTGGGGTACCCTTATCAGTCCCTAGTATATGGTACTAAGGTATCCAAAGCATAGGTCCCCCAGAGGTCCCCCATAGGCTGAAGCATGTATTATGCCACCCATAGGAGACCATTCAAACTATCTCTACAGGCCTGCCATTGCAGCCTGTGTAACCTGGTGCTAGCACCACTTACGAAAGATATAGGTTGCCCTATATCTAAGGTCACTGCACTTAAAACCTATAAGTTACCCCTAAAGCAGGCCTTTTCAATCCTGAAGGCAGGGTGCTTGGTTCTAAGTGTGAGGGTGCCCCTGCATGAGAAGGACACCCCTACAGCCTTCAGAGTCCATTCTCCCAGGTTGTAAGTGAGACAGCCATATAACATATAGAGGGGCACCGCGTCATGACGCAATGACCATCTTGAAACTGGCTGTAACGAATCCTGTCATGTTTGGTATCAAACATGTTGGAATCATACCCCCACACCATAAACGGTGTGGGAGGTATGATTCCAAGCACTGTAAAGGCCCTCCGTTAGGCCCTCATTGCTCCCGGTACCAGTCTTCTAGACCCGGACAGCACAACATGGCTGCTGCCGACCAGAGACACTATTCTGCCCTCCTGCTGCTGAGCCAAGCTCGAGCAGGGGAAGGCAGAACAAGCGACATCCCACCTCCCAGACAGGGTTTAGTGTATTGGGGCAGGGTGGGAGAGCTTGCCAGCGCCACATAGTCTGCGTGCAGGGCATATTTTGTGCCCTCCATGCATAGTCCAGCTCAAACCAGTGGGAGCCGTTGGCTCCCGCTCTGGCGCGAAACTGGACAATGGACAGCGGAGTATCCTCCCCTTGTCCAGCCCCTCCTTAGGGAGGGACTCCTGTATCATCCCAACCCTTTCCTTAGGGTATTTAAGGGCTTACCTGTGGGTGGGTCCCTAGATTCGTCATGGGGCACGATACAATTGAGTCACCATTTCAACTTCGACTATCTGAACACTCTGGACTTCGCTGGACTTCGCTCTGGGCATCAAGGCTGCAACCGAGAAGACTCCTGCTGCTCCTGATCTCTTCGCCCTGCTTGTCTGCTGCAACATCCTGGCCTGTACTCCGTACAGGAACCCGTCCAGGGCCTGTGGACATCCAAGACACCTGAAGGAATCTCCCTTGAAGTGAAGGAGGCAACTAAGCTGATTGGTCTGCTGATCCTGGGCTCCTACGGACTCCGAAAGGCTCAGCAACACAAGTGGTGGTTCTTCACATCCCGCGAGACCTGCCCTGTCCTCTCATCACGTTTGAGGCCAGTATTCCTCACCAGAGCCGCAGGAGCCGAACCCCTGTGCACTGCGTTGACTTGCAGTTGCAAAGGCTTGTTGGCTTCCTTCGACCAAGATCTTCGGGCTTCAAGTATCCCCAACCATAAGCGACTCCAGTGACCAGAATCTTCGACCACATCGCTTTGCTTGCACCGTGGGCTTGCTTCTTTGGTGAGCTGCTCGAGGTCCTCTTGCAACTCCTGTGCCTCCGGCCTGTGGGTCCTATCGAGGGTCCCCTTTGAATTATTTTGGCTCCCCTGATTGCTCGGGCCTGCCCTTACTCCCCTGCTTGTGGTGAGTCTCCTGGACCTTGCTGGTCCCGACATTGCACCTTCTTCTACTTCTACTTTGGTTGCAATTGCCAAGGCTTGTTGGTGCTCCCGCCGGACACCGACCCCTCAACTCTTGACATCTGACATGGGACAGCTCGTGTATGGCTCCTGGTCTTCCACAGCATCGCCTGGCCCACACAGCTGCAGTTCCAAGGTCACCGTCAGCTCTCTTGCAACACCCGACATCAGTGGGCAGTCGTCTTCCGTGCCTCCTGGTCACTCCTGAGTGGCATAGACTCTGTCCACTTTTCTTGCACGTTCTTCACATCTTGAATCCACCTTTGGGTTCCATCGGACACTTTCACCTTCTCCAGCAGCGGCATCTTTCTGAAGTCTCCCATTGAGTTCGGCAACGGTTTCCGACGCCACTTCACACCTATGCACCCGGCTTCCCTGGTGCAGGTATCCTGGTTCCTAAGGTATCCACGGGTGGGGTGGCTCTCCAACCTCTTGTCTTCCATGGGGTTTCTTTAGGGTCCACTGGGAAGGGTCCTCTTTCTTTAAAATTGCAACTGCGACTTACGCATAGATTTGAACGGAGAACGCAGTTGTGTTCCTGCACTTCACACGACCTCCATGGGGCTCCTAGATACCTTGGGTGGTTCCTTGGGTCCCCGGCACTTCTACGTCCTCTGACTATTGTCTTGATTTGAGTCGTGGTTCACATACCACTAATTTAGGATATGGTTTGGTCTCCCCCTTGAGACCACTGTGTATTCTGTGCTACTTACCTGTTTCTTTTGTAAAGTATTGTGTGCATTGTGTATATCTCCAGCTAGGAGATATCTGTATGTGCTAGTGAGTGTCTTATAATAAATACATATTTTTATAAATAAACTGTGTGGTTCTTTTTCATTTAATCTATATCTAAAAGATTATGTTCTGGTAAAACAAGTTGCTTCACACTCCTTCTGGACTAAGCCTGAAGGCTGCTTTCCACAGCTACCACTTAAAGAGCTTCCTAAAATTGTCTAAGACCAATAAAATCACCATAAGGGTTGTCTGGATCAGTGCAAGGTGTCCACTTACATAAGTGTACATCATATACTGAGCCAGCCTCTCACAACATGTATTAGTTTTTTTAATTGGATTATTTCCCTTTTTTGATCTTCCAGTGTGAAGTCTTGAAACCAGATGATTATTGTGACTTACTGCGCTAGCTACGTTCAGTCTGGCACTGAGGAAATGTTTGAAAATACATTGAGCAGGCATCTCGGATGAGCTTTAAACGCTAGGTCATACCTCATGTGCCGTTTTCAGGCAGATGACCGCCAGGCTTAATCCATGTAAAGCATGCGATTTTCATGAAAATTAAAGGCATTACACTTTGAAAAAAGTTATGCGATTTCACCCACTCCTTTTCTTCGCCTGACTCTCAGTTACTTCACCTCAAAGAAGATGTAGAGGAGCAAAGATGTTGATCCCCATTCTGTAAGACACATTTTCGTTGGGGGGTGAACGAAATACACGTAATCTGCTGTCGATGTATGACAATACTTTTTGGGGAAATGACATGCAATTACGCATAATTACATGAAATACAAATCTAGCCCCTCTAGCTATATTTTAGCATAAAATGCTTCCTCGCATCCATTTCGGATGAGGGATAATTTTGCGCTAAAAAATAGCACCAAAAACACGAGAGCCACGAACACTAGCTTGCTCGCGTTCTGGCCATTCTCCGTGTTTCAATGTTCCCCTGCCCCCATGCTGTAATTTTGCGTGAATGCGACGTAATATGCAATGAGACATAATTTCAGGTATTTCGCGTAATAAATGTGCAACATTCCCACAAAAATGCCAATTTTGCCGGCATAATATAAATTGAGTTCGTGCCTAAGTGTAATATGAACAAATGAGTCTGACAGAGCTGGTGCAGAACAATGATTCTTAGACAGAATAACACCAACGTCACCACAAAGAAGCTGCACGATAACAGAAACAGACATATTCCATCCATTGACAGGCTGGCGTGACAAGATCAGAGACTTCTTCCTTCCGGGATGATAGAGGTTGCTTTAATGCATGGAAATGAGGGTCTTCATGATTAGTCTCAGCCCGAGCCCACGTGTCCCGTCAATAGATATTGATCACATATTTGATCGCCCTTGCCTAATGCGGCATGACCTTTTCACAGCACATCCATGATGAAAGGTCTTTACTCTACGAAAGCGTGACATCTTCCTTCCCAAGATCTCATCTAATGTTAGTGAGGCAGGATGTTCAACCATAACTCTCAAACAAATATGTCTGATTGCTAATTTGCTGCATAATGAGTTCCCTTTCAGTTAAAAATTTATAACTAATGAGCTTATAATGAGGTTGCTAGTCATTCATTTGCAGCTGAAAAGAAAGGATTTATGATCAGGCAAATCGCTTGCTCTAAAGAACATGAATGCAGGCCCCACGGTAGATTATTATAATTTCTAAGATTGCTATATTTCCAATCAAATGAAAATTTAAATAAATGAATATTAAAACATTTAAATATATAATAACGATATTAAAATGCACATGCGCGCCATTTTCAACAGTTCGCAAAATCAGCCCTCAATTAGCTGTAAATTCAGCTGCCTTCAAGTTTAGAGGTTTCTAATTTCATCTCATTAGCAATTACGTAATGTTATATCTCAGGTCAACTGTGTTTAGCGGAATATAGAAATCACGTGACCTGCTGTAGCTGTATTGACCAGAGGGGGGGTAGTTGGGGGCTCAGTAGACCAAAGCATCTAATGCAGGGATGTGTTTGACTTCATGGGCACCGGTTCAAAGCCGAGAGGGTCCCCTAAGAATTTCCTTTGCCCGAGGTTGAAAAAACACGTATCATTGTGCTGGGTAACAATAAGCATCCCTTATTTCAGCACCAAGATTTCCTTCTGGGTGAACGTGCACTTTATAAGTACATATTATATATTATCACAGGAAGCATCATATATCTAACATATGCAAGGGCACTTGCTCTTTTACATTCATTTTAATATTCTAGAAGTGCTTCCACGTTATGCACTCTACATGTGATTTTCTTTTATAGCTAGGCGTATTGATTTTTCATACAATAGGTAAATTAATTGTTTTCTATCAACGCTTCCTCGGTACAAAACTTTGCAAAGTGCAGAATACTACACCGGATCATTTCAAAACAGCCACATGAGTTTGAAAAGTCTGGTGCTAAAAAGAAACAATCCACATCACTTGCAGAATAATGAATAATGTTGGCAAGACAATGACACAATAAAGGCTTTGGTGGTATAGAACTCATTAAAGATAGCATCGAAATGCAATTATACACTCTACACGCTGTAAACCAGACCCATAAAACTAAGAGAAACAAGTTTACTAAACTTTGAGCTGTATAAAAAAAACTGAATCAGCAGGAGTAAAATTGTGGTGTCTAGTGACCTAGAAACACAACAGAGCACCTGACTTCCCAATGCAGCTGCACACACCTGCTTCCTTAACCATCCTCAGTAACTCAGAACTTTGGGCCAGACTTATGACCTTGTCGCAAAACGCAGTGCAGCACGCAAAGTTGCGGCACTGCATTGAATGACATGGAGAGGGGAGGACAGCGCCATATCTACAGAGAAATGGCACTCTCCTCCCATCTCCCTAGTACCAGCAAACAATCAGGCTACCGAGAGCCACACACACACCTTTGCGCCACACTGCAGAGGTATCTGCGTCAGTCTAGCAGAGGTTTTGTACTGGAAGGATACCCTTCCAGTGTGAAATACTATATCAAAACAAAAGGTAAAAGTTTTCTTGCTTTGTATGTGTGCTGTACAGTGCGGCTCTGATGGAAAGTCGGAAAAGAAAGGAGAAATAAAAGCATTTATCCTTTTAACACCAGCTTCTGAGTAACCCTGGGCGTTAAAATCCGTTCCGCTCGCGGAGTTTGCAGATTTTTGGCAACTCCGCATTCCGCGTAGAACACGGAGTTACCGAAAACTCTGCGATCCGCGGCGTAGCGGAGTTGTTTCCTTGTTCGCGCTTTCAAAATGCATTTTCGCGCACGCAGTAGCGACTTACCGGGATCCCTGCGTTCGCTGACGAGATTTCCTATCCGTTCACGTGCGCCACGAGATTTTGGTAGCCGTCCGCACGATCCCGCGAGAGTGTGCGATCGCGAACACGTAATTCGGACGCGCCATCGGACATCCGGCGGAAGTTCGGTGAAGCTCGCGATGCCGAACAAGCAGAAATTGCAATCTTGAGAAGAATATCTCTCGAGCAGCATAAAACCTTCTCGAAAATGATGATTTGGATGAAAAAAACTCCTCAGATTGACATTTGGCTGAACTTTTTTGTGCAAGGAGTCCTTTTTTTTTTTTTTTTTTAAGGGGAAGGATTTGCCCCAGAGTCTCCAACTTCCTGTTCCTGTCCAGCAGGCTCCTCCCAGTGCTTTGTCCATGTCCTGTTCACTTTTCATTTGGATTTGGAGCTGGAAGGATCACTCTTTGTGTCTGCTGCATCATATATCATTGGATTTGAGGACTTTTGGATTTGAGATTTTACAAGTAAGTTGGAGAATTGGTGTTGTTTGTTTGATTGGGGCATTGCAAGTTGCAACTACAATTTTTTGTACTTTTCATCAGTTTTTTAAAATTTATAGTCGGTAGCCAGTAGGCCCAGAGCTACTCATGGGTGCATGAAACAACTGTCTCTGTGGTGTCTGTTGAATTTAAACATTATTTATGGCATGGATGGCATTGGATTCAATTGCAAAATGTGTTTTTTTGGGGTATTTCACTTTTTTGGTGTGTGTTAAATAAATGCCTATGTTGGATGTGTGTGGTGTGGTTGTTGTGTAACTTGCAAACCTTGTTTAGCCCTGTGGATTTTTGTTTTTGCATTTTTGCATTAAAGCTGTGTTGTTTAGCATGCCACCTTTGCCTGGCCATTATAGGCCTGCTTGAGTACATTGTTTTCCAGGACTCCTGCTTGTTGTGACTGTGAGTGACCATGTGGCTGGTGACCATTTTGTGGTGGTAGTTTAGTAGTGTGCTGCTTTTGCCATATAGGCCTGCATGTCTTTCCTTTGTTCCTCTTGGCCTATGCTTTTTGTTGTTGTGGCCTGGCCATGTGGCTGGCAGCCATTTTGTGAAGCCAGGCAGTGTGCTTTTGCCATAGGCCTGCATTGTCTGTCTTCCCTTTCTTGTTGTTGTGGGTGGCCTGGCCATGTGGCTGGTGGCCATTTTGTGGAGCCAGCCAGTGTGCTTTTGTCATAGGCCTGCAAGCTTGTGGCCTAGTCTGCCAATATAGGCCTTTCAGCCAGTAGGCCCAGAGCTACTCATGGGTGCATGAGACAACTGTCTCTGTGGTGTCTGTTGAATTTAAACATCATTTAGGGCATGGATAGCATTGGATTGAATTGCAAAATGTGTTTTTTGGGGGGTATTTCACTTTTTTGGTGTGTGTTAAATAAATGCCTTTGTTGGATGTGTGTGTGTGGTGTGGTTGTTGTTGTGTAACTTGCAAACCTTGTTTAGCCCTGTGGATTTTTGTTTTTGCATTTTTGCATTAAAGCTGTGTTGTTTAGCATGCCTCGTTTGCCTGGCCATTATAGGCCTGCTTGAGTTCATTGTTTTCCAGGCCTCCTGCTTGTTGTGACTGTGACTGACCATGTGGCTGGTGGCCATTTTGTGGTGGTAGTTTAGTAGTGTGCTGCTTTTGCCATATAGGCCTGCACGTCTTTCCTTTGTTCCTCTTGGCCTATGCTTCTTGTTGTTGTGGCCTGGCCATGTGGCTGGTGGCCATTTTGTGAAGCCAGGCAGTGTGCTTTTGCCAAAGGCCTGCATTGTCTGTCTTCCCTTTCTTGTTGTTGTGGGTGGCCTGGCCATGTGGCTGGCGGCCATTTTGTGGAGCCAGCCAGTGTGCTTTTGCCATAGGCCTGCAAGCTTGTGGCCTAGTCTGCCAATATAGGCCTTTCAGTCAGTAGGCCCAGAGCTACTCATGGGTGCATGAAACAACTGTCTCTGTGGTGTCTGTTGAATTAAAACATCATTTAGGGCATGGATGGCATTGGATTGAATTGCAAAATGTGTTTTTTGGGGGGTATTTCACTTTTTTGGTGTGTGTTAAATAAATGCCTTTGTTGGATGTGTGTGTGTGGTGTGGTTGTTGTTGTGTAACTTGCAAACCTTGTTTAGCCCTGTGGATTTTCGTTTTTGCATTTTTGCATTAAAGCTGTGTTGTTTAGCATGCCTCCTTTGCCTGGCCATTATTGGCCTGCTTGAGTTCATTGTTTTCCAGGCCTCCTGCTTGTTGTGACTGTGACTGACCATATGGCTGGTGGCCATTTTGTGGTGGTAGTTTGGTATGTGCTGCTTTTGCCATATAGGCCTGCATGTCTTTCCTTTGTTCCTCTTGGCTTACTGCTTCCATCCCCTATGCCAGCTGCAGCTCCCTGAATGACGTGATGCGCAAATTAATGCCAAACAGGTTCCACTTCCATTACATTTGTATTTTTGTTTTTGTTCTTCTTTCCTATCCTTCCTGAGTGTACACAGTATACCATGAAAGCCCTTGTTGTCAAAGTCTCACAAATGAGCTACGCTGTTGTTTTGTTTTTGTAATAACTGAGTTAATAAAATGTAATAATATAAGTTATAACACTAACAAGTGTGACCACCACACACTAAGTTATATATTATATTTGTTTGTTTGTACTAGTAGTAATTGAACCTCAACAACAAATGCAACATTTCACTGATGTTCTTCTGGCTTCTTTGCTTTTAGGTGCACAAAAGACTGAGGAGGAGGTGTCATCATCATCACCCGTTGTACTGCCAGAAGAAGTCCTGCTGCGCACGACGTCACGTGACGTGTGACCACAGACATCTCTGCAACTCGTGCAACTGCGTCCTGCTGACATCTGACGAAGATGTCCCCAAAGAAAGGTACCAGGTCCTCCAGTACCAAGAAAGTTGCCAGTGAGAAGAAGGAACAGAAGAAGGAAGAAGTGGCACTTACCAAGACTGGTGTGCCGCCCATGTTGTTTTTTGGGGAAAAGAAATGAAGCCTGCAGCAGCGGTGTCCGGGGAGCAAGCTGGGAGCAGCACCTCCGCATCAGTGGGCCCACCCCACCAACCTAGGCCCAAGCCCATGAGTGTCGCAGATGTAGCCAGTCTAATTGTGCAAACGCCAACGAGCAGTGATGTTGAAATTGACTTATCGTTATCGCAAAGTAGTACCCAATCAACACAGGAGGAAACTCAGCAGATAAGTGGGCAACAACAGCTGCAACAACAGCCGCAACAACAGCGGCAACAACAGCCACAACAACAGCCGCAACAACAGCCTCAACAACAGCCTCAACAACAGCCTCAACAACAGCAGCAACAACAGCCGCAACAACAGTCGCAACAACAGCCGCAACCACCGCCCACAATAGTAGTTGTTCCTCCCGAAGTAGGGGGAGTTCAGGAAATCGAGCTTCATGCAGAGGAAGAAGAAGAGCAAGCCACTCTTTCAGACGATCCATTGTCTTCCAGATCCCCAGCAAGGAAAAGGAGGGTTAGTCCATCAACTTCTTCTTCAAGCCCCCCTTCTGATGATCTAGATGCCACTTGGAAGCCACCAGCTCAGTCTGAGAGTGAATATAAAAAATATTTCTCTTGGACATATACAGGAATACACCTTCAATCCGGTGCCCAATCAACCAGATTCACAACCAATTGCACACTGTTATATCACATATACACAAATTTCTCCATGAGCACCATACAATTGAACCCAGAAAAACAACCATATATCACATAAGGATAAAATACTCATGTGTATAACAAATTCAAGATTTATTAAAAATAAGTTAAAATCACATCAAAAATCATACAATAATGACCAAAAATACAATAATAATAAAAAACATAAATTCACACATAAAAACCTGAGACATCGTGAGAGACAAAAAAATGTGAAACATATAAATTCATCAAAACAGGTTATTCCCAACAGGAATCAAATACATAAACACCAATCGTCTATTCATTTATCGTTTCATTAGACAAAAGGCCGTTCCTGGATATAACCAAATAGAGATACGGGCGTCGACGCGTTTCAGTGGTAAAAATTATTGAGGTACCACCTTCATCAGGACAAATGTAATGCTTGTCTCTCTCTCAACAATATTAAAATTCAATACACCTAATCAAGACAAAAAACATACAATCAGCACAACCAACTATACTTATTCAAATACATTAATCATATTACTTCATTATCAAAAACACTTCCCACATTTTTTTTAAAAAAAAGGATTTTGTTATTAATACACAACAGTTATTTTTAGAAAAAAGACCAAATAACAATAAACATACATAATCTAAAAACCAACCCATGACACTTTAATTCATTCGGGATCTGTTATCAATATGTCTACATAGCCATTTTGCGGGTTCAACAAAACTACGCATTCATTTAAGGTCCCTTATCATACTATTCAGATACATATATCACACAGTCAGCAAATACCTCATGTTATCACAATTCATCATCACTCTCCAATATACATATATCCTCACACATTCATTCTTTCATTCCAGAACTATTAAATCTGTCACTCAAAATACATACCTACAGTAGTGTATGTGACGTTCATACAGTCAGTCTTCCCAAAAAAAGATTCTTTATCGTTGTCACGTAATTTGTATGAACCCCCGTGGCTTCAACTTGTCAGTGAATCTAATCCTAATAGGAAAGATAATACAATTACATACCAACTCTGATCCTATCCACTCCATAGTTGGTTATTATAAAAATCTCCAAATATCATTGGGCCACTAACCTCAGTTGATTCGTGTGTATACATATATATCACTGAAAGATAAATTTGTAGGAATTCAATTTGGACTTTCATTTATATATTCCGTTGTCCCTTATTATGATGAACGGTGCACGAGCTTCACACCTAAAATAACAACATATTTTTTATTCTATTTGGTTGTCCCATCATTCTTTTTACAATCAATTTTATACCAAACCCACTCCAATAATTTTTATTCAGGCGGCTGTATCCCTAACTAATTTGCCCTCTATTATTTACTTGCCATGGGTCCATAGCCACTATTATTTGAAAAATAATAAGAAGGACGCTTATATTTAAAAACGCTCCATTGTCAAGATACTATCATCACTTATATATAAAAAAAACGCTTAAACACTTTTATCTAGTCTCACAGGCTTTC
Organism: Calotriton arnoldi; assembly: GCA_963921515.1. NCBI lineage: Eukaryota > Metazoa > Chordata > Amphibia > Caudata > Salamandridae > Calotriton > Calotriton arnoldi. The sequence goes on along the minus strand of CAWUFW010007170.1, from coordinate 792,914 downwards.
CAATACTACCCGATGTTTAAAGCTCATGACAACATGTAAAATCCAATTTAACCCGCTTCTCATATCCTCCCTGGGTTATTTACAAGGTATTCATAGTGAATACAACTAAGTGTGCTCGACGGGAACTCCAAATGGAACCCGCCCATGTTTATCACAAAATTAAGTGACGATAGGTAGCCACGCGTCACCCGCTCTGTTATAAAGATACTGTCATCACTTTTCTAAAAAAACACTCAAAAACACTTTTATCAAGTCCACGCAGGGTTTCAATCCTACCCGATGTTAAAAGCTCATGGTGACATGTAAAATCCTATTTAACCCGCTTATCATATCCTCCTTGGGTTATTTAAAGGGTATTCACCATGAATACAACTAAGTGTGCTCAAAGGGAACTTCAAATGGAACCCACCCACGCTTACCATAAAATCCAGTGAGGATAGATAGCCTCGTGTCACCCGGTCAACTGCTTCACTCTCCTTTGCGGCGTTGAAACTGACTACTCGATCATCCCACAGCGTGTATTATTTATACATCAGGTTGGCCTCAATTACTTTCACCTGTGGTCGTAACGTCACTACAATGCGCCCCTAGTGGACTCATTTACTTAAAGCGGCCCTCATATCTAATATGCATCGGTGGGTCCCACCCTCATGTTAATAGTAAGCGAAATAAAGGGGCTGATACTTATTCTTCCCCACTTGGAGAGCCAATGATAACATAGCATTTATTGTTATAAATCTCTATATTTACCAATTTGGAAACCGAAGTCACATGAGGACCTAATCTAAGGTCCAGATTGCATCGAGTTTCTATTAATCTCAATGATAACCATGGGTCAGAAGAAATTTCGACCCATGGATCATATTACCACTCTAAAAACGACAACCGCTCAAAATGAAAGCGCTTGCCGATACACCGCCAAATTTGGAACCTAAGGTCACATGAGGACCTGATGTAATGTCCAAGTTACAGCAAATACTATCATTCCCACTCACTACCAGGGGTCAGTAGGTCGACCCATGGCTCATATTGCCAAGTCTGAATGCGACCACCGCTAATAACAAAAGCGGCTGCCGGTACACCGCTAATTTCACCAAAGGGGGCCACACAGAGACCCTACAATATACGTACTTAGAATAAGACTTAAAAAACCATCAATATCTATTCAACTAGTCTCATCCAATCCTCTTTTGTATTCAAACCCGTACGAATGGTATCTAAAGTTGAAATATACCATTGTTCGCGGTTCTTACGTTTCAGTGTTAAGTCTCCTGATCTTTTATTGCCTTCTATTTTTTCAATAATGAACCACCTAAAATCCTAAATGGCTCACAAGTGGGGCATTCTCTTTTTGATTTTTAATAGCAGATTTATGCTCCCCCAACCGGATACAGAGTTCTCTAGACGTCTCACCAATATATCCCTGATTGCATGGACATAGGAGCAGGTATACAACATTCCTACTCCTACAATTATTTAATGTTTTTGAATGTAGGGTATGTTTATTATAAACCACCTTTTTATCCTCTATGCACTGTCCGCACATATTGCAATGACTGCACTTATAATTACCAATGGCCTGAGTGCCCATCAGGGTTCGCTGATGCATTGAGGGACCTTCCCTGTATGTATGTACCAATTCTCTCTTTAAATTATTATTGCGTTTAAACGCAAATAAAGGTCTCTCTAACTTTAAAGAATCAGTGTCATTTAGAATGCTCCAGTTTGAGTTAACTATATTTTTAATCTTATTGCTCAAACAGGAGTATTGGCTAACAAACACCAATCTCTGTTTTTCATCCTGCCTTTGCTTGTTAACCCCACTCCCTGTTAACATACTGTCCCGATCATAAAACCGGGCTCGTTTAAAAGAATGTGATACAAGTTTTTTAGGATAGCCTCTGTCCTTAAGTTTAGCCTTTAGGGACTCTGAATGTTTATAAAAATCATTGAGAGAAGAACAGTTCCTCCTCAACCGGAGGAACTGCCCAAAAGGGATGTTATCTTTTTGTGCCTTTGGATGAAAACTAGAATAGTGCAACAGAGTGTTCTTATCTGTGGGTTTAGAAAATAATTCAACCTCCAATTTGCCACCACACACTAAGTTATATATTATATTTGTTTGTTTGTACTAGTAGTAATTGAACCTCAACAACAAATGCAACATTTCACTGATGTTCTTCTGGCTTCTTTGCTTTTAGGTGCACAAAAGACTGAGGAGGAGGTGTCATCATCATCACCCGTTGTACTGCCAGAAGAAGTCCTGCTGCGCACGACGTCACGTGACGTGTGACCACAGACATCTCTGCAACTCGTGCAACTGTGTCCTGCTGACATCTGACGAAGATGTCCCCAAAGAAAGGTACCAGGTCCTCCAGTACCAAGAAAGTTGCCAGTGAGAAGAAGTAACAGAAGAAGGAAGAAGTGGCACTTACCAAGACTGGTGTGCCGCCCATGTTGTTTTTTGGGGAAAAGAAATGAAGCCTGCAGCAGCGGTGTCCGGGGAGCAAGCTGGGAGCAGCACCTCCGCATCAGTGGGCCCACCCCACCAACCTAGGCCCAAGCCCATGAGTGTCGCAGATGTAGCCAGTCTAATTGTGCAAACGCCAACGAGCAGTGATGTTGAAATTGACTTATCGTTATCGCAAAGTAGTACCCAATCAACACAGGAGGAAACTCAGCAGATAAGTGGGCAACAACAGCTGCAACAACAGCCGCAACAACAGCGGCAACAACAGCCACAACAACAGCCGCAACAACAGCCTCAACAACAGCCTCAACAACAGCCTCAACAACAGCAGCAACAACAGCCGCAACAACAGTCGCAACAACAGCCGCAACCACCGCCCACAATAGTAGTTGTTCCTCCCGAAGTAGGGGGAGTTCAGGAAATCGAGCTTCATGCAGAGGAAGAAGAAGAGCAAGCCACTCTTTCAGACGATCCATTGTCTTCCAGATCCCCAGCAAGGAAAAGGAGGGTTAGTCCATCAACTTCTTCTTCAAGCCCCCCTTCTGATGATCTAGATGCCACTTGGAAGCCACCAGCTCAGTCTGAGAGTGAGGCACGCCACGCGACAAGGCTAGGGAAAAGGAAGGTTCCAGAAAGCCTTAGAGTTATGGAGGTAGATGCAGAAGAGGAGGATGATGACGAGCCAGTCATCATGATCATCACTCCCGCCCCAGTGGAGATGGAGACCGACATTATTACCCCATCCCAAGTTGCTGTGAGGGATGTGGCACGGATACCACCAACACAGGTAACACCAACACCAACTCCAGCTTCCATATTTGCATTTGCAAAGGCCCAGCAGGGACCTACATCCAGCACAACCACCACCTCAGTAGGTAGTGGTACTGCACAGAGTCAAATTTCAGGCATACCCTCCAGTTCATCCGGCATTGCAAGTGGCACCTCCAGCAGCACAAGAAAGTTCATCTCCCCAGTTTGGGACTTCTTTTCGGTTAGCAGTAAGGAGGAGAACGTTGCTTTATGCTCAATTTGTCGACAAAGTGTTAGTCGGGGTAAGCTTGGTACAAACTATGGTACCGGAGGCCAAACAACCCATCTGAAAAAACACCACATGATCCAGTGGGAGGCGCATCTTAGCGGCCAAAAAAGTAAAACTGCACCCATTGCTGTTGGTGGTGATGAAGAAGTAGAAGAAGATATGATCGCGGTGGAAGGTGAACAAGAGGGAGACATTTTCTCTGGTACAAAAGTAGCCCTGATCCCAGCAGTGCAGTGGTACCGCCCACATCCTCATCAGCCTCAGCAACATCTCAGTGGCACCGTAGTAAGAGTCAGGCTGAGACACCAAGGCAACAGAGTACCGCAATGAAAAAAAGTGCGTCGTTGAGCCTAACTGGGTTCAAGAAGTCACCTGCATCAGCGGCACCAGAAAGGAAAACAATCCAGCCTACCATTGTCAGCATCTTTAGGTCGGAGGGGCAGTACAAACGCAACCACCCAACGGCACGTTTGTACAATGCGAAGCTGGTGAAAATGTTAGCGCTGGACCTTCTCCCTTTTTCTTTTGTGGAAGGGGTGTGTTTTCTGGAATTTGTGACAGCCATCTGCCCAAAATGGAAGGTTCCCAGCCGGTCCTATTTCGCCAGAGTTGCTGTTCCAGCACTACATCACGACGTGCTGGAATTGCTTGGACAAGCTTTGGAGCAGAGTGCTGTTCACAATATCCACCTGACAAAAGACATGTGGACCAGTTGCCAAGCCACTGATTACATGTGCATCACTGCACACTGGATCTCTTTTGCGGGGGTTAGAGAAAAGATATCTGCAGGTGTTGACACTGCTGAGATTTTTAATGCCACTTGGAAACATGCAACTGTAGCCATGTTCGCCATGGAGAAATCTCATACTGCTGCAAACATTTTGGAAGAGTTTAACAGCAAGGTCTTTGAATGGCTGTATCCAAGAGGGCTTAACATTGGTTTTGTTGCCACGGACAATGGCAGTAATATAGTTAAGGCCATGCGCACTGGTGGCTATTTCAGGGTCCTGTGTTTGGTGCACTGCATTAACATCATTGTTCAAGACTTTCTGAAAAAAGAAGAATGAGTCAGCAACTTACCGACCACCTGCAGAAGAATATGCACACATTTCAGCCATTCTTTTAAAGCCCGGAAGCAGCTGAGGATCATTCAACGTGAGCATAGAATGCCAGTCAAAGCACTCATCCAGGAGGTGCCAACACGTTGGAACTCAACTTATTACATGCTTGATCGTCTGTTTGATCAGTACAGACCAATCAATGACTATGTCATTCAACGACGGGGATGCTACTGTGAAAGGCATGACCGTTCAGATGGACCAATGGGGCCTAGTTAAATGCCTGACAGAGATGCTACTTCCTTTAGAGCTCTTCACACGTGAAGTCAGCAAGGAGGACTGTGCTATGGGCCAAGCTATCCCATTGTTGCACATGCTAGAGCAACAGCTGAATGAGGTGTCTGATTCGTACGCAGGTGTGGAGGAAAAACAAGAAGCATATGAGTTGGTGCAGAGCTTAGCCTTTCGCTTAACTGAAAATACAAGGGTGCAAACTAGCATTGTGTCAGACAAACGTTACATTTGTGCCACAATTCTGGATCCACGGTACAAAACAGCACTGAACACTAAGACATTAATTCCTTTTTCAGAAGTGGATGTTGCCCAGTACAAAACTTGGATAGCTGAGGCAGTCAGTGACTTGGAAAGGAACGGCTGGTAATTAAAGGGAAAGGCCCGCTACTCCAACCCACAACAAGTACTGCAGCAGGGCATCGGGCGTCAAGTTCAACTTCAGAGCCTGAGGGCAGTGCGTTTGGCTCACAGCAGTCACCAACACTATCAACAACAGCAAGAACTGGATCATCAGCCCCAGTAAAATCGGCACAGGATTGGTATTTACAGCAAGGGCTTGTTAGGTCCAGTGCTGATGCAAAGGCAAAAGAGGCCCAGCAAAGTGGAGCACCCCTGAGCATTGAGCGGATGGTCCAGGCCTATATGGATGACCCAACAGAGGTCTACATTGAGCAAAACCCATTGGTGTATTGGTATGGGAAAATGCGCCACTGGCCAGTGCTCAGCAGGCTGGCGATAAACTATCTGGCTTGCCCTGTCGCAAGTGTCTCTTCTGAGTGTGTTTTCAGTGCTGCTGGTGCCATTGTAACAGTGAAAAGGACCAGTCTCTCACCCAAAAACGTGGAGAGGTTAACCATGATCAAAATGAATCAGCACTTTATACCACCGAATTACAAAATACGTGAATCACAGCAGGAAGATGAGGACAGCGACTTAGGTGACGGAAGTAGTGTGTTAAACGATTACCTACTTCTGGTTGAACCACCAGAGTGTGAGGACGAGCTATACTTCCCTGACAACTAGGCTTTGAACTTGTTACTTTCTTTCTTCCTTATTTACTTTTATTATTTGTGTGTGTCTCTGTCTTTCTGGTTTGAGTCACAACAAATCCATCACCACCGTCTTCTCTTTTTATTGCCATATTGGAGTTGCAGCTGTGTGCATTTAAGTCCACTCCTCCGAATCCTTCTCCATCCTCCTGACTCGCCCTAAATCCATTTCCCTCAAGCCAGATGATTGGATGGAGAATAGTACAAGAAATGTTGCCTCGTTGAGTCCCTCCAAAAGAAGTGGAACATGATGACTATAGCTATCCTCCTTTCCGAGCCGAGAGAGACTGCCCCTTAACTTAAGATGAGAAGGAACAGGTAATGATGATGGCATGCATTGGACGCGCTGACTCTGAGTGATTGGTGTTTGTGTTGTTGTTGTTTGTTGTGCATGAAGTGAAGTCAAAGTGTACTAGTATTTAATCTACACACTAAAAGTGACTCAAGTCAATGTTTCCCTTCTTATTGTTTAATAACAAAATTGTACTACTAATGCAGGGCGATCCATTGCATTTTTGAATATGGAATCTGGACTCACTCGGTGCACTGCAGACTGAGTTGGACAACACCATGATGATGATGATGACCCCAGTGACATAGTATCTTCGCAGTCAGTCAGTAGGATCGGAGATGATTGATGGAATAACTCAGGGCATTTTTCATGAGTGGCATAAAAGGTAAACAAGTCAACAACAACCACAGCAGACCTACATGTCTGTGTGGTGGTGGAGTTGAGTCACGACTCACGAGTGTAGTAGTGGTATGACTGACAGCTGTGCATTGATGTAGTTACTTACTTTGGAAAATGCTATGTTGCTGTATATGTGTGCTCTGTCTGGCTCAGTCAAAATCTAAGCTAAGTGGAGGTTGGGTGGGCACCATGGGCCTGATCTGTCCTGTTGCTGTTGTAGGTTAATGCTGGAAACAGACAACAGAGTAGACATGATTTAGCCATGCCGCCTCTGAAAGTGTTTGCACTCCTCTGTAATTTATGCTTTTTTTTTCTCCTTGTTTTTTCAATATCCCTTTTGTTTTTCCATCTACACTTACAGGCCGGCCTTTACCCTGTGCTAAACAGAGAAAAACAACTCACACTCACCTTCGAATCCGCATCCGCCAGGCAGGCAGTGGCACCCAAGATTGACGGACGCAGCGTCAATGGACAGGAGGACCAAGAGGAATGCCGAGATGCAACTCCCCAATTTGACCAGGATAACATACAGTAACTTTAGTATCGTCATCTTTTAAATAATTTGATTCATTTTTTCTCTTCAATCATTACGACTGTGTGTTGTTGTTATTGAACTTATTGTTGCTCTTTGCTTATAATTGATCACTACAGCTATTTTTTTATTTTCTTTGCTAGCTTTAAAAGGAAGCCCGGTACAACAGAACATAAAATGTATGTAATTTGGGTCTCTCTGACAGGCAAGGCAAATTGCATAATAATAATTAATAATATACTGCTGCCCTGTACTGTCTACTAGTCTAGTTAGTAAGTGCTACTTATCATTAACCATCAAGTCATCCTCATGCATGCATTTCCTTTTTCTCCCTTAACAGATTTATGAATATGATGGTCGTCTGCCAAGATTGTGTGTTGTTGTTGTCCATGTGTAGTGTTTGTCTTTGTTAAACCTTTCCCTCAAATACCCCTTCCCAACCATTCATCAAACCCTAACCCTCTTCCCCCGGGCTGTGTAATTTATATTGAGGTGTGACTAAATAAAATTTACACCAATAATTGATCACACACTTGCTGGGGCGGATGTGGTGAGAGCAACACTAATTCAATTTAAAGGCAGGGCAAGGATCTTCTTCTGCTTGCCCACCCATGCTCAGTATATTTGCAAGTCAATTTGTTTTCCAAAGGAACAGAATCCATCATTAATTGCCATCAACGATTGGATTCATCATCCTCCTTTTACAGAACTAAAGGTTACGCTTGTGTCGAGTGACTCGACACAACTACAGTTTGTAACTTGTTGTACTAGGCTATCCCCGCCACCATTATGTTTTATTTTACTTTAGCATTGCTAATCAGCATTATTATGGTTTATAGTTTGGCAGTATTCTTGTGTACTGTTACTGTACTGTACTTCGTTCTACTACTCCTTCCAGAGTCTCTCTCAGGCGACTGACTGTCTCATTTTCTTTTTTTGCAAATGCTACTGCCAGTGTCTACTACTACCACCACAACCATGGCATCTTGGGAAACCAAACCATCATCACCATGCAGCCATCGCTGTGCCTAAGTTTAAACATCAATCACAGGTAAGAGAAGTTTGGGGGAGGCATAACTAATAATGGAAATTAATTGATTCATTAATTCACACACCCACACCCTTGAGTCCAGTTGCAGACTGCATAGACTAGGAGGAGAGACTGACAGTATTAGTAGGACAAGTCACTCAGTGAGGGTACCGCATCTATCTGTTTGTGTCGTGTGTTACAAAATTGGCAGATTATTTAAATCCAAAACTGGCTGCGGCCCTGCAGCAGCAAAGGAAGGAAACCGTGTGACGTAAAAGAGTAACCCCCCCACAAAACATTTACATCGTATGTAAAGTTTAAGTATAAATATAATTTAATCCCCTAGCAAAATAAACTATTGTAAAAAATCCCACAACACCTGACCCACCCCTCTCCCTAACCCCAACCAATGTCCAAAAAGATAGTCCAAACAATGTCCGTTGAATTCAAAAATTGTCCATAATAAATAATAAATATAAACCCCAACTTTTCCCCAACGTAGCCCAACCAACGTATAAAACCAACGTAGTACGTAGACAATGGTGATAGCACTTTAAGTGATAGTGGGTGGGATATAGTGGGGAGGGGTTATAAGGACACGTGATGTTTCACAATCACGGGCACGCAGGTGGGGCGGGGAACGTCGGTTTAAATGCAGCAGGTTTAGCATGGTTGGATACAACAGAAACCAAGCGCGCACGAGGAGATCGGTGTTCGGCAAGATAACATTAGGTATGCACACAGGGTTTCACATGGTGTAAAATATGACGCAGGAAGGCAGTAGAAGTTTGGGTGATGTTTAAATTATTTGTTAATCGGGAGTTTTAGGTTAACTTGGTGTTTATACTTGTGATCTGCACATTTATTACATAACACACGGAAATGTACGTTTTAGGTCAGCAGGATGTAGGTTTAGGTATGTTGCTGAAGCAGTAGGTTACACGACAGGAATAATCACAGGATTGAATTTTTATGATTAAATTGGGGTACATGAAGCACAGGGATGGGATTGGAAGGGTTTTTGAGGATTATATCGACTTATTTCAGAATAGTGGGGAGAGGTATGTGTGACCATAATTTTGTATTATGTAATAATTTTGTATTATGTTGGATGCTAATACATGTAGTTGATATATAATTTTTTTATAATTTGCAGATACCCCTGATGAAGGTTAATGAGATCCGAAATGCATTGGGTGTGAGGCTATCGAATGTTTTGGAGGACCTGAAATTCGCAAATGTTCATGTATAGGCCTGGATGGGCAATCATGAAGCAATTAAAACGCATAAGATTATTGAATTTCGTACCCTCTGACGTGACAGACAAACTTGGAAAAATAATGAAATAAAAAGGATAAAACTGGACATACTATGGTTAATGTGTATGATTTTGAATACCAGAGTTCATACGGCTGTGCAACTCTACGTTGACCCGCTAATCGCGGGTCACTATTCTCTCTTGATTTCAAACGTGCGCAAGAAACAGAGCACACACAAGTGCTGCACGCCAAATTTGATAAAAGTAAACAGGAACTTTAATGAGCATAAACATGGGTGTGCTTCAGGACATCGTTCTGTGTAAGTTAAATAAAGCCGGTTCAACCCTGTTTAGCACCCCGAGACAAAAACTGCAAAGAACAACTTATTACATCGTTTTCATGTCAGAGGAAGTTCACCACATTGATTGTCACGGAGGATTTACTGAATATGTATCATCCACCTGATCACAACATTTCTTTTGGGGATATGAGTTCATGAAGTTTTTATGGTATCAAATATGTGTATATGTATATGTAAAAAACAAGAGTATCATTAGTTATTGGTTTTATAAGTACGTAGACAATGGTGATAGCACTTTAAGTGATAGTGGGTGGGATATAGTGGGGAGGGGTTATAAGGACACGTGATGTTTCACAATCACGGGCACACAGGTGGGGCGGGGAACGTCGGTTTAAATGCAGCAGGTTTAGCATGGTTGGATACAACAGAAACCAAGCGCGCACGAGGAGATCGGTGTGCGGCAAGATAACATTAGGTATGCATGGGTTTTCACATGGTGTAAAATATGACGCAGGGAGGCAGTAGAAGTTTGGGTGATGTTTGAATTATTTGTTAATCAGGAGTTTTAGGTTAACTTGGTGTTTATACTTGTGATCTGCACATTTATTAAATAACACACGGAAATGTACGTTTTATGTCAGCAGGATGTAGGTTTAGGTATGTTGCTGAAGCAGTAGGTTACACAACAGGAATAATCACAGGATTGAATTTTTATGATTACATTGGGGTACATGAAGCACAGGGATGGGATTGGAAGGGTTTTTGAGGATTATATCGACTTATTTCAGAATAGTGGGGAGAGGTATGTGTGACAATAATTTTGTATTATGTAATAATTTTGTATCATGTTGGATGCTGATACATGTGGTTGATATATATTTTTTATAAATCGCAGATACCCCTGATGAAGGTTAATGAGAACCGAAATGCATTGGGTGTGAGGCTATCGAATGTTTTGGAGGACCTGAAATTCGCAAATGTTCATGTATAGGCCTGGATGGGCAATCATGAAGCAATTAAAACGCATAAGATTATTGAATTTCGTACCCTTTGACGTGACGGACAAACTTAGAAAAATAATGAAATAAAAAGGATAAAACTGGACATACTATGGTTAATGTGTATGATTTTGAATACCAGAGTTCATACGGCTGTGCAACTCGACGTTGACCCGCTAATCGCGGGTCACTATTCTCTCTTGATTTCAAACGTGCGCAAGAAACGGAGCACGCACAAGTGCTGCACGCCAAATTTGATAAAAGTAAACAGGAACTTTAATGAGCATAAACATGGGTGTGCTTCAGGACATCGTTCTGTGTAACGTATCCTTCTCTGCCAGTCATATATATTTACATCTCACCCGTCCTTCCTCCTTCCATCCATCTTTCCCTTTTCGTTCAACCCATCCATCAAGGTCGTCTGACTTTTAGTCTTCTCCATAAAACTTTCCCAACTGAGTTGAAGTCAGATTGAAGAGGCCATTAGTTACTCAACTACTCCCACCGCTAATGCTATTGCTCTAATGCTAAGTAAAGGGTGTCTTCTTCTTCAACCGTTGTTCACAACAACTTAGTCTCTCTCAACATACAGTGTACACCCTTGCAGCAAGTGTGTAACTATTGTCAATAAGTAAGGAATATAAGTATAACTTACCACCGCCCGCAACTGCTGCTGCCTCACCCACCCCTGTGGCAGCTGCTGCATCCGCTGCTCCCTCCCGGCTGGCGTCGCCTACCCCGCCGCTGGCCCCGGCACTGGTGGTCGGGATGCCTAGAAAAAACATTACACATTTTTTAGATGCCATATACGCCTTCCCCTATTTATTCTTTTTCACTAGCAAGATTGAAAAAATTGTTAAAATACATATATATTCCGCATACATCACTAGTACAAACCGTGTACAAGAGTAGAGTAGACACTAGTAGGAGTTTGTCCTATCCTAACAAAAATAGTAAAATATCTGGTTGGGCATTTTGTTGGTGGGAATTGTCAAAGCCTATCAAGATTAAGAAGACTAGAAGAGGACAACCCAAAGGACTGGACTCAGTGGCTAGAGCTATTGGTGAATCTGAGTTTTAAAACCTTTTAAATAAAAATTAAGAGTGGCCAACTGGGCAAGCTTAGCTACAGACAGACTAATATAGTAGTAGTACAGAGAGTCAGAGCAGAGGCAGTTAGAGGCAGGGATAACAAGAATTTAGAAACAGATAGTCTAGATCGAAGAAGATTTGGTAAAATAGAATTAGGAAACGGAAATAATAGTTTGAAAAAAATAAAGTGCAGTAAAAGTTAGGGGAATATAATTATTAATATTAACAGGAGGAAGACTTACTGGGGACAGCAGCAGGGCCCTTGGTAGAGGAGAGGTCCTGGCCCTGGCCCTGGCGTTCTCCATCTGCTCCCGCCGAATCCGACCCCGTCTTCTTGCCCCTGGGTGCTGATCATGTAAGATATAATAATGAAAGAGACAAACATTGATGATTGGTGTGAAACAAATAAAATATTTTTTAAAACGCTCAAAAAAACATTTTTGGAAACAATTGCAATAAAATTGACCTATCTAATCTGATCGACTGGTAGTATCGCGGGATTCGCGGACCGTCTAGTTATTATTTATGAACACTAATCCAGTGTTCCATTCTGATGCCAGAATACTACGCCTAAGTACCACCTGACCTAGCCCACCTATTCAGACGGGCCAATTGTTCACTAAGTCTGCATTTCCATTTATTTTAGTCCTCAAAAATGCATAAATGGAGGACACATGCATACATTTTTGCATACACCAAATTGTTGGTTGGTTGCTGCTGATGTTCTGCTAAGCCTATTACTCACTCACTAAACAAACTACAAAAGGTTCTGCTAAGGACTGGAGTAAGCAGCACTCAGCAGCACGTGATGTGAGTCACGTGACAGAGGATGCGTCACGCAGACCACTTAAAAATTACCAACTAATACTAAGTTACTAAGTAACTAAACTACCTATCCACCACTATCTTAGTGACAGGAGGACAAAGGAAGGACTAGAGTCTCTCTAGCATTACCTAAATTAAGATCTCTAAAGTAAACTTTTACATAATCAGCCCAAGCGAGCGCAAAGTTGCAAACAAGTGAGATTTGCAGTGCTGAGCACCTGTGTCTAGAAGAATAACAATCACTAAAGATTTTTAAACTTAATTTACCTGCAATGTAAGCAGCAGCATTCTTGCTATTCGGAAAAAAATTATATTCGCAATAACAGTAACACAGTCTAGAGAACACACAATAGTATTAGCTACTCACCAAGCCCCACGACCTCGACACCTAGCAGGTCCAGCAGGTCCTGCTCCCGGTCCAAGATGTCTGACCACCGCTGGGTCAGCTGGTTATGGGTGCGCCGGACCCCAGAGCAGCGAAATAATGCCCGGCGCACCCTCGCTCACTGGAGGTGACGCTCCTGGGTAGCGTACCCGGAGCCAGGCCTGCCGCCTGCTGCCAAGGTCAAGGGAAGGTGGCGCTGCACAAAAAAAACAAGGGCGGCCACCTCCGCCTCGCTGAATAGGGACCGGGCCTGCACCCCTGCAGGGCGCAGTCTGCTGCAAGGCAGGCGGCTCTTGGGCGCAGGCGCCTTGCCCTTGGAGCTGGTTCCCTTTCCCTTAGCCATGGTTCTGGGGTGGGCGGGGGACGGAAAAGAAAATTTAGCAGGAAAAAATAGAGTTAGGGGAAGAAGTAGAAGAGTAAAGAAGGAAGTAATATAAAACAGTAGAAAAGTAAAAAAAAACGCAGTAAAACTAGAAATAAAACACAAAATATAGACTTAGGGACAGAGAGGGATAGATAATAAATAAAAAAAGATCAGAAAAACAGTGTAAAAAACAAAGGATTGAAAAGATTGGAGAGGGATTGAAAAACAGGCCCCAGAACCATGCAAAAGATAGGAAAACAAGATGGGCGCGCCCATTGGCGACCACGTGGTGAAGTTCGCGCGATATTTCCCCAGAACACGTCATCCGCGTTGCTGAATTTCAAATACATCTCGCGAGCATACGCGAGCACACGCGAGCATGCGGAAACAAGCAACTCCGCATGCTCACATAGCTACGCGTAGCGCTGCGGAGATTTTGTGCTTCTTTGCGTAGCCTTGCGTAGCGCAGCTACGCGAACTTCGCCCAGGGTTACTTCTGAGTGGCTTTATTTTTTGATGCCAAACCCTGCCTTTGATTTAAATAGAAGTCCCGGAAAACAGCGCAGCACCCAAAGGTGCTGCACTGCAGTGCGTGACAGGGTGAGAGTAGGAAAGCACCATATCTACAGAGATATGGCACTACCCTGCTCAGTCTCTGGCACTGGGGCACAATTAGACTGCCTAGCACCACACACACACCTTTGCACCATAGTGCAAGAGTGTGCATGAGTTTAGCCTAGTTTTTGTACTGAAAGGCAATTCTTCCAGTGCAAATACTATGTCTCGATAAACTTTAAAACTTTTCCCATTTTGGAAGTGGGCTGCACAGTGTTGCACACATGCCAAGTGAAAAGTTAGGAGAAATAAAAGCATCTCTCCTTTTAACGCCTGCTTCAAAGTGGCAATTTTTTTGGGGGAAAAACCCTGTCTATTATTGTTAGTAGATAGGGTTTTGCATCAAAAACCGTGGGCGGCTGCATGGAAACACCCTTGTACCACCCATGGAACACTCCCTTGATGCAGAGTAACGCATAGCAGCGCTTTGCTCTACTTTGCATTGCTATCAGACATATTTCCAGCACAAAACAAATTTTGCGCTGGAAAGTAAATAAAAAAAACAACACCTTGCACTGGTTTGCATCACTTTTGTGATGCAGACCCAGCACAAAATGTTTGTAAATCAGGGACTTTTAATCTAAAAATCAAGGACAGGCTTTGCTTCATGCATGCTGTTCTGCAGCTGTGTGCATGCTGAAGGCATTCTTTGCATGGAGTCTAGACAGGCACGTCCCATTTCATTTGGTTGTCGTATGTTGGAAAGGCTGCTCCTCAGGTGACTCATATTTGGAAACACTTTTGAGTACACATATTTCTCATGGTCAGTCAACCTAAGATACTGATAGGGGTGATTTATTCAAACTATGATCATCAGGGTATAGAACAGTTTACTATTAAAGGCACAATGTAATTATCTTTTCACGGGCCAGCACATTGAGGCATGCAAAGCAGATACACATGAGCAGACACTCACACACCTTTCGTCAGCATTAGGGATAGAGCAGATCATGGTGCTAGTTATAGGAGAATTCTTAATAATAAAAATGGACATTGAATCACAGACATGCTTAATGCATCTGTCACTGAATTCTTCAAGACAAATCAAAGACAGAAGAGAAAGTAAGTGGGGGAATTCACAATGTAAGAGTATAATATTTTGTTATACACTGGAACATATGACTTTCTCCAATAAAGGACTCTCTAACATTCGGAATTTCCCCACATCTACCATCCCACTTGACTAGCATTCCACTGCTCAAACGCTGCAGGATTGGAGTATGGTCCTTCTCCTACTTGGCAACTAATAACGATAGGTGGGGGAAGTAGGAGGGAGGGGTGTGCTGCAGTACCCCCAAAATAACCATGCTGGAGTTTAAAGTGTACAATAGCTTATTATTGGATTTATCAATACCATTCTAATAGGTTCTTGAATTATATTTTTGATGTTTCCTGGCGGGAGTTCTTAATTTATAACTTCTTGCCATGTTAACCTAAGTGGCTGGAAACCTGCAATGGGGAAAATAAACTGGGCAATTTTCTTCAACACCAGGGCTTATAAAACATCATTTATATTGGCCCTGCCTATATCTACAGGACCCCCCACCGCTGGAACACCTAGGGGACCTTATGGGTTCTGAATATGTAAAAACATTGCAGATCTTCACTCCACAGTGCTCCTAGCACAAAAGTCGATTTTGTGTAGCACTTTACTACAATGTGGGAAGTGAAATGTGCAATTTCACTAAACCCGAGGCATATAAAACCTATTTTATAAGGGTCCTCCTTATAAGTACCTGACCCTCCACCACTGGGACACCTCAGGGAGACCCTGGGGGTACCTAATATGATAAAATATTGTAGGTTATTAATATTTAAGTGCCCCAAATACCAAAGTCGAGTTTGGGCACAATTTACATTTTAAAAGCAGTCCTGCAACACAGGGCTGCTTTTAAACTGACCTCAGGCCTCAGCAGTGCACACATGCAAGTGCAGAATGGGCTGCTGGACTCTAAACTGCCATGCCCTATTATGTGCTAGGGTGTGATAGGTAGTTAGTTTGCCTTATTATATACTAGGGACTTAAAGGTTGTTTTGATCCCCCTACCCTATTATGTACTAGGACCTTATAGGGGAGGTCATTCCGAATATAGGGCCACCCTAACCCATAGTGTACCCTAGTGTATGTTGGTGTTTTTACTGTATTCTAAGTGTATTTTCCACCTAGCATGACCTATGTAATAATCTTTCAGGGGTACAGGTAGTTTGAAAGAAAAGACTTTGGGGTGTAATTCTTTTCTAACACTTAACAACATTTTAAATACCTGTCAATGCACACATATTTTAAAATATAGCAGCAATTAGTTAGGAAAGCACAAATAAAGCATATTCTTTATGTAATTCTGAGGTGTGATAGAAAAAAAGATTTTTATAGGATCAAAACAAATCAAGACACTTTAGTTGGTGACGCACAAGTGATAAATATTTGCTGAAACCCAATTTCTACAAACATTATCTTTTGTGTGCCATGTAGTTTTATCTGTAACACAGCGCGTCTGAGCAAATTAAGTGCCAATGTCAATGGAAAATATGCTGAGTGTAACTGGCAGGGTGCTACCACACCAGGCATTAGTAATATATTTGTAACAGTGTGTTCCAAAATGCATACCAGCTACATATTAGATCCTTACCTCTCTCTTGCTAAATGTGCATTGCTCATTTGCTGTACATGGACTTTGTGTAACTCTTGGATTGCTCACAATCCTTATGACTTCAGTGATGGAACATTGATGGCAGCCACACCCCAGTGTGAAAACTGTTTAACACCGCTGCTAATAACTGGAATGCTCTGCCTCTGTATTTGCAGCTCATATCCTCCGACCATTTGCTAAGGATTTTTTTTTAACATGCACTTCCTGCCAGCAGTCTATTTTCTAGCGCCAGGATAACCGGTAGGGTAACAGAAGCACTTTGCACATTCCATCATCACATGACAATATAATGGACCTATAACACTGTTATTTCTAAGCACTGTAAATGGCAAATAATACTATTGCCCAACTTATGGTACTGAATTTTAGACCCTTCAGGAGAACAGAAGACTGAGTCGCCCTTGTCAGGTTTCAAACTCCTGACCTGGGTGATCAGCGCTTTGTTCCAATGACGGACATTCAATTCATTGAGTTATTCCATAAAGAAAGTATCTCAAAGAAATACAAAAGATCTCCCAACCAGATAATCAAAAAAGAATGAAGAAGATCCTTGATGGAATGCTCCTCATATCTAGTCTAGATTTAAGTCTATTTGTTGAACTTGATTAGGCTTAAATTGATTTGTTCATTTTTATTGTCATGCAATTAAGCGCACATAAACATGGTCAAAATTGAACTTGTCTTATTAATACAGCAATCGAGAAAGCCTACATCCTCAATAGACTGGAATACATCCCTAGTAATTACGGGCTAAGATTAATTCAATCCATCACCTTTTATTTTCCTCAGTGCGATCCCCTAACTGTGATGAGTGTACACAGATACATGTCCCATGCTCATTGTATCATAGAATTAAAGTATATACTACTGACGAAGCCTAAATAGACTGAAACCTGGCTGTGATTGCTTGGGTTTCCAAAAGGAGGAGACCTCGCCTGGAAGTTTGGACTGGACTGTTTTCTATTAGAGCAGAACCTTTG
Source organism: Calotriton arnoldi (assembly GCA_963921515.1). Taxonomy (NCBI): domain Eukaryota; kingdom Metazoa; phylum Chordata; class Amphibia; order Caudata; family Salamandridae; genus Calotriton; species Calotriton arnoldi. The sequence goes on along the minus strand of CAWUFW010007170.1, from coordinate 775,281 downwards.
CTGGTCTCCCTCTCTAGAGTGGCATAGTGGGCAAAAAAAACAACGGACTGGAAGGTCCGCTGAGTAATTACCAGTAGCTGAGATTAATTCAAGCATTCCACCTATCAATTTGTTTTCCTCAGTGTTACTCCCTACGTCTGACCGGTACACCCAGAAGTGGGTCCCTTACTCACTCTGCTACAGGGACCAAGCTGTACCTCCTTAACAAGGACTGTAGATGAAAAACCAGCATGGAGTTGCTTATGTTCTCATTTGGAGGGAACCTGGTCTGGCATTTTGGCTAGATTTTCCTATCTTTTCTGGTTTTGGGTAGTGAAGATGAGACACAGATCTGTTTAAGCCAGGAAATCTGGCAGTGACGATCCCTGCAGGAGAAAATGGGGATAAGGCATAGAGAGAAAGATAGACATAGGCATATGCTGTATACTTTGCTGCTCATAAAATAACAAGTTAGACATTGGTTCAGAAGGAAAGTATGGAAAAAGGTATAGTATCATCTTGTCAATAATAGTGTTAATGAAAAACACATACAATATTCAATGAAGTAGTGCGGTCACCCAAAACTCCAAGACTGGAGTTACTGATAGTACATGGAGCAGGCAGGAGACCAGCTCCATTCAGTGGCAGCTCCTCCATAGGGGCGTGGGGGCGTCGCCCCACTGCTTTCTCGCAGTGCGAGAAGCAGAAACATAAAATGGTTAAACTACCATTTTATGTTTCTGATTCTCGCACTGCAAGAAAGCAGAAGTGCCAGGAGTGCCTGGTTGGGGGCGGGCGGGTGGGCGGTCCTGCTCGAGGGCAGGGGGGAGTGGCTTGCCCACTGTTGTGGGTACTGCCTGTTTGGTCGGCCCCAGGGCAAACCAACCCAGTCATGCGCACTCGCCCTTTTTCTCTATATAGGCTGCTGCATGCAGCCTACATAGATAAAATGGCCCGGCTGCGGCGCTCTCCGCTGCGCCTCACCAATCACAACGCTGCCATTGCAGCGTTGTGATTGGCTCAGGGGAGGGGAGGGAGGCTGCTTCCTGTTGGGAAAAGTTAAACCCAGGACCTGGCCACTGCCAGGAGCTGAGGCAGCGCGGGACTCAGGACCCGGTAAGGTAAGGTTTTATTTTTTTAATTATAATCCCCCCTCCGTGACCCCTACCCGCGAGTCCCCTACCCGCGACTGCCATGTTCCACTGGCCGCGTTTATGTGTGTGACCTGTAATCGCGATCACATACGTTGCAGCCACGTTATGTCGCATGTTATGTGGTGGGGTCCTTCTTTCTAAGCCACGACTCGTTGCCACAGAAGTGTTGCAGTGGGGTGTAGGGCTCCACACCACACCGTGCTGTTGTACTGTATTCGCGCTGGGATGTAGTATACTCAATGCCACGCAATATCCTGCTTTTAACTTTTCATATTTTAATTTTTTTTCTGGAATTGTATTATTATGTCATGTTGATGTCACCTTATGTTAGGTGGTGCGCTGCAACTACCACTTAATTGAATTATTTTTTTATGCCTTCTTATGACTTTTTGCTTGACACATTCCACCTGTTACACCGCCTTAACCACAAGGTGTGGTATTGTAATAGTAATATATTCCTGTCGTTCTCCAATGTGCACTGTGCATTTCAGCCACTTCTTACACTGTGCCATGCATAATGCCCGTGCCACGCTTGGTTTTGTTATTACATGACAGTCTGCCGCCATGTTATCTCAGGCTGCAGTGTTAGACAAGGTGTGCCGTTTTAAACCTTCTGCATGCTCGGCCGTGTTGTAGTTTATACGTGCACCTTGCTCTATTTTACCACTTCCCATGTTTCAACTGGTATACTATTTAAGTCATACCTGTTTTTGTATGATGGAGTAGTTTTGAAACAATACAATAAAGTTATGTCATGTTATATGTATATTTGAGCAAATGTATATATATATTTATTAGGTTATTGTCATCTATGTTAATTTATACTGTTCGTGCATTTGTTTGCTATTTTAATCATACGACGTATGTATAATCTTGTGTTATCGCACATTTATGACATATGTATGTCATGTAAAGTCATGCCATGCTGCAGCACATTTACATCACACGACGTAATTGTGTCATGTTCTGCTTCTTATCACGTAATACGTTTGTGTTATGTTATCTTACGAAGTATTTCATGTTGGTATGTCGAGCTTTCAAGGCGGTAGGTATACTGCACACTTATAAAATATGTATGTCCCGTGTTATGATATATGGCTTGCATCACATGGTTTTATCGTATGGCATTGTACCGTATTTCTAAGTCATTTCCTGACACTTCTATAACATAATACGTTATTAATATTCTCCACGCCATACCACGGTCTCCTTTTAACACTATAGGTACGTGGATCTTGCTTTGCTATGCCAAGCCATGCTGCGCCTGTTATCCCAAATTTGAATTGTATAATATTTGTGTGCCGCCGTACATCATGCCGCGTATGTGTAGGCCATCCCGGGGCATTCTATGCCGCAGTGCACTACAATATATTTGTAGCCTTTTATAGCATGCTGCCATTAATTATATCAGTCATTCTATTTCATGGCACAAATTATATATTTTTGTAATTGTATAAGTCATAATGCATATATGATTAATTTCTTTGATTCTGTGTCATGGTGCATATATATTTGTGTTACACTATGCCACAGTACAAATAAATATATATTTAGATCATGCTACGTACATATGATGTATTATGTATGTACCACCACAGAGCATGACCAGTCATACCAAGATACATTTGTGCCATTCAATGGTATTGTACACATAATTATATATTTGTGACATGTGGTGTCATACATGTTTGTGTTATTCAATGTATGATATGTGTGTTCTCTAATTTATGATGTGGTTAACTATATTACCCCCTCCCCTGCCCTTGTTTCACCTCCAGAACACCCTCTAATATTCCTTTACCTGTTTACCTGTTTACTCCAAGTATTTTTGTGACATGTGTCAATCTACGGTTTCTAATACCTCATGTTTTAATGTAAAGCGCTGTACTACCTCACAGACTAGGCGTGTTGTAAAATATTTTCAAAGTATGTGCTGTGTCATGCTACACCTGTGGTGACATTTTAATCAGGCATTATTTCATTTGCTTCTGTATTACTGTCCCCCAGGTGTGCTCATGCCATGGTACAGTTTATGAGTCATGCTCCCTTTTATTCACCTGCCATGATTCTGTTGTGTTATTCACACGTGGATGGCAGCGACACTGTTCTCTCATTTATTTTTGGCGTTCTTCACATTGTACATTCACACAGTTACATCCCTAGAATGCTTTCCAAGATTTACCATGGAGCTTTTTGATAGGACTGCACAAAGTGTTTCCTCAGGATCCCCCCTAGACCCTCTCCCATATAAGGTCTGGAAGTCCTGGGGGCAAGAGCTTTTCCCTCGGCTACATTTGATTTGCAATCAATCCCTAGAGGAAGGAGTGGTCCCGGGAAGTTGGAAGCAGGCAGTGGTAACTCCCCTGCTAAAGAAACCATCTTCCGATCCCACGGACCCGGCTAACTTTAGGCCTATATCTCTTCTGCCATATCCTATAAAAGTCTTGGAGAAACTAGTTAGTAAGTCTCTGTCATGCTATCTGGAGGAGAACAACCTCCTAGATAGGGATCAATTTGGATTCCGCCCAGGTCATGGGACAGAAACAGCTCTGGCAACTGTAATGGATAACCTTCGTCGGCGAGCCGACAATGGGAACGCCTCGATACTTGTACTGTTAGATATGTCGGCCGCCTTCGATACCGTAAGCCATGCAGTGCTGCTGGAAAGATTGGAAAGGATAGGGGTGAAAGGCCGAGCATTGAAATGGCAACAATCATATCTTACAGAGAGACAGCAGATGGTCTCGATGTTGCCATATGCCTCTCACAAATCCCAGGTCTGCCATGGGGTGCCACAAGGTTCGGCAATTAGCCCCATCCTCTTCAATATATACCTGCGCCCACTGATTGCCCTAATAAAATCATTTGGGATCGACCTGGTTAATTACGCTGACGATACTCAACTAGTTTTCTCCATAGAAGGGAAAGATGCAGTGACTATGGACATCTTCCAAGAATGTATGTGCCAAACTTCTAGCTGGCTTAAGGAAAACTCCCTGCAATTTAATAAGGAAAAAACAGAAGTGGTGTACTGTGGTGGGGCCAAACTGACACACCAGATACCGATGGAAATTAAATTCTCATCTGGGGATAAATCTTTGTCCACAGTTAAAACGGTCCGTAATTTAGGTGTCCTAATTGATGACAACCTCCAGATGGCATCACAGGCCAATAAAACAACTGGTGTCTGCTTTGCCCTTTTAAAGGCACTGCGGAAGATCCTCCCCTTACTGCCAGTGGAAACTAGACCCTTGGTAGTAAGAAGCACCATTCTATGCAGACTGGACTACTGCAACTCCCTATATTTAGGAGCCCCACAATATATCCTGCAGGGGTTGCAGAGAGTCCAGTCTATGGCAGCCAAGTTGGCGCTAGGAAGACAACGTAGGGCTTCTACTACGTTGGCTCTAAGAGAACTACATTGGCTGCCAGTTAAGGAAAGAGTGAGTTTTAAATCTCTATGCATAGTGTATAGAGCGGCACATGGCCTGGGCCCCCTTCCTATGCAGGATAGATTCACGTGGTATAAACCGACCAGATCCCTTCGATCCTCTGGTGCCAATCTAGTCAACACCAACAGATTCAAAAAATCCAGGATGGGAGGAAGAGCTTTTAGCAACACGGCCTCTCGCCTATGGAACGAACTCCCACAAGAGATCAGACAAGCTGACACTCTGCTATGCTTCAGAAGGAATCTGAAAACATGGCTTTTCCCCAGGAATGCCAATATCATTCCCTAAACGTGTGATGCTCTGTAGACTGATGAATTCCTCTGTTATGTGATAGCGCCTGGATACCCGTAGGGTGACAGTTGCGCTCTATAAATACGCAATACAATACAATCCAACATCGGGTCTTAGAGCAGTCCAGTTTATGCTATTTCAGGGCCCAGTTTAGATTATGCTTTGTTATGATACAGTTTAGATTGTATGGTGTCACAGGGCAGTCTAGTGTTTCATATTTGAGTACCTAGATAAGATTAGGCTTTTTTGCAGTGCAATGCAGGTCACAGGGCAGTCAGTTTATACAATAAACGGTTCAGATAACGAAGCATAATAGTGCAGTACAGATATGGCTGCCTAATAGTGCAGTTCAGGTTAGTATGTCTCAGTGCAGTTACATTATACTGCTGCATAGTGTGGTTTGGTTTTTGTTAGCTCATGCTATCCGCTGTAGTTGTTGTTTCAGGTGCAATAAGTTTAATTTGAAGTTACTACTTAAAGATCATCTTAATAAGGAGAAATCAAGTACAGCCACACAAATGTGGAGCAGCACACCTTTTGAGAAGTATATTTAAACATAAGCATCTACAGACAATTTGAATTCAAGTGTGTGCTACGTAGTCACTAGTAATTTGCTTGAAAATTTACCATTTGTCCACTCTTTTTTCAAACTTTTCTCGGCGGGAGAACCCCCCCAAACCCTCCGTAGGTTGTTCGGGCTCGCTCGCTCCGCTCGCTGGCTGCAGTGCAGTACAATAATTATTTTACACCCCCACCACTTTCAAATCTCACCAGCCGCCACTGGCTCCATTACTCAAAACATCAAAGTAGCACAGCGTGTGTCTGTGTCTCCGTCTCTCTTGACAGCTAGGTAGTCTTCAGTCTTGAACCTCTCAAGATCAGAGTCAGAATCGCTTATAGGGCAATCAGGCAGTGCCAGATGGGCTGGTCTGACGGCCAGCGTGTGGACCAGTTTTTGGGATATTTGCAGGCCTGTATTATGATCTGGAGGGCCGTTTGTTACAGGTGACTCCCCAGATGGTAAAAGAAACATTGGCTGCAGCAACCTCAAATCCATGCAATGTTCCATACCTTTAAAAACCTTTATACACTGTGTCTTTACAAGTTCAAAATTGCCCCAATTTGCAAACAAGGGTCAGTTTTTTAGCTTTATATTTTACAAATTGTGGCCACTTTTGGTGCCTAGTCCACTTTGCTGTCCCAGTCCGGCCCTGCTCAAGAGTCAGAATTCAGACAAGAAGCACATCTTCCAAAATCACTGAAAGAGAAAGGAAACCGTGGAAAGGGGAAAAAAATAACAAGTGTAAGATTGTCAATTGGTGAACAAACATACATGACAGCGGGAACTATACAACTGAAGGAAGATGCAAGGCATCTGCTTCCTCATGCTGCAGCTATTTAAGCTGACCCAGAACAGAACATCCCACTTCTGGTTGGTTGTTCCTTAAAACCCATCACATGACACACATTCCTGCCATTCCTTGGAAGACATGTCTTTGTCTCTATACCATCCACTTGCCATTCCTCAATCTATGTCATCTTGGGTGCTTACTCTGTGTCAGTTGATCAGATAGGTTTTCCTATTGGCTTTGGCAGTTCATCTAGTTTCCTTTATGTCCTCACTAGCCCTAGTCCTAGTCCTGACCTTGTAACTATCGGATTATAATCAGGGCTGATTTGCACATAGATTGTCTCTGTCTAGAATGGCACAATGGGCAAAGCAAAATGTATTTTAATGAGGCCCAACATTTAACAGTGGATGAGATTAAGTCAAACATTACACCCATCACGTTTTGATTTCCTCATCTCAAAAAGAATATAACAGGCTGGTTTGAACGCAAATTACATTTTAAGTTTTCAATGTACCATTCATTAACAGCCTCCATGGTGTGCTGCCACCTTTTTCGACTAGGAAGCCACAGTGGAAAATCCAAACACAGCAGAATTGGTTTATGTACACCACCAAACCAGCAAATCACTTACGAGTGTTGTCCTTGCCTTAAATAACCATTTCTCTCTTTTCCATTTTGCTTTGCAGTATAGTTATTGTAATGTATTGTATTATGTATAATTCCATTTCATCATTCACAACTTCTCTATATGCCATCTTTAAGCCTACTAGTCCATAACAGTACGTTATGGTCATTGTAGTATAGCAATACATTCTAATGCAATTACTGCTATGTATGTTACTGTTCTGCAATTCCCCTGAGGAATGTGGCAATGTTATTCTGAAAGCATTTAATGTCACATTTTCACAAGGTAGTGCTTGAGTAACTTTTTAATAGCAGATGCTTTTCAAGGTATCATCTTCCTGCGAGCAGCCAAAATGAAAAATCCAAAAACAACAAAATGTTGCCTGTAGGCAATCAAACTAGCAAGCCACTTACAAGTGCTGTTCATGTCTTAAACATCCCTTCTCACTTACACTTGTAGGTAAGAAAAATGCAATAAAATTTCACAGGCAGGAAAAGATCTCTGTGCCTTCAACAAAGCTTCTGCTACGGCCTCCCTGCATAAGGTACTCGAATATATAAAAGAGATGATAGCAAATTTAGGGGCAGATCAATATTTCACACAACACAACGGAGCAAGACACCTTGCTGTTCTGCACTGCGTGAAAGGGAGAGGGAAGGAATGCACCATATTTAACAGTATATGATGCATTCCTGTCCTCTCCTTGCGCTGGCACACTTTTGGCTGCCTTGCGCCAACGCAGGCACCCTTGGGTCATGGTGCAAGGGTGCCTGCATTGCAGGAATGGGTCTTTTGGTGCAGGAAGGGGCACCTTCTTGCACAAAAGGAATCCTGTGAGGCTTTTTCCTCTTTCTATATGTGCTGCAGAATGTAGCACATGTAGAAGAGGAAGAAACATATTTCTCCTTGTTACACCTGTCCTGGGAAAACACAGCATTTTGACATATTCTCAGGTCTACCACTCATGATAAATCTGGAAATGTGCCAAAATCCATCCGTGGATGCCTGGGAACACCCACACTCTACCCATGGAACGCTTCACTGGGGCAGAGTAACGCAAAGCAGCGACTTGCCCTGCCTTGCGTTACTCCAGATTTACCAAGCACTGCAGGGCCAAGCGAGGTTGCCTTGCGTGGCTTGGTAAATCTGACTTTAGTGCTGCCTTGCCCTCGCATTACCTTACGTGACACAAGGGAAATGCAACATAATAATAAGATACTGAAGTCTCTATTACATTTGGAGTCTAAATAGTAACCTAAAAACATCCTCATAATGCACAGTATTAATTTAAGGTTGTAAGGTGACCTGCACCTTAAATAAAGGCATGAGTAAATAAATTATTCCCTTGTGTTGAAGACTTATAGCAAATATTGTCAATCATGACTAGCCTCACTCAGAATCTCAAAATGGAAAATGTTGGAAAATAGCAATGGTGTGAGACTCAAGTGACATCATTAAGTACATCAGCATTTCTGTATATCAGATTAGTTATCATGCATTTCTAAGAAACGTTTCTGGACAGAAAAAAAAGTAAGCTCTTTACTTTGTTAAAGTGATACTTTTGAAGGAAGCTAGTAAAGGCAATCTACCAGTTGCTATGAGCAGCCTCTCCTTTTTTTCAACAATAAATAGCTATGCAGTTTGTGTAGCTGCAAGTTAATATGAGAGCCAGTAGGCTTTGCTGCTTTGGAAATCCATTCCTATTATAAAGAGATTTTAGCCCTTAAATGTGACTTATATACACAAGTATCGAATTTTTATAGGGATAAAAAACACTTTTCCCAAATGTTGATTTAGAGCACACATAAAATGGTCTACTCTCCCAAAAGGTTTCATGTGATTAATTTTATGGCCAGGTGGGAGATCTAACTTTTTTTTTTTTTTTAAGTTTAAGTTTATTAAGAAAAACTGAGTAAACACAAGAAAGCATCATATATGATGTGTACAGCATAATAAGATTATAATCTTACCAAATAATTTAAAGGAGGGGAAAAGACAGGGAAATAAGGGGGCGGGAATCAGGGATGAAGAAAGGGTAAGCTTTCTAGAGTACACGGATCTACTTAAAGTACTTCAAGCTGCCAAACAGAAAGGGAAGATTACTTGGAATGGCTCTAATCTCTTTTTTGCGCAGGATTACGCTAAGGCTACCGCAGATCGTCGGCAGATCTAACTTTTAAGAGACACTAGGTTGCATCACATAAAGTACGCACTGGAAGTGACACTTTAAGACAGCTCTCTGGCACAGGTTTGGGGTGACTGATTTCGTAAATGGTTGAAATGTTGGGACAGTAGTATGTTACAACCTTAGACAGAGGTAAAAGGTTGTCTGTCACTGACACTCTAAATGCAGCATGAATAGACATTGCTAAAGTAAGCAACAGAGCACAACACAGTAACATATCACAAAGCATGTAACAACACAACTAAAATGCAACACGCCACAACACAAGAAAAAGGAACGCAACAAAAGAATCAAAGTACAACACAACAATGCAGTGGAATAACTTCATATGAAAATATAAAAGCGCAAAACATAATACAACACAGCACCACAACAACAAAATGCAACACAACTAATAAGCAAAGCCAATCTCACAAGCCATATATTACCACATCCACAAATCTAATTTCATAACGTGGGGCTAAAAGGTGTTTGCAGCAAGCACTGTTTTAATGACCAGAAAGGACATCCAGTAGCATGAGTCAAAAATGATTTATGATCCGTCATATTCACTCCATCAAGTTTTGCAACTCTGAATCAGCTCTCAAATTGATAAATGCATACATAAATATTTATACAAGGGTATTCAACAAGTGTAATCAACAATCAACAAAACGCCGACACTTTCTAAAACGTAGTATTATTATTTTTATTATTATTTAGCAAAATTCGAGAAATAGACAAATATATTCCTGCCATTTTCAGAACATTCCTTTTTTTGTTTTGAATGACCCAAATTCCACTTGAATCTAAGTAGATCACAAATGTAAGGCAATTCTCCTATTTTGAAATTACATTTGCACTTGCCTGCTAGTTCAGATTTTTTTCATTCACTGGTAATCCAGTGAAATTGTGTTTTTTGCTCAGTATTACCGGCACAAATGTCACCGTAAAATAACCCATCTCCATCGCAAAAATGCCTGGAACCAAGGGATGTTACTATTATGTAATTTACTTTTATTCAATTTATTAACCTCTGACAAATAAAAGGCTGGATTGACCCTACCGACACTCATACTTGTGACCATACATAATTTCAGAGTTATAGATGTTATCTCTAGGTGACAATATAATTAGGTTTTACCACTTTTTGTGACTGAGGGTAGAGAGTTTAACTGCCATCACTCCTAGATTAGAGTGGCAGCCTGACAAGATTTTCAGTTTCCAAATGCCTGGAGCCCTTCTGTTTCTTTTGTAAGTTTGCCGGGTCAAAACTGCCAACATATCCTCCTGTAAGTGTACTTAGATACTATGCTCCGAGTTTGCTCTAATTTATAGCGTTGAAGAACATTATGCACATCAGTCTTATAAACAACTTGACACATCTAACAGCTGCACTCAGCACCGAAGCAATTACTCTTTTTCCATATAATCATTTACAGTGAGAAATGGAAATCTTAAATTGAATACATGAATGTCACTGCTTCATATAATACTAGCAATGTTACACAATACATCTCTGCATCACAGGCTTTTTTTGGGATGCCCTGCCATAATTATCCAACTCCAGAAATTCATTGTGAGCTGGAAGCCAGAACCTTACTTTTAATTTGCATGAAAGAATACAGAGGCTTGAGCGCAGAAGACGACAATAGGTGACAGCTCAAAAGGAATTAACTGTGTTAGTTGCATCAAAACACCATTCTCTTCATTTCAAAATTGTTCTTGTTGGTAAAAGTGTGAAAAAGACTTCGGATTAGGTCCTCATCTTCGTTAAGAGGTGTGATTACAAAAAACAATTGGCTATAACTCTGCTAAAATTATATTTGTTAATAATATCTTCATTATTGATATTCTGTGGAGAAAAATAGTTTATTTCATGGATTTGCATACCAGTTGATTACAGAATTTCATCTTTAATAAAGGTATATACAAATGCCATAAACAGGAGAGGGCAAACAAGTGTTATCCTTCCTTGCAGAGCTGCCAATAAAAGAAAAATCTTTATCTGCATCATTATTCTGCAACAAAGGCATTGTAAGAAAAATTGTCCAAAGTGAGTAAAACTCCCAGTAGCGCTTATCTCCATGGATACCTACATCGAAGAGATCCAGACACCCGCTGGGCAAAAACTGCTGTAGTCCATGTATCATAGAGTCAGGAAAAAAGCAGGAGCAGTTAATACAGACATTGAGAACATACAACATCTGGGGCAGTCAACGAAGACCGGACAGGAGAGGCTGTGAGAACCTTAAAAATGGCGCTATGACTGGAGATCGGGACCTGGAAAGCACTGTTACACAATTCAAGACCGCGACGACAAGGAGGGTCCACGGTGCGGCACAACTACCTGATCCCTCACACTGGATCTGCCAGGGAGTGCAGCTGTGCAAAGGTTGGCCCTTCATGGCAGGTGCAGACAACGCTGCAGTAGGGAACAGATGGGGCCTAGTTGTGAGGCCAAAAAAAAATAAGTTGCTCAACTAAGGTGGAAGTGATGTGTCCAGCAGGTATTTTTCACAAACCGCTTCATAAAGTAAGGAGGGAGAGCTGGCGTAATGGTTTGATGAGGGCGATGACGTGCGGGTGTCTGCTGGTGAGTGCTGACAATTCCTGAATTTTTCTGCTATTGCTGTGTACTCTGCAAGTTGTGGGTGTGGAGGGTGCAGAGCCACCCACACATGGGGTGTTATATCTAGTGGTCATTCTGGTGCAGTGAGACAACTATATAAAGCCTTAACAGACATAAATAAACCAGACTTGGCTGACCTGAAAGAGAAATTGAAAGGGAAATGGGGTACAGATATCAATAGGGACTTTACAGACAGTGGATGGTCGATCATCCTTAATTATACTCAAAAGGCTGTAGAAATTCCATATATAATTGCCACACACAGGACATATATTACTACAAAGTGGAGGAGCAAAATATTCTCCCTATCAACAGTGGCATGTGCCTGGTGTGGAGATGTGTAGTCTGTTTCTTTTAACATGTTATGTCAATGCACGGTTATTGCACAATACTGGCCAAAAGTAACAGGAGAGCTTGCTGACATCACTTGAAGAAAGACTATGTTCAAGGTAAAAACAATGCGTTTTAGACCTGATGCAGGTTGATTGCAAATTTGGATCTTGCATTCCTGTAGCATAAAAAGGATACAGCCATGAGCTAGAAATCACCAAAAGCCACTGATGTTGGCACATGGAGTAGGGAAGTGCTTTAATGGGCTGGCCTGTAAAGCGCAGTATGCACAATGGAAGGACAATGGGACTCAGTAGGCGGCATTTGACCAGTCCTGGGAGATTACTAGTGAAGACAGAGTGCCACATGGGCGACGCAATGGTTGAAGTGACTGTGGAGCTCATTCCCCACAACATACCCTTGACCCCTGGGGCAGGCGTTCATGACAGACCCAGGACTGAAACCAGTTCACCTGTGCAAATTATGTTTGAGTTACCAGGGATAACCCTTGACCATGGTACATGAGTTTGTGACTCTGGATGGCTACTGGTATTAATTGCACAGGCTTTCATAAGAGCAAGCAGGTGTGCTAGGCACTGCAGGCACCCGCTCCTAGGGGTGTTATTTTTACTCATTCATATGAGGTTAGCATATCACGGCACACATTTGGCTCTGAGTTTCGTTAGTCGTTACACTTGTTAATTGATGATCACCCTTCCGATTACCTTATACTGAGTGAGTCCTCTTACATGAAGTAATTTTTGTACAAACGGATGATGTCTGTGGATGGCACTGTGCTAGAATAGACATATGGACAAATTAAGATAAAGCACAATATTATAATTTTGTTTTGTCAATGTTACTTTGGTTTTTTAAGACAATAAAGCAAATTTAGAAAAAAGACAAAAGCAGACTGCCACAGATCCTAGCCAAGATAAAATCAGTATTTGTTGTTAAACACATTACCCCCTCATATGTCCTCCTCGTCCCAGTCCTTACACAAGTGACAGACTAGTCCAAAACGCTAGTATTTCTTTTATTTTTACTATATAAACCCATCCCACCCACCGGCCTGCCTGTTTTTTTTCCTGTCTGAAGCGCGGTCCGAGCACTGGTGTTTTCTCTTCCGTGTCTGTGTCCTGTTCCTGACTTCATGCGGAGGGGCTATGGTGTGGTAAGTTTTGTATGACTTTGTTTTTCTTTGAAAATTTCGACGCAGACCTTACCAGTGTTCGGGTTGGTCATGTCCTTGCTTTGTTTTCTGAACGAGCTCCCCGCACATGTGCTTGGCTGCGGCTGGGAGCTTTCCTCAGCGTTTGGTTGACGGGTCGTTCCGGTGCTGAGGGATTCCAGCAGCAACCGGCTCCTGCGGCCATGTCTGGTGTGTATATGGCTGTGGGGGAGGCAGCGGGGATGTCCTTTTGGCAATTCAAGTCTCCTAGATGTTGAGACTTGATTGCTGGGAGGCGGTATTTAGGGTGAGTTGCTGGGCACTTTCTTGTTTGCTCTGTTTGTTCCTGTTGGTGTTAGGGTTTTTCTGCCTCAGCCATGGGAGATTATGATTCCTCTCTGGTGCCTGCCAAGTCTCTTTCTAAGAGGAATAATGTACAGGACATGCAGGAGGATGACCGGTTGCAAATTTACAGGTCAGATTTGCAGGATTTGAAAAATTCTGCTGTTCAGGCTGTGCTGCTGGAGCCTTCTGCCAAGAAATCAAAAGGGGAGGAGGATGAGGAGAAGGATAATTCCGCTAAGGGGAATTATATCCAGAGTAAAGTTTTGGACATGTTGGCCCATATTCGTGAGGTCCTGGGGTTTGATCCTAAGTCTTTGATGCTGATGATGGCTTTTACTCCCAGTATAGTACCTCGGTGGTGGATGACCTGCCTTTCCATGAAGTCATTAAGGACATTCTGGCTAAGGAATGGCTTGAGGTCGACAAGCAGGGGATTCTTCGTTTTTGGAAAAGAGATATCGATTGGCAGAGTTTGATGTCCAGTTTCCTCAGGTTCCTAATGTCAATTCTATTTTATCCTCAATGGCTTCTTTGTCTTTAGTGGAGGCTTCCCTTGCTGATCCAGTTGACTAGACGGTGGAGTCAGCTTTGAAACATTCTTATGCTGCTTCTCATTTTGGGATTCGGGCTAGCACTTACTCTGCCTTTGCCTCACAGGTCCTTATCAAGGGTTTCGAGAAGTTGTTTGGCTGTATTCAGGATCAGGGGTATCTTACTCCTATCTTGGCACAGATAGAGGTCTTGGTGCAGTTTCTGTCTGATGGGACTTTTGATACGCTGTGGGCCTTCTCCTCGGCTGCCGGGGCAGTGGTGGCTGGTCGGAGGTCTCTATGGACAAGGCCTTGGCATCTTGAAGCTGCTCAAAAGGCCTTGATTCATAAACTGCCTTTTGAGGGTCCCTGGCTTTTTGGGGATGATTTGAACACAATGGTGCAGCGGTCTGCGGAAGAGAAGATGTTATTGAAACCTTTTCAGAATGTGCAGAAGAAGAAATCCTTTTTTCATAAGGAAGGCTTTCAGGGTGTTCTCTCCTCTTCTCAGCCCTTTTGTAGATGGGCCAGTAGTCGGGGGGCTGCGTTCCAATATAAGTCCCGGCCTCAGCAGCTGCAGACTCAGGGTGCTGGGCAAAAGTGACTATGCCAAGGTGGGGGCTCGGCTCCATTTGTTCCTGGATCAATGGTCATCTCTGATTTCCGACCAATGGGTCCTGTCAGTCATTGGTCAGGGGTACCAGATTCCATTCCGGGTCCCTCCCCCTCTGACCTGTTTTCGGGTTACCCTGTTTTCAAGAGACCTCGTGAAGAGGTCTGCTATGTTGTCAGGTGTGGACATGTTGCTGGTGAAGGGCGCTGTTCTCCTGGTTCCGGATGCGGAACGGGGCCTGGGTTTCTATTCCATGCTCTTCTTGGTCCCAAAACCCGATGGTTCGTACCACCCCATTCTGAATCTCAAGGCTCTGAACAAATTGGTATGGCTGGATCATTTTTGGATGACCACCTTGCAGTTCGTCATTCCCCTAATCAAAAAGGGTTATTTTTTTGGCTTTTCTGGACTTAGAAGCTCCCCGGACTTTTACCAAGGTATAAGCTCCTGTTGTGGGGGTTTTGCAGCTTCAGGGTTTCTCTGTGTTTCCCTATATTGATGATTGTTTGATCTCTGCTTCCTCCCTTCCTATGGCTCTTCTGGCAGTGGAGGCGACAATGGTCATGTTCCAGGGTCTGGGGTTCAAGCTGAATCTGGCGAAGTCTCATCTGATCCCTGTTCAGAGACTGCAGTTTATCGGGAGACTTTTTGACACCTTGGGGGCAGTGTTTCTCCCTCCTGCTTGCAACTCTTCCCTACAACTTCTTCTGCGGGACCTACTGAGTCGCCCATCTGCCCCGGCTCCAGTTTGGTTGCAGGTCCAGCGGTTGATGGCTGCAACCACGGCTGTGGTTCCCTGGGCTCGCCTGCACCTCAAGCCTTTGATGAATCATCTGTTGTCTCAATGGGACCCCTCCCGTGCAGGTTACGACACTCTGGTTCCTCTCTCCTCTGTTCTGGTTCAGGACTTGGGCTGGTGGCTTTGCATTACCCAATCTGGAGAAGGGGGTGCATTTTCAGCTTCTTCCTCCCCTGTTGTTGACAATGGACGCCATCTTTGGGGTTGGGGGGTCACGTTGGGGTTCTTGGAGGACAAGGGTCAGTGGTCTTGGGAGGACATTGCCCGTTCCTCGAGTTGGTGGGAGTTGTCAGCCGTGTGGCAGGCGATGCTGTTCTTTCAGGTTTCCCTCCAGGGGCGAATCTGTTGGTTTGTACCAACAATAAGGTGGCTCGCTGTTACTTGAACCGCCAGGGGGGGACCCGGTGTGCATCTCTGAATCTGCTGGCTTCCATGATTTGTGCCTGGTCGGAGACTCACCTGTTGGCATTAAGGGCTGTTTACATTCAGGGTCACCTGAACTTTCATGCGGACAGCTTGAGCCGCAACCTTCCATACTTGGTTCAGTTCCATCTGTCTGTTCCTCTATTCCGGGACCTTTGTCTTCGGTTCAGGATGCCCTGGATCAACCTTTTTGCTTCCCCGCACAACTCCCTACTCCCTCGGTTGTCTTCCGAGTTGGTTTGTCCTCAGGCGTGGGCGGTGGATGCCCTCTCGATTCCTTGGCCCCTGGGACTTCTCTATGCCTTTCCTCTGATTCTCCTCCTCCCAAGGGTGCCGCAGAAGATTCGGATGGAGAAGGTGTCTGTGCCCTTGATTGCTCCTTTTTGGCCTTGCCGCCTTTGGTACCTGCTGTTGATGCTGCTGGCCGGGGCAGGTTTGTCCGGCTTCCCTTGATCCCATCTCCGCTTCAGTTCCCACTTCTATCATTGCCTCGTCTTCATCAGTTACATCTGACAGCCTGGCTCTTGAACATTTGACGTTGATGGCTTTGGGTTGTTCTTCTTTGGTGGCCTGTGATATCCAGCGATCCCATAGGCCTTCTACCTTTAAGAGCTATAGTAAGCATTGGGGTTCTTTTGTTAATTGGTGCTCTTCTCATGGTGTGGATCCTGCGGTAAGTGATCCGGCCTCTATTCTTGAGTTTCTTTGCGATGGCTTTTTGAAAGAGTCTTTTTTCCCCTTCTACTTTGACTGTGCAGTGGGCTGCGGTTCAGGCATGTAGAGGTCCGGGGTCCTCCTTGGTGGGTATTGCTCCTTTGGTGAGTCGGCTTCTGCTGAGTTTTCGCTTCGTCGTCCGGTCACTTCATAATTGTGCCCTCTTGGGATTTGCCAGCTGTTCTGAAGGGTCTTCAGTTGCCCCCTTTTGAGCCTTTGTTGGAGGCTGATTTGTTGTGGTTGTCTGCTAAAGTGGCAGTTCTGTTGGCCATCACCTCTGCTAGGTGGTTGGGTGAGTTGGGTGCTTTGCTTGTTTCCTTTCCTTATTTGCAGTTCTTGCAGGACAGTGTGGTTTTGTGGCTTGACACGGCTTTTCTCCCTAAAGTTTCCTCCAAGTTCCATTTGCAGCAGGAGGTGGTTCTTCCTTATTTTCCTGTGGAAGGGGATACACTTGTTCCTTCTACCTTGGATGTTAGCAGAGCCCTTCAGGTTTACCTCCAGCGTACCCTGGGTTTTCGTCTTTCTCCTGCCCTGTTTGTCTCCTGTGGTGGTGTGGCCAAGGGGAAGAAGGTGTCTACTTCCACCATCAATCGGTGGGTGCTTTTGGCGGTTTGCCAGTCCTATAAGTCTGTGGGTTTGCCTCCTCCAGCTCAGGTTCAGGGGCGTTCGACTCGTTATGTGTCCGCTTCCTGGGCTGAGGTGGATGGGGTTTCTATCCAGGAGATTTGTAGGGCGGCTACCTGGCAGTCCCATCATACTTTTGTCTGGCATTATCACCTTGATGTCTTGCATGCCTCTGTGGACAATATTGGCGTTATGAACGCTGCTGTGTCTTAATCATTTGTTTTATTATATATTTTGTACTTTTGCATGGATCCCTAGTGTCCTGCATTTTTCTTCATGTTTTCTGCTTGTGAGGTCCTCACTTGTGTAAGGACTGGGACGAGGAGGACATATGAGGAAGTAATGTTTCATTACTTACCAGTAATCTTCATTACCCTGATTAAGGTCCTCCTCGTCCCAGTCCTGTTCCCTCCCTCCTTCCCACTGTGTTTGTGTCTGGACTTGTTGATAACTGGCATGGCGGTGGGTGGGAGGGGTTCATATAATAAAAATGAAAGAAATACTAGCATTTTGGACTAGCCTGCCAAGAGGCAGGATTGCCTCACTTGTGTAAGGACTGGCACGAGGAGGACCTTAATCAGGGTAATGGATTACCGGTAAGTAACAAAACATTTCCGATCTATGCTTAACATGTATACTTTTCTATATTTCTTTTTTACAGAGTTTTATATAGCGCAAACTTGACCCGAATCGGGTATCAGAGCGCTTTACATAGCACCAGTTGCATTACATGAGGACACATTCATTTTTTTTTGTTAGGCATGGGGAGAAATCCCTATGATTCGAGGTCGACCACCCTAACCCTTAGGCCAACTCCTCTCTCCCTATTAAACGTTTGTGTTTTGCTCAACGTTTGGATCCTTTTTTGTGTCAATGTGTGTTGAAACAGCAAATAATTACCGAAAGATTTAGTCAAATGCCACGCAATTTGGACCTTCACAGCTTCATAATTTCTGTGGCCATGAGAAGAGCGTGCCGTCCAGTGGATGGCTAGTACCTGCAGAACAGAGTGCTTTTTAAAGTTTTGATATCCATGCAATAACAGCTTTTTTAAAATTAATTTAAATAAAGTAACATTCTGAATGTTTTAATTGAAAGCCGCCTAAGTGACACCATCTTTATAGTAATTAAACAAATGTCCTCGCTATATAAATATAAGAGAAGTTTGTTTTCGGTTTATTTGAACTCAGAGGACTTGTTGTAATGTCATTGGGATACACGAGTGCCACAGATCTAGGAACCAAAAAAACTATTCTTACCAGAAGATCACACATTTCTATCTGGGCAATGCCATCTCAATGTCATACTTCTCTGAAGTGCATACATTTAGTGCAAAGATATTGATAATACTTGGGCCCAGGTAAATTCACTCATAATTGACTGCAGATAATACATTTACCAGCAAAACTTTGTATAACTCAAAACAATTCGGAGTCTGGAATGCGTCACCTATTTGGGAGAGTACAGGTGGCCCCTATGGATGATATTCTGGCACATGTTAGTCAATGCAGAATAGGCCCTGCAAGTCAGAGAGCTCCATATGGTCACTTTTGTAAGTTTTGAAGAGGAGGGCAGTAAGTGCACATGGCAGAGTAATTAATTTGCATTGCTATGTGCGAGACGACACAAGACCCAGAGGTCAGTGTTCCCTTAAAATTAATCTTCCAGAGGAGGCGGCGCACAGTGCAGACGGGAGCCATTTTCATGTCCTCTAAGGGTGAGCAGTTATCCACAATATAAATTAATTTAAGTTGCATTTATTTTTACCAAACGTAAGCTGGGTGATCAGGATTGCAGTCTGTTTAATCTACTGGACAGACTATATTATTCATCAATATAAATAGAATACAAAAGGGCTCAATCAAATGATGGCAATTTTTGTTAGCAACCAACCAGGGAAAAGATTGGCCATTGCAGGGACATATGTCTTTATTATTATTAATTCATTTACTGTGGTGAGGGTACGTGTCTAAAGGGCAATCAGTTTTTTTCAAAATTCTGTTAATGCCCTCTGGGAAGCAAGCCAACAACTTTAGGACATCGCAGGATAGTTTTATGCAGTCAGAGTACAAGGTGGTAAACAGACTGCAGTGCTGTAATTTAGAAAAAAGGAAGAGTTAGTGCAAACTTTTATTACACAAGCAAAGGCCCAGATTTACTATTCCTTTTACACCGGAGCAGACTGATGCAAAGTGACACAAAGCAGCACATGCTATCTACTAATCAGCGCAAATGGTATTTTGTGCTCAAATGGTGCCCTTTTTCAATAATATTACTGTTTTGCGCTGCTTCTCTCTTCGTCAAAGGGGCCCAGTCTTGACTTGGTATAAAGATATATTATGTAAAGTCAGTAAGTAGTATACTCACTGCGTTGTGGGTAAATTGGCAGCCCTCAATGACATTGTGGACTCCACGTACCTAATCTCCAATTTCATTTTCATTTCCTTGTAGGTACTAGAGTGCCGGGGAGTTGCCTGGCTCCCGATAGTAGCCGCCATCTTGGAGAGGTGGCCTTCTGATTATTTTATGATTTTAATCTTGCTCATATTTATTTTAGCTGGTTTTCTTTTCACAGTAGCTGCGTCTCAAAGGGAGATTGTGAGCGCAGCCGGGGTAGCTGGACCCCAGTTTATTTTTAATTTGCCCTCACTGTTTCTTCTTTATTGAGCCCTTGCATGCAGCAGTGCCTGTGGCCACGCCCCCAAAACAGCCTCCGATGCCAGCCTTTAAAACCAGATTAAAAGCGCGTCCGCGCAGCTCTTAATGACATTGTGGACTCCACATACCTGAACTCCAATTTCATTTTCATTTCCTTGTAGGCACTAGAGTGCCGGGGAGTTGCCTGGCTCCTGATATCAGCCACCATCTTGGAGAGGTGGCCTTCTAATTATTTTATGATTTTAATCTTGCTCACATTTTTTTTAGCTGGTTTTCTTTTCACAGTAGCTGCATCTCACAAGGGAGCTTGTGAGTGCAGCCAGGGTAGCTGGACCCCAGTTTAATTTTAATTTACCCTCACTGATTCTTCTTTATTGAGCCCTCCCACACAGCAGCACCTGTGGCCACGCCCCCTCACACCCTCAATCCACCCTCCGATGCCAGCCTTTAAAACCAGACTAAAAGCGTGTCCGCGCAGCGGGAGCGCCAACGGCAAGCCCGTCTGCGCCCGTCCGCGCTTGGACCGCGCTCAGCGCCAGCCACTCTGCTGATTTGAAGCCAGTTATCTCACCCTTAATGCCTAAACTTCATTACTCAAGGGAAGCCCTGCTGAGACTAAAACCACCAGGTAAGACTTGCCCTGGCCCATGCTACGATCCCTGCTCAGCTCACGGTTTATCTTACTGTTCTCATTGTGACCTCACTTTTCAGAATCTTTCTCTGCCCACTCCGTGATCTCCCACCTCCATCCCTCCTTCCAAAGGGGAGTTGAAAGCCCTAATCCTTTGCGTGCTTATTAATTCTAGGTCCTTGGTAATGAATGCAATTGTATTTCGTGAATTCTTAAAATCACATCAAATTGAACTCACCTTCGTTATTGAAACATGGGCTGACGTTTCATCTGACCCTGACCTACTCCTGGCTATACCTGGAGGTTTCAAAATTCAGAGTTGACAGAGTAGGAAACAAAGGCGGAGGAATAGCCTTAATTCTTAAAACGGGCTTTAAATCATGTTTCATAGCTCTACCGGACAATTTGGATTGTGATGCCTTGACTTTAAGATTGAACTGGATAGTCAATACTCCTTTAATGGCATATTACTTTATCGTCCACCTAGCCCAAAGTCTTTTGACACTCTAGGTCATCTTCTAGTACACAAGGCTGATCTCTCTAATTTCTCAATTTTAGGAGATTTCAATTTTCATATGGA
Source organism: Calotriton arnoldi (assembly GCA_963921515.1). Lineage (NCBI taxonomy): Eukaryota > Metazoa > Chordata > Amphibia > Caudata > Salamandridae > Calotriton > Calotriton arnoldi. The sequence continues at coordinate 754,214 of CAWUFW010007170.1, read as the reverse complement.
GAATGTCACGGACCATGACACTGATCTGCTTCTCAATCAAATGGCCAGCGCAGGACTATGCCAATTAGTTAAAGGTCCAGCACACACTGCTGGGCACTGTTTGTATTGGATTTTCTCTGATAGTCCACATCTAAGATGGACCAGATCTCTCCCTCTCACCTGGTCCGATCATGTTCCTGTCTTTTATTAAATCTCATTGCCACGAAAGGTACCTCACAAACACCTCAGGAAGTCTTTTACCAGCCGGCCCTGGAATATACTAGAAGCTAAAAAGCTTAACTCTCTTTTTTCGCATACTCTATCGGTTACTTCTGCTGATCCTGATCAAGCAGCAACAAACTACCATTCCTGGCTTCACTCTGCAACACTGCAATTAGCTCCTCCAAGTAACCGTCGGCGATCCAGGTGCTCTCCGTCCGAGCCCTGGTTCAATTATACCCTCAGAGCCCAGAAACAACTATGCCCCAGATTAGAGAGAAAATGGAGACTAGATGAAAACCTACACACCAAAACAGAATATAGAATGTCCCTCCAAGTATATAAGAACCTTATCCTTAAGGTAAAGGCCTCTTATTTTACTGAGAAAATCAAAGCGGCCAATGGGTGTCCTAAAGCCTTATTTACCACAGTAAAAAGCCTGTCTAAACTTCCAGTATCACAGGATCTCAATACCAGTCAGCAGTTCTGCAACTCCCTAGCCGAATCATTTCAGCAAAAGGTCAAGTCTGTTTATAACACCTTTATGCTTCAGAATAAGTGCCTGGCACAGACTCTAACTCAACAGAACAAAGCACAAGCCTCAGAAGGATCTGTAAGTCCAATCCTTTCGTCTTTTACCACCTTGACCATAGCGCAGACATCAAAAATAATTATTTTAATCAAATCAGGATCTCCTTCAGATCCCTGTCCTCCAAGAATTCTACACCTGTCCCCAGAAACCATAGTTATCCGTCTCACTGCCATTTTCAACTCAATGATTACTCTAGGGCGCTTCCCAACGGAGTGGAAGAAGGCTTCCATACTGCCACTATTAAAAAAAATCAACATGGACGCTAAGAAAACCCTCAACTACAGACCCATATCTAGACTCCCTTTTCATTCAAAGGTGATAGCAAAAGCCATTAATATGAAACTATCCTCCTTTGTCAATGAGAACGCCATTCTAGACTCATCTCAATTTGGATTTCATGCTCACTACAGCACGGAGCTGGCTCTCATTGCCGCCACCGAGGAGCTCAGACGGACCCTGGACGGAGGGGGGAGTGCTGCTCTGATACTTCTGGACTTAGCAGCAGTGTTTGATACTGTCAACCCCGAGCTGCTAATAAATCTTCTAGCCTCTCTTGGGATCAGGGATAAAGCACTCTCCCTGCTGGGCTCCTTTCTGTCGGAACGGTCTCAGGTGGTAGCACTGGGAGACTACGCTTCACTCTCCTCACTACCCTTTGGCGTTCCTCAGGGATCTTCCCTATATATACTGGGGGCGTGGCCAGCCATCATGGCCGCAACTTCGTTCGGCTCCGCGGTGAGCCCAGTGAGAACGGCGATATCCCTGCTCAGTCCCGGGCAAACGACGACCGGAATGTCAGGACTGAACTTGCATTAATATGAGGACACTTTGAGACGTTTGAGGGCAGGAGGAGGTCCGGTACTGGCACTTTTCAGGATGCGGGGAGCGGAGCTGCTGAGCCAAAATGGTGGCCGCTCCCGGCGAAAGCTGCCGATAGTCGGAGAGGAACACCCCAGAAGCGTGGACCCAGGGGCGGACGGTGCCCTGAGCTCTGAATAACCGCTTGGAGACGCCGGTGCCCCACCGTTGCTGTCAGACCCCCCGGAAAGCAGCGGACCCTAGAACGCTGCGGGACGAGGTGCCGAAGAAGTGGAATGGTGGCTGTCCCCAGCGGCAATGGACGGCTCCAGTACAATTCCCCAGGGGCGAGGGCTCACCGAAGTGCAGGCTGGGGCTGTGGGGAGAGCCCCGACCCCTCCGATCACAGAAAAAGCACCCGAACAGTGCACCAGTGGAAGAGCAGTGACCATCTAGACCAGCAGTACATGGGCGGTAAGAGCAGCAGCCCCCCCACAACACGAAAGCCACACAGAGGGACACGCAAGGAGCTAATCCGGAGGCTGGGGAAGAGGGAAACCGGCGAGGTGCCCATGCCGATTCCACAGGGAGATTGCACATGTTTGGGAGAATGAAGAGCTCTGGGAGGGTTGCCAGGGTCTATGCCTGACCTTAAGATGGCACCCAATACCCAGCACGAAGGGATTTAGCGAAACCTGCACAAAGGCCAGGGTCAGAACCTGCACACTATTAGCGCCTAGGAGGCCAGAAAGAAGACACCAGGACAAGCACCCCCAGAACACTTGGGGGGGGGAGATCAGCAATAACCGCTGAGGCGACGCAGCATCTCTTTTATGACGTCATCACTCGCCCTCATTTAATCACTCAAGCCAGGTGCCGAGAGGTGGGGGTTGGGATGCAAGACCTGCCTTCTATGCCACCAAAAAAAAAGGACAAACCACCAAGGTCTCCAACTACTTTGGGACAGCCAAACCGAGTGATGAACAGGAGGAAGAGGGTAACCAGGGGAGACGGGGATAATGGCATTCACCCGAGAAGACCTCCTCGCAACTCTGAAGGAATTCAAAAGGGAGCTACGGGAAGACATCAAGGCTGACCTGGGGGCTTCCTTCGAGTCCTTCAAGGCAGAAATGGGGACTAAAATATTCGCGCTCCAGGCGAATGTTGACTCAATAGGACACGCACCCTGGATCTGGAAGCGAAATGCCAGGACTTGGAGGGCCGGCTCTAACCTGTTGAGTGCGGAATCCCTTTCTGCCCAGCTGAACTCGGCATTTACTCTGAGAACTTTCCCTTGACAGCGGAGTCTTAGCCATTTTGACTGATACCCGGTGGATCTACCTCGCGAGATATAGGGGAGATGGGCTATGGATACCCTCCTTGACCATCACCTACCCAGCCGGTCTTTGGGCAAACTTTCCTGCGTCTCTCTGGACCTTTATTTCCCTCCTCCCCCTTCACCCTACCCCCTACCCCTCTCCGCTCTACTCTTTCTCCTCTTTCTAGCTACTGACCCTTACCCTCACCTGTCCTTGCTCATAGATCCCACCCTGCCTTATCCACTTGACTTTCTTTTGTGAACCTTCCCTCGTCAGCTGAGACCTAGCTATTTTGACAGATGCCCGATGGAGCTACCTTGTTTAGCTATAGGGGAGACGGGCTGTGGATTCCCTCCTCGGTCGTCACCTACCCAGTCGGTCTTTGGGCAGACTTCCTCTCGTCTCTCCTGCCTTCTTTTCACCCATCCTCCCCCTTCACATTTCCCCCCTCCCCCCCTCCGCTCTATCTGTCACCTTTCCTTCCTCTTTCAATATGTTGCTTATTTTCTGATGTAAAGTGTAACTTGTTTATTGTGTTCTGTAACATTGTGTAACCCAATGTAAAGCGCTCTGATACCTCCGGGTCTAGCCAGCGCTATATAAAACTCTCAAAATAAATAAATAAAGCCCAACACTATTCAATATGTATGTCATCCCCCTGGCTAAATTGATCAAAAGCTACGTCTTTGTGTTAGCATCCTACGCAGACGATATGCAGATAATTGTCTCTGTGAATAGTTCAACTAGCTCTACAGCCACCAGATTCCATGACTGTATGAGTCACATAGAAAACGGGATGGTAGACAATTTTTTAAAGCTCAATTCCTTGAAGACTGAGGTTCTCCTATTTGGCAACAGCTCCTCTATCTGGACAGACAGCTGGTGGCCTGCCCAACTTGGCCCTTTGCCAACACCAGCATGTAAAGCTAAAAACTTAGTAGTGATTTTTGATACAAAACTGTCATTTGAATCCCAAACTAATCACATTGCTTCCACCTGTTTCTTTATCCTCAAAATCCTGAGGAAAATACTCCCCTCAATCCCTATTGATCTTAGGAAGACAGTGGTATCTGCATTCATATCATCCAGATTGGATTACTTCAATGCCCTCTTCACCAGCGCACTAAAACGCACTATCCAAAAGCTACAGATTGCACAAAATGCGGCAGCTAGAGTGCTCCTGAGGATCACCAGATTTGATTACGCTTCTAAGGCCATGTCCCAACTTCACTGGCTGCCGGTGGCAAAGCGGATCCAGATCAAATCCCTCTGCATAGCTTTTAAATCTCTGAATAAACTAGGACCAGAGCAGATGTCAAGCTTTCTTAAGCCATACACTCCGGCAAGATCCCGCAGATCAGCCGAGAATGGAAACCTTGCTGTCCCCAGAGAGCGCAGGGCCAACTGGGGTGGCAGGGGTTTTACTATCACTACTGCAAAACTCTGGAATTCCTTGCCAATCTCACTAAAAAAGAAAACAATCTGCTGAAATTTAGAAAGGGCCTAAAAACCTGGCTTTTCAAAGTGTGAGTCTTAATTATTTCATCTAGATCTGTTTGTCTGAAGGCAGCGCCTAGACACCTCAGGGTATTAGTAGCGCTTTATAAATATATCATCAACATCAAATGTGATGACCCTCATTATTGAAATCAACTCTCATTGACCATCAGCAGTATCACGACCTTGTCATAGGGAAGTAGCCATGAAGTGAACCTCTATATCACAACAAGCCTAGTATTTTGCTGGGAAGCAACATACCAATCCAAAGGCCAGATGTACTAAAATAGGAATAGCAACTACCTAATCGTGACTTTTTGTGAATCGCAATTAAGAATCGCTATTCCTAATGTATGAAACTCTTTTGAGTTTCATTAGCGATTCATTCTTTTTAAAAGCAATAGGATTCTTCTGTGACACGTATTGGCTTTGCCAAAGTTTTTTTCCAGATAGCCGCTGAGTAAGAGCATCCATTAGCAGTTGCTATCTCACAATGTTTTTTTCTGGAAACAAAAAAACCCCAAAAAGTTGGCTGTCACATGTGCATGCATGCCATGGCAGTCATCTTGGAGTTGTTTTTCTTTTATTGGTAGAAATTCCAGTTCAATACCGCCATGGTGCAAGTGTGCCTGTGTCATGCTATCTTGGAATAGATAAGATTCACAGTGTAAGCATGAGATGGGGTGGTTAATCTATTTTCAAGAGAACCAAGTGGCTTAAAGGAGGGGACAGAGAGAGATACTTAGAGGGAGACAAATTCTTATTTATGCAGTGCAAGGAAAGACTATGACATAAGGAGTGAAACAATGCAACTCATCCAATTAAATCCAGCTGCGGCCCGTGCAGGTAAGAGCAGTGGGGTCGGGTTGGGGGGGATTCGACAGACGACGACGAGGAAAAATTACATTAATAATACATTTTCCCTCTGCGTCGTCTGTGGAAATCCCCCCACCCCCCACCTGGCCACACCGTTCTTGCATGCACGGGCCGCGGCTGATTAAATCATAGTGAGACAGAAGTGCTCCTTGGGTGCCAGAAACACAAGATGGGGAGGAACGCTATTGAACTTAGAGCAGGGAACTGAAACAAATAAGACACACATTGAACCTTAAATCCGGGGTGGACACAAAGCTCTCTAAGTTTAGGAGAAAGGGTTGGAGAGACCTACAAAAATAAAAAGAGCAGCATAGCAGTTGGTAATATGTTGTTTTCAAAAGCCATCTACATTTATCAACTGTGAATATGAGTTTTAGTATGGCCATGCCTGATTTTCTTGTATTTGGAGAAAGTTTTTCCCTTGCTTCCAGGAGGCAGCATTTTGAGTGAGAGAATAGAGAAAAATGTGTTTTTTCACCAACAATGTTACATTCTTTACTTGTACTTTTGACAAAAACCTCACCCGCAAGCTACAGAACATCCAGAACACCGCCGCAAGACTGATCCTCAACCTGCCAAAACACTGCCACATCTCCCAGCACCTGCGCACACTCCACTGGCTCCCCGTCGAGGCGAGAATCACCTTCAAGATACTCACCCACGCACACAAGGCCATCCATGGCACCCGACCAGCATACCTGAACAGCCGACTCAAATTCCACGCACCCCAAAGGGCCCTACGATCAGCCCAGCTCTCCTACATCGTGGTCCCCCACACCAGAAAGACCAGATCGGGAGGCCGCTCCTTCTCCTTCCTCGCGACCAAAGCATGGAACGCCCTTCCGCTCCACCTCAGACAGACAACATCGCTCCCCATCTTCGCAAGAAACCTCAAAACCTGGCTCTTCGACAGACCCCCTCCTTGATGGAATGGAACCTGCACCCCCCCACCCCGAGCGCCTTGAGACCCTTACAGGTGAGTAGTCACGCTTTAACAAACCCCTGATTGATTGATTGATTGACTTTACCATTTTTATTATTATTATTTGAATAGGTATTCTTCCATTTATTCTGGTGATACACATATGGAAATAGGGACCCTTGGGTTGTTTGTTCACACTATAACACGTCCTGCCACGCATGAGTTTTGGGGTTTAAGGGTAGCCATTTAAACATTGCCTTTCCTACAGCACTAATAGACAATCAAATTGCGCATGGTAATAATGGTAGCTGTGTGGGGGATATTTCTTCACAGCTTATGTGATATACAGCATGACTGTCCGAATAAAACATATTTCAATACTTCAATATAATGTACCCATAACCATTTTTTTGTTACAGTAATATACAGAAATGTTTTGTGCATGGGTTTCTATAAATTATTAATAATGTTCTCCACACTAATTAAAGATGATGCACGCTGCTGTCACTGATTGCGGGGCTTGCGACCTCTTGGTTCCACATGATCATATACAATACTACAATGGTAGTTGGTTCTGTTGTTTTAGTCTTGATGAAGTTGTAGGGACATTCTCCTAAATGACGAATGGCTAAAGTTCAAAGGAGGTCATAAAGAAGAGGCTAAAGTATTGAAAAATAAATCTACTGCCAAGAAAAGACGTCTTCTTTGTTTCTTAAATTGTGTATTGTACATAGAATAAAAAAACTCTCAACTGCACATGAAAATGATATTGCAAGCTATCTTGGAGTTCAGTGACCGTTCCCATTGTAGAAAAAGTGATACCTCTGCAGACAAAGTAAACCTCAGATGATCATAGTCAAGGACTGGGCATCAGTGTCTTTTATGCTGGACTGCTTTAGAGGCCTGAACATGCTAAATAATGAGTTGATGCACCAGTACCGGAGGTGTGCAGCGGCACTTGGTAGTGTAAGAGTGTCCCTCCTTGTTCCCACATGGGACAATGTATTGCTATGTGTTACCCATGGCCCAAATCAATTAGAGGGCCTATTCCTTCAATGAACCCAGTGATGATACCTCTGTTATACAAGTGGGGATGTCATTAAATAGCAAGATCCCATGCCCCTCGAGCGCTTCCAGTACCAGCACTAAGCACTTTGGAAATCCAAGGGTACAAGGCCAAAGGATCTACTGACCTAGAGAAACATTCACATCCCAGAACCTTTGTCACTGATAGACTCATGGCCCAGTGCCTAGACCTTTTAAGATAGAAGTGAGAAATCAAAGGGAACTACAGGATCCGTAGCACTGAAGCACTTTCAATACCAGCACTTTGAAAATCCAAGGGTGCAAGGCCAAAGGTCTCCTAAACCTAGAGACACTTTCACACCCCATAACTATTGGTACCGATAGACTCATATCCAGGATCCATGTACCTTTTAAGAGAGAAGTGAGAAATCAAAAGGAATTGCTGTACTGGAATATTTTGAATACTAACGAGCTTTTCTTTCTACAATGAACTATAGGTCATCTTTTATTCATGAACTATTATTTAATCAAATAGCAGTATTGCATTGTTTCTGTCATTTCTCCTTCCTTTACTTTTTAATGTATGTGATGGCCTTTATTGACTCTGCATGGATAATATAAAAAATTGAACTAGTATGACAGTGGCATGCAGGTATTTCAGCAGTTGCAAGACAAAACTCAGTACTCTTTATAGTGGCCCTTTAGTTAGAAGATGGACTGAATGATGATTAATCCAGTCAAGATGGAGTTGCTGATAGACACTGAAGAGCAATAATGCTAAGCCCTGAATTACAAATTGCACATTACTGGGAGAGCACTAAAACTGCATGTTACTCTACTTTTACCGTACAGACATTTTGCACTAGTGCAATCCAATTATGACCAAAACCCATTAAATGGGGAATTACTGTGTGAGGCAGATTTTTGCAGTCATAAAACCACACAGAGCTTTATATTCCAAGAGGTGTTACATCATACATTTACAACCAGCTCTGAGCAGGCCATGGTTTCACTCAAGTGCTGAGGGCTTTAGATCTCTGATTCAAACGGAGGGAACATGACGATGGGGAAAGTGTCGTTGGGAAATATAAAGCTGCATCACAGACATTTCAAATAAGAGACTGGGCAGTGATCACAATGAGTACCAGCAACCTCATCACAATGAATGCTGGGCAGCTGTACAGAAAGCCTGGGCTAGAGGCTATGCAACAAGGTCATGGTCAATAACACAGAATGTGCACCCTTAACGTTCTAAAGGACCATATAGAGAATATTAGCCTTAAATAAATGTTCTACATTCACGCATGGTAACAAAACATTGTCTACTGGAACTACATTACATAAAAGTACCTAAAAAACAATCTAGCACCCGTTTTGTATGCCCAGATTCAATATAAATGTTATAGGCTTTGCTTAAGCATATTATCAAATAGATGGTTTGAATTTTCAGTATAAAGTGGTACATAAGAGAATACAGTGCATGTGGAACTGTAAGCATTTAAGCTGCACTGCCTATGCTTTCATTCTCCCCACACTCACTTTTCTTACTTGAATAAAGAACGCTTGGGGGTGCGCGCGGCCGGCAATCAAGATGGACACCTAGACCGGGAGCTCCTCACATCGGCAGACGACCGGAGCTATTTGAAACCGGTTTATTTCGCAATTTTGCTGCGAAAACGGGCGTTTTGAATATCAGACGGCAGAGTGAGCCTATATTGCTGCTTCAATGACATTTTGGTGTTTTCTGTGACCTTTTTTCAGGTCCTTTCTCTTTTCCTCATTACGGCGGCCATTGTAGTGCATTTGGCTTCCAACTGAGGAGATTATTTGCTCCTGCCTTTCTTCCGATGTATAGACGCAAGAGATTATGCCATTTCACTCCGCTACTTTTAAGGATCTTTTAAGATGCTGTACACTTCTTTGGCTTCCCTGCTGTGCTCTACATGACCTACATGAGGCTCACCATGCTGAGGTGATTTTTCTCCTCCATTCTTATTTCTTCTGCGACGCTTTACCTTTTCTAACATTGGAGGCAGGGGTTTGTTGTTTCCGACCATTTTTTCTTCTATTTTTTGGTCGAACCTCCTTACACGCTTTATGCGCAGATTGAAGAAACGTAAGGCGTCTCCTCTTCACGTTACCTCTTCTTCACAGAAATTAACATCGTTCTTAAAATACACCAACGGTCCTTTGAGGGGTACTCCATCCACACCCGACATGTCATTCTCATCCACTTTATCAGCAAAGACTGCTCCGACAGCATCCTGCTCTACCCACAAGAGAGTTAAGCAGGACCCCCCCTCTCCTGAGAAATCATTTTCTCCTATTTCTCTTGAGCTGGTTCTTGAAGAAATTCGAGCACTCCGTCCTTTTGTGGAGGAAATCAACATGGGCATTCAGAATTTGGACGGCAAACGGTCTCAAATGGAATCCAGAGTCACGGTTCTTGAAAAACATGTCAGTGATGAGTATGATGAATCTTTGAAAATTGCAGTATTGGAGAAAGAGGTGGCAATACTGAAGGCTCACTCTGAAGACTTGGAAAATAGAAATGGAAGGAATAACCTCCACCTCTGTGTTCTTCAGGAAGGACTGGGGGGAACGGACCCTGTTTCCTTTTTTACTTCTTTTTTGCCTCAGCTGGTGGACTTAATTGCTTCGACACACTTGAATATTCAGAGAGCTCACCGTCTAGGTCTTCACCCTCTCTCATCCTCCTCGTCATTCAAACCCAGAGGTGTCATTATGTTTTTTCTGGAATTTACGGATCTATTGAAAGTCCTCCTTGCAGCGAAAGCTAAAAAGCAGCTTCTATTGCAAGGTTGTAAAATATTTATTTCACAGGATGTCTTGAGAGCTACAGCCGTCAGGCGGAAGGAGTTCCTAGATCTTCGTCCTCAACTGCGGTCTTTGGGAGCCCGCTTTGGTTTGTTTCATCCTTGCCTCTTCAAAGTAATATTCCAGAACAAAACTTCCTTCTTCACTGCTCCTGCAGAACTGCAACAATTTCTTCATCTACAATCTTCTAGCTCTATGGAGACTTCAGCTTCTTCGTCAAGATGAATGTTTTTTGCGCTGGAGGGCCTCCTCATGCATAATATCCCAGTTTTTGGGATATTATTTCTCTTATGTACTCTTATGCTCAATCTCTTGTGTTTTACTTAAAACCATAGTGTTTTTTGCAATTACTGACTAACCTTCTTTTTCTTTTCAGGTTCCTTGATGTTCTTTATCCTAGTCATTTACTTTGTTATGTTCTGTTTGTCTGTCGACTCGTCTCCTGTGCTGTGCCGTCTTGCCCAGTTCTGTTGTCGACTCCCCCCCAAAGTGTTCATCCTCATCATCTATGTTTCTGCAGTCGTCATTTTTGACATGTACTGTCTCTCTTTCTGTGATCTTCTCTACTTTCTCCCTCGCTTATCTCCCCTCTATCTTGCTTCTCTTCCTTTTCCTTCCGGTATCTTTTTAGATATTTTTATGTCTGATGTACCTTATTGTCTTATAAGACCGATGCTGTTTTTATATTTATACTTGTTGCTTTATTCGGAGTTGCTTCTTGGAATGTTAAAGGAGTAATTAATCCTATAAAGAGGCAGAGAATTTTATCTCATTTAGCTAAATATTCCCCTGACCTCGTTCTTCTTCAAGAAACTCATCTTCCCGAACTCGAGACCTTGAAGTTTAAATGAGGTTGGGTTGGTTCTGTTTTTGCTGCTCCTTCTTCAAATAAGAAAAATTGTGTTATTCTTCTTTGCCACAAGAAGTTGAAATTGTTAACTGTTTCTCAAGACTTCAATCCTGAAGGCAGGTGGCTTTTTGTAAAACTCGTTGTTAATGATATTCCCTTAACTATTTGCAATATTTATGGCCATACCCAAGTTGACAATTCCTTTTGGCCCAACATTTCCAAAAAATGTATTCAACATGCTGATGACTTCTTTATCCTAGGTGGTGATTGTAATCAAGTAATGGACCCCCTTATTGATCATCACTCCCCAGTTAAATTTATTCCACACAAAATGCATAAACAATTCCTATCCTTTATATCCCAGCGCCTTTTGGTAGACTCATGGAGAATCTGCAATCCCTCTATTAAAAATGCTTCTTTCTTCTCCCCTCCTCGTGGTTCTCTTTCCAGATTAGATCACATCTTTATCTCTAAATTGCTCTCCCAAAACCTTATTGCTTCCTCCATTGAGCCAATTGTAATTTCTGACCATGCCCCTGTCATTACTGATCTTGATCTACTCCCAGTGCGTTCCAAATCCAATAGATGGAGATTCAATAACTCTCTATTACTCAACCCTGTCTTTACCTCCTCTTTTTTTACTTTTTCTGGGGAATTTTTTGAGGTTCATGCTGACCCTACTACATCTCCACGATTACTTTGGGACACCTTTAAAGCTGCTTCTCAAGGTCATATTATCGATTTTGTTTCTCTGAGAAAGAAATCTCTCCTTAAACAACTTTAAACCCTTTTACTTGATATGAAACGATTGGAGCATCAATATTCTTCTTCTTCTCCTTCTAATTTAAATGAACTAGTTCGTGCAAAATTAAAATTTAATGAAATATCCACAGATAATGCCTCCTCAATCCTACTCCGAAGCAGCGCCAATTATTACGGTGGTACCAATAAAACAGTTAAGCTTCTGGCTAATTATTTGAAAATCCATAAGCAGAGTCATGTTTTATATTCTGTAAAAAACAATAAAGGTCTTGCTGTTTTTAAAGACTCTGAAATTCTGGCAGAATTTTTTAAATATTACCAATCTCTCTACACCCCTGAATCTCCACCTTCGCCTTCCCAGATAGACACTTATTTACATAACTCTAAGAATTTCCCTAGTTACCCACAGAGACCTCTCATCCCTGGAGGCTGCCATCTCTTTACCTGAGATACTGCAGGGTCTTCAATCCCTAAGAGGAACAAATCCCCTGGCCCAGATGGATTCACGGTTGAATTCTTTCTTCATTTTTCTAATCTTCTCCTCCCTAAGTTGTTACGTCTTTTTCAATTTTTCTCTGCATCCGATTCTGCTGGGGGTTCCTTCCAAGAGGCTACTAATTGTCTCATTCATAAGGATGGGAAAGATCCCAACCTTTGTAAAAACTACACGCCTATTTCATTAGTCAATGTAGATTATAACATTTTTGCCAAATTACTTGCTCTAAGTCTCGATCCCTTCCTTCCTTTAATGATTGGTAAGGAACAGTCAGGGTTTGTTAGAGGAAGAATTACATCGGATAATTCTAGATTATTTTTTAATGTTTTAAATAAGGCTTCTTTTCTTTCTCACCCTCTAGCAGCTATCTCTATTGATGCTGAGAAATCATTTGACCAAATTGACTGGGCCTTTATGCTCAAATCCCTAGCATGGCATTGGTTGGGTCCCCTTGTTATCTTGTATGTCTCCTTACTTTACAAATCCCCCATGGCATCCGTTTTAGTCAAAGGAAGATCTCTAGTTATTTTCTGCTGGCTCGTGGTGTTCGTCAGGGTTGCCCACTATCCCCTTTATTATTTAAACTAGCCTTGGAACCCTCTCTATCCCGTGTTAGAAATAATGCAGAAATCAGTGGATTTCAATATGGAGCTGATCATCTAAAACTTTCTGCTTATGCTGATGACATACTTCAATTTATTTCCACTCCTGAGCAATCCGTTCCAGCTCTTCTCCAGGAAATTGCTACCTTTTCATTGGTTTCGGGATACAGGATTCATTCTGACAAAACCGAAATCATGTCACTTAATAAGTTTACTTTCAGTCATTCTTTTGTTGCCACAGGGTTTCATTGGAATGCCTCCAAAATTAAATATCTGGGCATCTGGTTTGCCTCTTCCATTAATAGTTCGGTTTTGGCTAATATCAATGTATGTCTAGATAAAGTTGATAAGCTTCTTTCTTCCTGGAATCCCCTTTTTCTCTCCTGGTGGGGTCGTTTGGACTCTATCAAAATGATGATATCGCCCATAATTTTAGATACACTTTCAATGATCCCAGTTAATATGCCTGCTACTTTCTTTAAGAAATTGGACTCTAAACTTTCTAAATTCCTTTGGAATAACAAAAAAGCCAGAATCTCTCTAGCTTCTCTTAGGAAGGCTAAGCAAGAGGGTGGAGCTAATTTTCCCTACTTTCGGCTGTACCATAAAGCTTTCTGTCTCCGACAAGCCTCTAGATAGCTTTCTTTGTCACATTCCTCATTTACCCCCTTATGGTTCGATATTGAATGCTCTTTTATGTCTCCTTTTCTCCCTCGAGAAGTTATATTCTTTTCGGCTAAACCATCCATAATTTCCTCTTCCCTCTTCAAACATACTTCTAATATTTTAAAACCAATTTTCCAGTCGCAGCCTGTAACTCGAGATTCCTTTCGTCATTCTCCTCTTTGGCACAACAATCTCATTCTTATTAACAACAAACCAATTTTTGGAAAGCTTGGAGGCAAAGAGGTATAATTTGGGTCAATGATTTATTCGCTAATAATGATCCTCTACCCTTTTCACAATTTCAGCACTTATTCAAGTGTCCTCACTCCTTTTAGCTAGATTTCTCCGTCTTATAAATATTCTTCTCGATGTTCTTCATTCTTTACCTGACACTCTCCCCTCCTCCTCATCTCACTCTTCCCTTGGTTCAATCCTCACCTCTGTTCTTAAGGCTTCACTTATTTATAAACTTCTTCGCTCGCTATAATTTCCCTGATCCTAAACTAAGTTAGAGTTACAGTGGGAATTGGATTTGGGATGTACCTGGACTCTTCTTTTTGGAATAAGATTTGGGATAAACTCTACAATACCTCAAGATCTGCCTCTAGTTCTCAATCTCTTTTTTTCCTTTATCATCTCTGCTAGCAAGATTCTCCATGGATTCCTCTCTTAAATGCTGGTCCTGTGACCACCAATCTGGCGACCTTATGCATATGCTGTTTCATTGTCCCCCACAATTTCCTTCTGGGAAAAAATGTGGTCTCAATTATCCCGGATATTCCATTTAAGTTGTCCATTAACTCCCCTGATACTCTTTCTGGATAGATTCTCTGAAGATGTCTACTCACCACGCAGTAACTTACGCTTGTTAGATCTCATGTTATCCCTAGCCTTTCAACAGATTTCTATTAATTGGAAATGTGCCTCTAATATCTCATATACAGCCTGGTGGAATAATGTTTGTCATTATCATAGATTAGATACTACCTTCTCCTCTATGTATTTTCCATCTGCTAATAGAGTTATATATTGGTTACCTTTGACCTTTTTTTGGATGATGTTGCCCATAAATCTTCTATTTGTACTTCATCTGAAAATTTTAAACCGGCATGATTTTTCTATTTCTCTGCCATGAGCATTAGTTTGATACACCTTGTTCAGGTTTTTTTATTGCATAACTTTATTATCTCCTTTTACAGGTATTGTTCTAACTGCTGTTAACTTGGTCTTCCTGTGTTTATATTCCCCTCCTTCCCTCTCCTCCCTTTCCTTATCATAGTTCAAAATTGTTAAACATCTTAAATTCTTTGATATTTGTTATTCTTGATTTACCATTTATCCAAGTTTTTGTAACTGCTATTACTATGTCATTATTTTCTCCAATAAAGCTGCTTTACCTCAAAAATAAAGAACGCTTGAGCGTATTAACAAAATTTGCTCATCTTTGACAGAGGCTTAGGAGATTTACAATTTTTTATGCAACTCAACACAGTTACTTTGGTTGCTGTATTGTGCAAGGAAGAGACAGCAGGACAGTGCCATATATACTGAGTTACGGCATTTTTGCTCACTTTCCAAGCACTGGTGTTCTTTCAGGCTAACTAGCGCTATGCATACACCTTTGCACCATAGTGTAATAGTGTGTGTGTGTGTGTGTGTAATGTATAGCATACATCCTGTACTCGAAGGGCACACTTCCAATACAAAATTCTAGGCTTAGACATACTTTAAAACTTTGCTCACATTGTATTTGTGATTTAAATTTCAGCATGCATGCAATGTGTAAAAATGTAGGAAAAATAAGTACATTTATCCTTGTAACTGTCTGCCTCGAGGAGGCATTATTTTTGTGCAAATCTGCGCCCACCATTATTATGACTTGGTTTTCCATAAAAACAATGGGTGTGCGCCCCGGGAATGCCTATGTTCCACCCATGGGACACCCCAAAGTAGTGCAAGGAGATATTGTGCTAATTCTATGGCCTGCTTTCCATCCCAAAACAACTTTTGAATTGAAAATTAAATACGTTATCAACACTTTGCTCCAGTTTGCATAATTTTTGTGACTTTGCATTGATGCAAGGTGTTACCCAGTAGAGCGAAAGATATGGACTATGGGAAGAGAAAAAAGAAATACCTAGAAAAGGAAACCATAAACAGGCTGAGAGATACAAAGGAGAAGGCACCTTGAGCCCGGGAAGGAAAAACAGCTTAATTTAGGGTTGCTTGTAACTTCACCTTGACAAGGATTGTGGGTGGTGCTTGAGTAGGGTTTTAACCCCCTCAACCAGTAACCCAATTTCATACAGTAACCAAAACCAGAATGATCGGGATGCTTAAGAATATATCTATGTTACTTATGGAAAAGACTAAAGAAAGCCATCCATCATGCACTTAAGTCACGATATTTCGGCATCACTGCTCCATAAATGGTACAACATTCAATTCCCACATTTCAATGCAAAAGGTCCCTGGGGACAAAGATGTACCAAGCCATTGTAACCCTTGCTTATTCGGTATTTACAAAGCCATGCAAGGTTGATTTGCATGGTCTTGTGTGGCTTTGAAAAGTAATTTAAGGCAATACAGCAGTTGCGTTACATTTCTTAGTGGTAGGTGTTCCATGGGCGTTCCTGTGCATCCACCCATGGATTTCATGAAATTCTTGATTTACTAAGGCTTGTAAAGTTAGACCTGTGCGAAATGTGTACGCCTACCACAGAGAGACGTAATAAGGAGTTACTTTCTCTTTCAATGCGTGATGAATTCTGTATCACACACTTAAAGAAGGATATGCCTCTTTGGGCTGTTTTAGTGCAGGAAGGTGTCCCTTTCTGCAAAAACAATCCTTCCTGCAAAAACAATACTGCCCGTAAAGCAGGCACCCTTGCATGGTGCAAGAGGGCCTGCATTGGCGTGAGGCAGCCATAAGTGCACCAGCGCAGGTAGAGAGCTGAATATATTAAGAAAGAAGCTGGTACAGCACACCCTTATTAGTTAAAATAAATCCAAAACGAACGTGTTGGACCTTTGTTCATCATAACATGATAAAGTCAATCCCTGTAGTCATAAGGCGAGTATAATATATTCCAATATGTGCAGTGCTTAAGAGGTAATCCACAAACACCTTCCATTGAAAAAATTCTTTTTATTGATGTTAAAGAAATTCCCAGGAAATACTGAAGCCAACACGTGTTTCGTCTGTACACATCTGTATTCAGACTTTCTCAAGGCTGGAAAAATAAACATTTATATAATCAATAAACTACTATATATTACATCTTAATACAAATACTAATACTATGAATGAGACCAGAGGTCTCTCTAATAAAATTACAATCATATCAATCATGGAAAGAGAGAAAGACAAGACCTTGTGGTATAAGAAATAATGTCACAAAATGTGACATTTGAAGACACTATAATTCATATCCAAGAATAGAAGGGCAACACCCAGTAAGAGCAAGAGAAATGAGCATCTAAAGCCCAAAATAGCCAATTAAGTGATAAAAAGAATGACGATAGAAAAAGTTAGAACCATACCCATCAGTTTAGAAAAAGGTATGTGAGCAAATGTTAGACCCATTGAAGTCCCAGATGACAAATAAGAAATTTATATATAATTTTCCGAGAAAGAAAGTGACCCCGAGTGATAAAAACTAGATTCTCATGTTGACAAAAAACGACCGGCACCCACCACAAAGACAATGTTGTAGGCAGAAGGTCCACGACACAACGGATGATAAGTAAGAATGAAGATGTGGCATAAACTCAAAACGATCAAATATTAAGACCGAATTTCTATTAAAAATGAAAAAAGTATATTGAGACAATTTAAGTATATTGATATAAAAAATATATAGATAATAACATTTAAGTGTACGGAAAAACATCTATTCATGCTTAGCTTGATATTCTAGGTTGCAGGTCAGACGTGTCACATAATGACAATGGTACACAATGTGTGGGTAACCTGGCTTGCCTCGTGTATTTAATAAGTAAGCTTGCTCAAAAGAATGTGGCCCCACTCCTTACACATGTCTAAAAACCATACATTATATTGTACAAACGGAGTCCCTGCTTGATATTACTGCCGGACTAGATAAATAGCCTAAAACAACCCCTGAGATCACATGTACACTAATACTCGTATTCTGCCACAAAAGGTCCTATAATATAGAATGAACTACATAAAAACATCGCACAAGCCTAATGTACACCTTGGAAATGAGTCAAACCCGTGTACCTTTACTCACCACAAACAGTAGTAGCAAGTGTAAAACTAGACAGAGTCTCGAAGCATCCATATCAAACCTGTGCCCCGTTGTTCGTGGCCCCCACAAGTCTAATAAGTGCCTCGTAATTAAATAAACAAACTGCCTAGTTACTCACCCAAAAATATAGCCCCTAGTGTAAATATCCCTCTGCAATCCCTCTATTAAAAATGCTTCTTTCTTCTCCCCACCTCGTGGTTCTCTTTCCAGATTAGATCACATCTTTATCTCTAAATTGCTCTCCCAAAACCTTATTGCTTCCTCCATTGAGCCAATTGTAATTTCTGACCATGCCCCTGTCATTACTGATCTTGATCTACTCCCAGTGCGTTCCAAATCCAATAGATGGAGATTCAATAACTCTCTCTTACTCAACCCTGTCTTTACCTCCTCTTTTTTACTTTTTCTGGGGAATTTTTTGAGGTTCATGCTGACCCTACTACATCTCCACGATTACTTTGGGACACCTTTAAAGCTGCTTCTCAAGGTCATATTATCGATTTTGTTTCTCTGAGAAAGAAATCTCTCCTTAAACAACTTTCATCCCTTTTACTTGATATGAAACGATTGGAGCATCAATATTCTTCTTCTTCTCCTTCTAATTTAAATGAACTAGTTCGTGCAAAATTAAAGTTTAATGAAATCTCCACAGATAATGCCTCCTCAATCCTACTCCGAAGCAGCGCCAATTATTACGGTGGTACCAATAAAACAGTTAAGCTTCTGGCTAATTATTTGAAAATCCATAAGCAGAGTCATGTTTTATATTCTGTAAAAAACAATAAAGGTCTTGCTGTTTTTAAAGACTCTGAAATTCTGGCAGAATTTTTTAAATATTACCAATCTCTCTACACCCCTGAATCTCCACCTTCGCCTTCCCAGATAGACACTTATTTACATAACTCTAAGAATTCCCTAGTTACCCACAGAGACCTCTCATCCCTGGAGGCTGCCATCTCTTTACCTGAGATACTGCAGGGTCTTCAATCCCTAAGAGGAACAAATCCCTGGCCCAGATGGATTCACGGTTGAATTCTTTCTTCATTTTTCTAATCTTCTCCTCCCTAAGTTGTTACGTCTTTTTCAATTTTTCTCTGCATCCGGTTCTGCTGGGGGTTCCTTCCAAGAGGCTACTAATTGTCTCATTCATAAGGATGGGAAAGATCCCAACCTTTGTAAAAACTACACGCCTATTTCATTAGTCAATGTAGATTATAACATTTTTGCCAAATTACTTGCTCTAAGTCTCGATCCCTTCCTTCCTTTAATGATTGGTAAGGAACAGTCAGGGTTTGTTAGAGGAAGAATTACATCGGATAATTCTAGATTATTTTTTAATGTTTTAAATAAGGCTTCTTTTCTTTCTCACCCTCTAGCAGCTATCTCTATTGATGCTGAGAAATCATTTGACCAAATTGACTGGGCCTTTATGCTCAAATCCCTAGCATGGCATTGGTTGGGTCCCCTTGTTATCTTGTATGTCTCCTTACTTTACAAATCCCCCATGGCATCCGTTTTAGTCAAAGGGAAGATCTCTAGTTATTTTCTGCTGGCTCGTGGTGTTCGTCAGGGTTGCCCACTATCCCCTTTATTATTTAAACTAGCCTTGGAACCCTCTCTATCCCGTGTTAGAAATAATGCAGAAATCAGTGGATTTCAATATGGAGCTGATCATCTAAAACTTTCTGCTTATGCTGATGACATACTTCAATTTATTTCCACTCCTGAGCAATCCGTTCCGGCTCTTCTCCAGGAAATTGCTACCTTTTCATTGGTTTCGGGATACAGGATTCATTCTGACAAAACCGAAATCATGTCACTTAATAAGTTTACTTTCAGTCATTCTTTTGTTGCCACAGGGTTTCATTGGAATGCCTCCAAAATTAAATATCTGGGCATCTGGTTTGCCTCTTCCATTAATAGTTCGGTTTTGGCTAATATCAATGTATGTCTAGATAAAGTTGATAAGCTTCTTTCTTCCTGGAATCCCCTTTTTCTCTCCTGGTGGGGTCGTTTGGACTCTATCAAAATGATGATATCGCCCACAATTTTAGATACACTTTCAATGATCCCAGTTAATATGCCTGCTACTTTCTTTAAGAAATTGGACTCTAAACTTTCTAAATTCCTTTGAAATAACAAAAAAGCCAGAATCTCTCTAGCTTCTCTTAGGAAGGCTAAGCAAGAGGGTGGAGCTAATTTTCCCTACTTTCGGCTGTACCATAAAGCTTTCTGTCTCCGACAAGCCTCTAGATAGCTTTCTTTGTCACATTCCTCATTTACCCCCTTATGGTTCGATATTGAATGCTCTTTTATGTCTCCTTTTCTCCCTCGAGAAGTTATATTCTTTTCGGCTAAACCTTCCATAATTTCCTCTTCCCTCTTCAAACATACTTCTAATATTTTAAAACCAATTTTCCAGTCGCAGCCTGTAACTCGAGATTCCTTTCGTAATTCTCCTCTTTGGCACAACAATCTCATTCTTATTAACAACAAACCAATTTTTTGGAAAGCTTGGAGGCAAAGAGGTATAATTTGGGTCAATGATTTATTCGCTAATAATGATCCTCTACCCTTTTCACAATTTCAGCACTTATTCAAGTGTCCTCACTCCTTTTTAGCTAGATTTCTCCGTCTTATAAATATTCTTCTCGATGTTCTTCATTCTTTACCTGACACTCTCCCCTCCTCCTCATCTCACTCTTCCCTTGGTTCAATCCTCACCTCTGTTCTTAAGGCTTCACTTATTTATAAACTTCTTCGCTCGCTATAATTTCCCTGATCCTAAACTAAGTTAGAGTTACAGTGGGAATTGGATTTGGGATGTACCTGGACTCTTCTTTTTGGAATAAGATTTGGGATAAACTCTACAATACCTCAAGATCTGCCTCTAGTTCTCAATCTCTTTTTTTCCTTTATCATCTCTGCTAGCAAGATTCTCCATGGATTCCTCTCTTAAATGCTGGTCCTGTGACCACCAATCTGGCGACCTTATGCATATGCTGTTTCATTGTCCCCCCACAATTTCCTTCTGGGAAAAAATGTGGTCTCAATTATCCCGGATATTCCATTTAAGTTGTCCATTAACTCCCCTGATACTCTTTCTGGATAGATTCTCTGAAGATGTCAACTCACCACGCAGTAACTTACGCTTGTTAGATCTCATGTTATCCCTAGCCTTTCAACAGATTTCTATTAATTGGAAATGTGCCTCTAATATCTCATATACAGCCTGGTGGAATAATGTTTGTCATTATCATAGATTAGATACTGCCTTCTCCTCTATGTATTTTCCATCTGCTAATAGAGTTATATATTGGTTACCTTTGACCTTTTTTTGGATGATGTTGCCCATAAATCTTCTATTTGTACTTCATCTGAAAATTTTAAACCGGCATGATTTTTCTATTTTTCTGCCATGAGCATTAGTTTGATACACCTTGTTCAGGTTTTTTTATTGCATAACTTTATTATCTCCTTTTACAGGTATTGTTCTAACTGCTGTTAACTTGGTCTTCCTGTGTTTATATTCTCCTCCTTCCCTCTCCTCCCTTTCCTTATCATAGTTCAAAATTGTTAAACATCTTAAATTCTTTGATATTTGTTATTCTTGATTTACCATTTATCCAAGTTTTTGTAACTGCTATTACTATGTCATTATTTTCTCCAATAAAGCTGCTTTACCTCAAAAATAAAGAACGCTTGAGCGTATTAACAAAATTTGCTCATCTTTGACAGAGGCTTAGGAGATTTACAATTTTTTTATGCAACTCAACACAGTTACTTTGGTTGCTGTATTGTGCAAGGAAGAGACAGCAGGACAGTGCCATATATACTGAGTTACGGCATTTTTGCTCACTTTCCAAGCACTGGTGTTCTTTCAGGCTAACTAGCGCTATGCATACACCTTTGCACCATAGTGTAATAGTGTGTGTGTGTGTGTGTGTGTGTGTGTAATGTATAGCATACATCCTGTACTCGAAGGGCACACTTCCAATACAAAATTCTAGGCTTAGACATACTTTAAAACTTTGCTCACATTGTATTTGTGATTTAAATTTCAGCATGCATGCAATGTGTAAAAATGTAGGAAAAATAAGTACATTTATCCTTGTAACTGTCTGCCTCGAGGAGGCATTATTTTTGTGCAAATCTGCGCCCACCATTATTATGACTTAGTTTTCCATAAAAACAATGGGTGTGCGCCCCGGGAATGCCTATTCCACCCATGGGACACCCCAAAGTAGTGCAAGGAGATATTGTGCTAATTCTATGGCCTGCTTTCCATCCCAAAACAACTGTTGAATTGAAAATTAAATACGTTATCAACACTTTGCTCCAGTTTGCATAATTTTTGTGACTTTGCATTGATGCAAGGTGTTACCCAGTAGAGCGAAAGATATGGACTATGGGAAGAGAAAAAAGAAATACCTAGAAAAGGAAACCATAAACAGGCTGAGAGATACAAAGGAGAAGGCACCTTGAGCCCGGGAAGGAAAAACAGCTTAATTTAGGGTTGCTTGTAACTTCACCTTGACAAGGATTGTGGGTGGTGCTTGAGTAGGGTTTTAACCCCCTCAACCAGTAACCCAATTTCATACAGTAACCAAAACCAGAATGATCGGGATGCTTAAGAATATATCTATGTTACTTATGGAAAAGACTAAAGAAAGCCATCCATCATGCACTTAAGTCACGATATTTCGGCATCACTGCTCCATAAATGGTACAACATTCAATTCCCACATTTCAATGCAAAAGGTCCCTGGGGACAAAGATGTACCAAGCCATTGTAACCCTTGCTTATTCGGTATTTACAAAGCCATGCAAGGTTGATTTGCATGGTCTTGTGTGGCTTTGAAAAGTAATTTAAGGCAATACAGCAGTTGCGTTACATTTCTTAGTGGTAGGTGTTCCATGGGCGTTCCTGTGCATCCACCCATGGATTTCATGAAATTCTTGATTTACTAAGGCTTGTAAAGTTAGACCTGTGCGAAATGTGTATGCCTACCACAGAGAGATGTAATAAGGAGTTACTTTCTCTTTCAATGCGTGATGAATTCTGCATCACACACTTAAAGAAGGATATGCCTCGTTGGGCTGTTTTAGTGCAGGAAGGTGTCCCTTTCTGCAAAAACAATCCTTCCTGCAAAAACAATACTGCCCGTAAAGCAGGCACCCTTGCATGGTGCAAGAGGGCCTCCATTGGCGTGAGGCAGCCATAAGTGCACCAGCGCAGGTAGAGAGCTGAATATATTAAGAAAGAAGCTGGTACAGCACACCCTTATTAGTTAAAATAAATCCAAAACGAACGTGTTGGACCTTTGTTCATCATAACATGAAAAAGTCAATCCCTGTAGTCATAAGGCGAGTATAATATATTCCAATATGTGCAGTGCTTAAGAGGTAATCCACAAACACCTTCCGTTGAAAAAATTCTTTTTAATGATGTTAAAGAAATTCCCAGCAAATACTGAAGCCAACACGTGTTTCGTCTGTACACATCTGTATTCAGACTTTCTCAAGGCTGGAAAAATAAACATTTATATAATCAATAAACTACTATATATTACATCTTAATACAAATACTAATACTATGAATGAGACCAGAGGTCTCTCTAATAAAATTACAATCATATCAATCATGGAAAGAGAGAAAAACAAGACCTTGTGGTATAAGAAATAATGTCACAAAATGTGACATTTGAAGACACTATAATTCATATCCAAGAATAGAAGTGCAACACCCAGTAAGAGCAAGAGAAATGAGCATCTAAAGCCCAAAATAGCCAATTAAGTGATAAAAAGAATGACAATAGAAAAAGTTAGAACCATACCCATCAGTTTAGAAAAAAGTATGTGAGCAAATGTTAGACCCATTGAAGTCCCAGATGACAAATAAGAAATTTATATATAATTTTCCGAGAAAGAAAGTGACCCCGAGTGATAAAAACTAGATTCTCATGTTGACAAAAAACGACCGGCACCCACCACAAAGACAATGTTGTAGGCAGAAGGTCCACGACACAACGGATGATAAGTAAGAATGAAGATGTGGCATAAACTCAAAACGATCAAATATTAAGACCGAATTTCTATTAAAAATGAAAAAAGTATATTGAGACAATTTAAGTATATTGATATAAAAAATATATAGATAATAATATTTAAGCCATTAGTGTACAGAAAAACATCTATTCATGCTTAGCTTGATATTCTAGGTTGCAGGTCAGACGTGTCACATAATGACAATGGTACACAATGTGTGGGTAACCTGGCTTGCCTCGTGTATTTAATAAGTAAGCTTGCTCAAAAAGAATGTGGCCCCACTCCTTACACATGTCTAAAAACCATACATTATATTGTACAAACGGAGTCCCTGCTTGATATTACTGCCGGACTAGATAAATAGCCTAAAACAACCCCTGAGATCACATGTACACTAATACTCGTATTCTGCCACAAAAGGTCCTATAATATAGAATGAACTACATAAAAACATCGCACAAGCCTAATGTACACCTTGGAAATGAGTCAAACCCGTGTACCTTTACTCACCACAAACAGTAGTAGCAAGTGTAAAACTAGACAGAGTCTCGAAGCATCCATATCAAACCTGTGCCCCGTTGTTCGTGGCCCCCACAAGTCTAATAAGTGCCTCGTAATTAAATAAACAAACTGCCTAGTTACTCATCCAAAAATATAGCCGCTAGTATAAATAAGAGCTAATAAGTATTAACCGCAGTGACGTCCTTCATCAAATAAACAAAGGGTAATATTCGCTTGTGGAGCACATACTCATGAAGTGGTGAACGAGCATCAATAGGCCAGACCATGATATGTCCGTCGCCTGCATATAAGAAAAGACTCACAATGTTGTCCGTGCCCACAAAATACAATATAACCGATCATACCCCTGTAGCAACTGGGACTCACCTAATGAGAAAAGTAGACTCCACACCAGCCGTGCGTGTGGTCGCCCGTGATGTGAACGATTCCAACCGGCGTTTGCCATATTGAACTAAAGTTGACGCACGAGTGTCATGTGACCCAGAAAGCCTGTAATTTGACATTGCATTCTATACAAAGTACCATAGAGTACGGCAGCGAAAATAACCGCCATCTTGGAACTGGCAAAATAACCGAAAAGTAAGGGAAATTATGCTATCTAAGAGTCTGGATAAATAAAATACAGCACCCAAACGTAAAGAGAGTCCATATATCTCGTATGTAAAGCACCAATTGTGATAATGTGTGACCAAACAGGCACATCTCCCTATATATATAAGATGATATTACCAACATTACATTTATCAAGGTTGGACATGTAATGACACAAATTGAAAAACGTTAGTAACACATGTAATTATCCAAGTAGATTAAATAGGTGCACCATTTCTCATTGGGCTGTAATATCAACCATGTCGGATGCTCAAAAACATGAGCGAGCAAAGGCGGCTGAATGTCACTTGGAGGACCGTAATGTGTCCAATAATCAAGACGCGTTTCAATAGACAAACCTGGTTAGATAATAAAATATCAAACTATAAGTCTCATCATTAGTATCGATAGAGCAGACCTATATTAAAAGCTTCAGAGTGGGAGAAAGTATAGTCAAATAGTGTGTGACAAAAGAGTGAAACATAGGAATAATACTGAAGTACCCAAAAGAGAATCAAATATACCCCTATGCAGATAAAAGAGAGGTGAGTATCATTGGAACATATAGTTCGACAGTAGAGAATACATAGGTGGAGGTTATCAAAACTGTAATTAGCACTATCTAGATCTATTGCAGTAAGATGAACATATTGGTAAAAATAAGTGACAATTTCATATAATCTCCTAGAGAGAGAAACATATACTGTCTTTAACATTGTTTAAACTGAGGTATTGTCAAGATATCAGCCCGCAGTATATAATATGTGCCAACAGAAGAACCATCCATTAATATTATATATACATCCTATTCGTGGATTAAAGTAAACTTGGTTAAATATCATACAATATGTCAATAATGCAAAGTCAAATAGACAAGTGACATAATTACCCAGTTGATGGTGTGACCAGATGAGTAAGACATGATATATTCAGCAAAACATGACAAGAATATAGCCAACCCAAAAATAGTTCAGTCACGTAAAAATACATGCATCTCTCTGTCGATGTTTAACCCCTGGTCAACTGATCTTAGTTTAATAAGCCACTTGGATTCAAGTTTCCTGAGCGCAGAGGTTTTATCACCTCCGCGAGGATCATCCTCTACTATGGCAATGCCATGGAATTTAAGACGTAGGATTTCAGATGTTTTATGTATCGTATTGTAATGTACTGCCAATGGATAATTGGCATTGTTGTTGCGAATCGCTTTGATGTGTTCCTGGATTCGCTCTTTAAGTGGTCTGATCGTACTCCCCACATAGATTAAATTACATTGACAAACAATACAATAAACAACATACTTGGTATCTGTAGTATAAATCTTTATTTCGGCCAAAGGCCATAAAAGATTCCATTATAAAATATTCATAAAAACTAAAAATATATTTAATCAATACTACATAATTCACTTAAAATCGGTATTTACAGTAAAACAATTTCACGTAATAAAATGCTGCTGCTGTATACAGAAAATCAATAATTACATATTCTTAAAAACCAGGCAGAATTCCTCCGTCACAGGTACATATGTCATTAATTTGTCACAACTTTAAACCCCTTTTACTTCTTATTAAAACCACTGCAAACAAATATCTAGATACAGCGAATATCACGTGTGGTAGGGTACATGTTGTCAACACCCTCAGGGCCTCCTGGTATTTCCTAAATCCCAGCATGTTACATAATGGTCTGATCCATTTGCTCCTTGCATTCAGATATGCCGGGCAGAAGAACAGGATATGTGCAATATTCTCTCTGATATTGTTTTCGGGGCCTGGAGAACAAATAGCGCATAAGGGACAGGCATGGTCTCCCCCCCCCCCCCATTTTGCAGTATAGCTCTTGATCTGCAATATATTGTATCTCATTTTGAGGTACAAGATTCTTGCCAGGGAAGGCTGTACTTTATCGAGGAAATCCTCCCATTTTTGGGCTGGGCTTGATGGCAAGGAAGTCAGTTGTTAACTTTCCTAGTCTGGGATCACAATGGAGTGCATTCAATACATGTTGCCAGTATACACCCTTCAATTTATTTTTACAACTTGGCGTTAACTTGTGTGGATTTACCCAGTATGATTCAAGACCTAGCTCTAGCAGCCATTTCTGGACAAATCTCAACCATGGAAAGGTGAGACATTGGTCTATTTCCAGTAGTTCCTGAGCTGCTTCTCTGTATCTTACTAGTTCAGGTGTTGTCCACAACCGTATCCAATAGAGCAAGGGGCGTAAAGTTGCAATATGTCCTATTCTCTTTAAATTTAAATCATGGAATATTGGGACGAGCGGAGCTGATTGGGCCAGTCCCAATATTCTCTTTACAAATTGATTTTCCCCAATAGTCAATTGCTTGACATTACTTGTGCCCCATAGCTCTGATCCATATAAGGATACTGCCTGGACTTTAAATTTATTTATCTTTAGGGTCGGGGTCACTAACTTGCTACTAGTTGATCCATGTTTCTTGCAAATTGCCCCTGTTCCTTGTGCTAGCCTTAGGGCCGAATGATTAATTTGCAGATTCCAGGTTAGGTTTGTGTCTAGTAATATTCCTAAATAAGTGAAATTAGTGGCATATTCCAGTACCTCATCGCCCAACCGGAGATTCTTTTAAAGCCCTTATGTGGGTTTGTAGCCATATACTTGGTTTTGTTAGCATTTATCTCTAAACCCTTTTCTATACAATATCTATTAAAATCATTCAATGTCTTTTGTAGCCCCTTTTTATTCTTTGATATTAAAATGGTGTCATCTGCAAATAGCAGCGCCGGCACCCGATTACCATTCAATTTTGGGGAATCATTTGCTTGATCTTGTAAGTAATCGACCACATAATTTATATAGAGTGAGAACAGGGTAGGAGCCAGTACCCAGCCATGTCTCACTCCTCTCTCTATTGGTATTGGCTCAGTTAATTCCCCATTCATGCCCCAGCGAACTCTAGCGTAGTTCCCTTTGTGTAATCTTCGTAACTGCGTAACTAGGTTGATGGGGACGCCCTGCTCTTCAAGTGTCGTCCATAGTAAGTTTCTAGGTACGAGGTCGAAGGCTGCCCTTAAGTCGACAAATGCCATATAAATATGTCCTTTCCTGACCTTAACGTACTTCCAAATAATACATAAAAGTCTAAAGACTTGATCTATTGTACTGGTACGTGGTCTAAACCCTGCCTGGTATGGGGACAATATGTCACTAGTCTCTATCCAACTGCTAAGCCTATTCAGTATCTGTCTAGCATAGATTTTTTGGGGTATATCTATCAGACTAATTGGTCTATAGTTCTCTGGTTTGTGTTTACAACCCTTCTTGTGTATTGGTACAATTTCGGCCCCTCTCCAACTTCCCGGTATTGGGGCGCCTGCCGCTATTGCATTATTGAGGGCGTCAATATAAGGCACCCATATATTTTTATCGTATTTAAATAAATCACCTGGAAGTTTATCTAATCCCGGGGCTTTGCCTACTTTAATAGAATCTATAGCCATCTCTGTTTCTTGCAGTGAAAAAACAATTGCCCCACAGTCTCCCACAGTAGGGGTTTGCACTCTATCTACATTCTGTAGTAGAACGGAATTGAAACTTGAATATAAAGCAGTAAAATGGTTGGTCCAGGTAGCTTGGTCCAGGTAGTGCTCAGTTCTTTGCACTTGATCTTTCCCCCCCATGCTATAATCTTCCAGAACTCAGTTTGATTGTCCTTTTTCGCTGCCTCAAAAAGGTCCACCCAGCTGTTTTCTTCCCATACTCGTTTAGCGTTTGTCAATACTTTCCGGTGAGCATCCCTAGCATTTCTAACTTGTTCTGCGCTTCCCTGTTTTATTCTTTCTAATAGTGCAGTTTTGGACTTTCTACAATTAGATGTATACCATGGATTTACTTTTGATTCTCTCTTTTGACCTTGTTCCTTGTTCATCCCATTCTTTTTAGTGAGAAACGGTTCTAATTTAATAACTAAATTGGCGTGTGCAAATGTAATAGGTAAGTTACTTGCCTCTAAATAAGCGCCCACTATTTCAGTAAAAGGATTATAGATTTTTGTCATAGTTGCCTGGTTACCTATGATTCTCGGCCACCCGATAAATCTTCTATTATTCCCCACTATGTGCTGCACATCATGTACACCGGTATTTAATCGATCAACCCTTGTTAGGTCAGTTATTACCTCCAGGCTTAGTGGTCGATGGTTGCTATCTTCTCTCGTGTCTATTTTAAAACTTGCTATTCTATTCCAACTGTGGGTGCTAAACATGATGTAGTCAATTCTCGATTATATATTACCTCGTTTAAAGGTATTGAGAGTAGCATTGTCCTCCCCATTGTTAGGTATCCTTCCATTGCATGCCCTTAAGTTATGTTCCATGATTAACTGCACTATCTGTAGCGCCACATTGGTGCAGGATTTTGGGGGGCCAGCCATTAATTGGGGTAGACGTAGAGCCATATCTTCTTCTTCCGTGGCTCCTTCTAGACCAATCAACGGCTCATAAGTGCAGTTGAAGTCCCCACAGACAATTATAATATCTCTTTGATCTATAATGTCTAATGATTTACTTAATATGTTAATAGTCTCCGAGCTGAAAGTACGCTTTGCTGGTCTATTATAGATGTTAAATAAATATGACTTCCCATTCTTCTCATCTATGGATATTGCCATAGGTCGGGGGAGTCGGTACTAAGATATGCAATTTGCGATCTTATTGTGATTCTCGTCCATATTACCAGCCCCCCGGATGGTCTCCCTCTATGGGAAGCAATTGCATTTTTATAGAATGTTTTATAGCCCAGCTTGTGTGGGGGTGTCGTCAACCAGGTCTCCTGGAAGAGACATATATCAAAGCTTTCTATATAGTTATGCCAATCAGGGTCTTCCAGTTTTGTTTTTAGCCCGCTACATTCCAGGATACTACTGCAATGTTTTCTTTACCTAGCATAGTAGTATTGGCAATGGGGCCAGTACTTAGTTGTGCGACTTCACATATTGGAGGCCCCCCAAATACAGTTGAGTCATTGTTATCATTTAAGACACTCCTTAACTCAATGGTTTTGTCATGCCCATTATGATCTATTGATCGGTTAGATGTTAGTGGTAACAGGTCATAATTCTCTCTGATATCACTTTTGGCTGCTTGTGAGATCTGTAATCTTGTATCATGGTAAGTTCTATCCAGGAGTCAATCGATTTTGTCTAATTCGGAGCTGATTGGTATTTTATCACGTACTTGATTTAGTCGATCCGGCCTATAAGGCGAGAAGCGTCTAAATTGGATCTGTGAAAAATCCGGGGAGCAAGTACGATATTCTAGGGTAAGCAAATTTTCTACCAACTCTGGATCTTTTAGTGTAAGTTCTATGTGATCTGACATTTGTCCTAAAAATGTGCGCCTACATGCCCCAATTATGTCCTCTCTGATTACCGAGCGGCAATCCCTCACATGTCGAAACCAATGAATTGCTTTATTGATTAGTGAGTCTTCCCCTTCTAGTCCATAGCTTACGCTTAATTTTGGGACATTTACCATGGTAATTTTTTTATTTAACAGCAATGGTTCAATATGGTGCATATATGCTGGGTGGTTCTCGCTATATTGACCTAATGGTATGTCTTGTTGCGAATTGTGAATCCTCTTGTAGCTGGACTGGGCGGGTGCACCTGCTTTTACTAGGTGAAAATTAACAGGATTCCCATTAAAGGCAGGAGGTTTTTGATTAGAATAAGCAGATACTGCTGGGGCTGAAGTTGGATACGTGCGCCAATATTTATTATCTCCTCCCTGAGCAGTGTTTGCTATGTTGGGCTGGTACCTATTGCTCTTTTCTTGTAATGCCTTATACTGTTGTTTTTCTTTGGCACAAAAATCTCTTGTGGCCAAAGGTACCATAGGCGCGCTATTTTGTAATGTTCTTTTAACCAATGTCGTTAGGCCTTCTATCATTGTTCTTAAAGACCCTACTTCAGCCCTTAGATCTTCAATAGTCTGCTGCAAGCTTTGTACAGAAGGTTTAGCTTCAGCTATTAACTCTGTCGGGATCGGACATTGCTGGATTTGGGGTTCCGTTACACTATCCGATATAGTCAATAATGGCACAAACCTATTTGTACAAATAACATTAAACTCCGGTTGTGCGGATATTTTACTCGGTGTACTAGGTGTATTACTATTGCCCTCTGGTGTGTTGTGCCCCATAGGTGGCGTGACAAGAGGCTCAATCTGAGTTGTTATAGGGGGTGTCATGGTGCCATGTACGGTTACTGGCGGTAGGGCCGATATTGTGCTTTGTTTGGGGGATCTTGTTTTACCACTTTTCCTAAAGTACATTGAAATATTTTGTGTGCCCTTCGGTACAGTTCCATTTTCATTAGCTAATAAAGTTTCCAGCTCTTCAATTAGATCATCAATTTCCTCCAGGGTACAGTTATCTGCTGCAGATTTCCCTGTTTTACCAATCTTGGCCATCTTTTTCCTGCCAGCATTTGTTTCTAGTGCCTTCCTTTTCCCCATTTTATATATGAGCCAGCGGGAGCCGCTCAAACTACCACTAGATCAATTCCTAATATTCAGGGGCTATCAGGCGTTTTGCCAACTTTCAGGTAGTATTAAATATATTTGGGTATTATTTTAGAAATACACCACTGAGTGCCTAATCTTAGAGGGGCCAAAGGAAATGTAGTACAAGTAAAGGTTAAAAGGCAAAAGCTGAAAACAAAATATACAATAAGCTTTATGCAAGCTAACAGGCTGTCGCGACCCGAGTTCCAATTATTGAGCAACAGTATTGGACAGTGAGCAGTCCTTTTAAGGCTATAGTTGTTATATCACAGGATTCATATACACGCTACTAATTAAAAACCATTCACATAATACAATAAGTCTTGTAGAGTTCAATTTGGCTCAGGTGTATTCCGAGTTCCCCCGTTGCTTGTGCTGTTATAAATAGTCCTGTGTGCTGAATACAAGTGATAGTGGTACAACAAGTCTAGTTGTGGAATCTGGCAGATGGTAAAGAGTAGATTTAGACAATCTTACCAGGTTGCACCGCTACATGTGTTCATTCGCATCCAAGGGGGATGGCCCTGCCCTGCCTCGGACTGTCGCGGACGGGCGCAGATAGGCCCGCCTGTGGGAGCCCGTAGCCCGCTATGTAGTGCCTCCTGGCGCTACGATGGTGACGTGTGCGGCCGGGTGCCGCGATGCAAGGGGCAGGCAGGATGATGCAGTCCTGGCGGCAGGGGCGAACAAAGCAGCAACCAGGAAACACGGGACCCGCACTGCGCGAGCCCGCAGCCCGCTATGTAGCGCCTCCTGGCGCTACGATGGTGAAGTGTGCGGCCGGGCGCCGCGATGCAAGGGGCAGGCTGGATGATGCAGTCCTGACGGCAGGGGCGAACAAAGCAGCAACCAGGAAACGCGGGACATACTTGGTATTACAATTGATGAAGTGCATTATGTTGTGTCTGTCCTGTGTTGTAACAGAATCTAGTGATCTTATTATCCGCAAATTGGCACACATTACACATGGTACATTTATAAAAACCTTTAGGTTTAACAGGTAACCAAGTCTGTGTATCTTCATGTCTGTTAGAACCCATACAGGAGGGACTCAAGATGTTCCTCAATGTCCTACCTCTCACGTATGTGATCTGTGTTTTCTTCATTAAATAAGAATCTAGATCATGATCAAGTTTTAACAAATGCCAGTGTCTGTGTAATGTCTTGAATATGTTATTACTCTGCGAATGAAATTGTGTAATGAATGCAATTTGTTTCCTCTCTGATCTCGTCTTCTTATTAGATTTAGATTTAAGAAGTCCTGTACGTTTGGTTCTGTTTATTCTAGTGTGTGCTTTGTCCAAAATCTCGTGATCATACCCTCTAGTTAAGAAACGTTTCTTCAAATTTCCCACCTCTTGTTGGAAGATGTGGTCATTGCTACAATTCCTATGAAGACAAGTCATTTCCCCAAACGGTATTGCCCTAATTTGAGATACAGGGTGTGCACTGCTCGCATGTAATACGGAATTACAAGCAGTTTTCTTGCGAAAAAGCTTGGATTGCAATATCTCATTGTCAACAAAGAGTG
The DNA here is from genome assembly GCA_963921515.1 of Calotriton arnoldi. Lineage (NCBI taxonomy): Eukaryota > Metazoa > Chordata > Amphibia > Caudata > Salamandridae > Calotriton > Calotriton arnoldi. Next base: position 721,261 of record CAWUFW010007170.1, on the reverse strand, counting down.
TGACATCAAGAAAGTCAATATGGTCCTTGTTAATGTTGTGTGTGAAACTCAAATTGTATTCATTTGTGTTCAAGTATGTAATGAAATCATCTAAGGTCTTATTGTCCCCACCCCAAATGATCAGGATGTCATCGATAAAATGACCCCAGTAAACTATATGATTTGTCAAAATGGATGGGCAAGATCTCCAAATATGTTGTTCCTCATAAAAGCCCATATAGATGTTGGCGAATGAAGGAGAGAACTTGGCCCCCATAGCTACACCTGAGTGTTGTCTATACCAGGTTCCATTGTGTTTAAAAAAATTGTTCTCCAAGGCCAATCTCGTAAGCTCTAATACCATTTTTGTATGATCATATAGTGTAGCATCACATTTGGAAAGAAAATAGATGAGGGCTTCCATACCTTTGTCTAATGGAATGCTGGTATATAGTGTACTTACATCTAATGTGACAAAGGTGAAATCCTCTGTCCATACAAAATGTTCCAATTTGTTTAGTAAATCTTTTGTGTCCTCTATGAAGGCTGGTAAATTCCGTACAATGGGTTGTAAAAAGATGTCAATGTATTCTGAAATACACTCTGTAGGCCCTCCTATCCCCGAAATGATGGGTCTACCAGGCGGAGCTGTTAGATTTTTATGAATCTTGGGTAGAGTATAGATATACGCAGCTCTTGGTGTGGGATTGAACATGTATTTAAATTCAATGTCTGAGAGTAAACCCAAATTGTACCAGTAACGCAGTGTTTTTTCTATAAGTTTGTTGACTTCTTGCATGGGATTGTGGGTAATCTTAGTATAGTAATCCTTATCAGAGAGTTGGCTCTCAATCTCACCAATATAGTATTCATTGTCCATCAGGACAATGTTGCCCCCTTTATCTGCTTCTTTAATGGTCAGATTGGAATATATGGTCAGCTGAGTGAGGGCAGTCCTTTCATCCTTGGTCAAGTTATCCTTGATTCTGCCCGAGACATATTCTCCAATTTGTACAGATCAGTGGTTACTGCTTTATAGAAACAGTCAATCATGTTATCAGGTGATAATATGGGTGTAAAAGCAGATTTGTTTTTTAACCCACTATCTGTGTTTAAATCTGTTGCTATTTCTAGATCTTGTAAGATTTCTTCCACACTCGGTACCGCATCCAAACTGTCATCAAGGGACAGCAACATTTGCATGTTTTGAATATCCTGACCATTCTTGTCAACTGTATAGATAGGTACTGGACACAATTTGTTTTGATTATCAAAGATTTTTTTAAATTTGAGCCTCCGCACAAATTTAAAGAGATCTATATGGATTTGCGTAACGTTTGGTCTTGAAACTGGACAAAAACCAAGTCCCTTCTTGAGTACATTGATCTCTGTATCAGTTAGCACTTGTTGAGACAGATTAACAATAGACACATCATCTTGTACATCAGTCATCATAATGTTGGTTGAAAGTTGCATGTCATTTGGTACTTGACTCTCTCTCGCCCCTAGTTCTTTTGTATACGTGATACTGATCTTGTCACCCTTTTGCTCTCTTCCAATTCTGTTTTTTCTCCCCCCCGCCTAGTTCTCTTCTTCCTGTATTTTATTTGGTATTGAAACCCAATCTGGTCACCTTTCTGTACCTCTCCAATTCTGATAAAAAAGAGGACGAGCCAGTTGCACTGTTTTCCATTGGTGTTGAAGTGGATGCTGGTTCGCTTCTAGCCTCACTATTCACGCTAGCAATGCTTGAAAGCTCGGACTCACTTGCTGATACAGGAGTTTCCAGTCTCTTGTTATTCAAATCTTTGATTCCAGCTCGGAGTCTCACCTCATCAAATTTTTTCGTGAATGTAAAAATTCGACCATTCTTATAGTTGTTCTCATCTCTTTTCAACTTACGGATTTTTTTGTCTCTAATATATGACTGATGAGAACTCAACACTTCTTTCAATATTGAGTAGTTTTTTTCTGTAGCTTCAGGGAGGTTTAATTGTTTAATGTCCTCCTCTATCTGTTCAATTTCGCTAAGTATTTGGATCTCTTCCTTTCAGCTTGACGAATGAGTAGATCCATCATGCCAAATGATGAGGATGATATCAAATTTTCCCACTCCTGAAGAAGATCAGGATCAAGATCCTCAAAAGTAGGAAAAATAATAACTCTCAATCCTCTTGGCACTTGTCTGATTTCAATATATTTCTTAGGAGTTGTGAGATCCCACCATCTGGAAAGTTCTGATTTACGTAGTCTCTGTAATTTAATAAACAATTGTTTAAGTCCCTGAGGTCTATCTTCTACTGTGTTAACTTTTTTGGACTGAAAGCCCTGACCTGAAAAAATATCGTTGAACATTTTGTCCCTTTCATCATCGAAACCCGCCATAATAAAATTGTAATATTGTCTCTAGTCACTCTGTTGAAAATATCAATCAGATCACGCTATACAAAGGAACTTGAGTGCTGCTATTCACTTAAATTAACAATCAAAAAGTAGGTAGTAGTGTTCACTAAAAGGGAAAAACCGCACATCAAAAAAGACAGTGTGACAAATAACAAGTACAAGCGTGGATGGTAATTAGATGTAGGTATAACGGGGTGCTAGGGTAGCTAAGGGCACCTACTACCAAATGGTGCTATCAGCACATTACAAATAACATGCAATTGAACATTAAGAAAGAAGCTGGTACAGCACACACTTATTAGTTAAAAATAAATCCAAAACGAACGTGTTGGACCTTTGTTCATCATAACATGAAAAAGTCAATCCCTGTAGTCATAAGGCGAGTATAATATATTCCAATCTTCTGCAGGGCTTAAGAGGTAATCCACGAACACCTTCCGTTGAAAAAATTCATTTTATTGATGTTAAAGAAATTCCCAGCAAATACTGAAGCCAACACGTGTTTCGTCTGTACACATCTGTATTCAGACTTTCTCAAGGCTGGAAAAATAAACATTTATATAATCAATAAACTACTATATATTACATCTTAATACAAATACTAATACTATGAATGAGACCAAAGGTCTCTCTAATAAAATTACAATCATATCAATCATGGAAAGAGAGAAAGACAAGACCTCGTAGTAGAAGAAATAATGTCACAAAATGTGACATTTGAAGACACTATAATTCATATCCAAGAATAGAAGTGCAACGCCCAGTAAGAGCAAGAGAAATGAGCATCTAAAGCCCAAAATAGCCAATTAAGTGATAAAAAGAATGACGATAGAGAAAGTTAGAACCATACCCATCAGTGTAGAAAAAGGTATGTGAGGAAATGTTAGACCCATTGAAGTCCCAGATGACAAGTAAGAAATTTATATATCATTTTCCGAGAAAGAAAGTGACCCCAAGTGATAAAAACTCTCATGTTGACAAAAAATGACCGGCACCCACCACAAAGATAATGTTGTAGGCAGAAGGTCCACGACACAACGGATGATAAGTAAGAATGAAGATCTGGCATGAACTCAAAACGATCATATATTAAGACCGAATTTCTATTAAAAATGAAAAAAGTATATTGAGACAATTTAAGTATATTGATATAAAAAATATATAGATAATAACATTTAAGCCATTAGTGTACGGAAAAACATCTATTCATGCTTAGCTTGATATTCTAGGTTCCAGGTCAGACGTGTCACATAATGACAATGGGACACAATGTGTGGGTAACCTGGCTTGCCTCGTGTATTTAATAAGTAAGCTTGCTCAAAAATAATGCGGACCAACTCCTAACACATGTCTAAAAACCATACATTATATTGCACAAACGGAGTCCCTGCTTGATATTACTGCCGGACTAGATAACTAGCCTAAAACAACCCCTGAGATGACATGTACACTAATACTCGTATTCTGCCACAAAAGGTCCTATAATATAGAATGAACTACATAAAAACATCGCACAAGCCTAATGTACACCTTGGAAATGAGTCAAACCTGTGTACCTTTACTCACCACAAACAGTAGTAGCAAGTGTAAAACTAGACAGAGTCTCGAAGCATCCATATCAAACCTGTGCCCCATTGTTCATGGCCCCCACAAGTCTAATAAGTGCCTCATAATAAAATAAACAAACTGCCTAGTTACTCACCCAAAAATATAGCCGTTAGTGTAAATAAGAGCTAATAAGTATTAACCACAGTGACGTCCTTCATCAAATAAACAAAGGGTAATATCCGCTAGTGGAGCACATACATACTGATGAAGTGGTGAACGAGCATCAAGAGGCCAGACCATGATACGTCCGTCGCCTGCATATAAGAAAAGACTCACAATGTTGTCCGTGCCCACAAAATACAATATAACCGCTCATACCCCTGTAGCAACTGGGACTCACCTAATGAGAAAAGTAGACTCCACACCAGCCGTGCGTGTGGTCTCCCGTGATGTGAACGATTCCAACCGGCATTTGCCATATTGAACTAAAGTTGACGCACGAGTGTCATGTGACCCAGAAAGCACGTAATTTGACAATGCGGTCTATACAAAGTAGCATAGAGTACGGCAGCGAAAATAACCGCCATCTTGGAACTGGCAAAATAACCAAAAAATAAGGGAAATTATGCTATCTAAGAGTCTGGATAAATAAAATACAGCGCCCAAATGTAAAGAGAGTCCATATATCTCGTATGTAAAGCACCAATTGTGATAATGTGTGACCAAACAGGCGCATCTCCCTATATATATAAGATGATATTACCAACATTACATTTATCAAGGTTGGACATGTAATGACACAAATTGAAAAACGTTAATAACACATGTAATTATCCAAGTAGATTATATAGGTGCACCATTTCTCATTGGGCTGTAATATCAACCATGTCGGATGCTCGAAAACATGAGCGAGCAAAGGCGGCTGAATGTCACTTGGAGGACCGTAATGTGTCCAATAATCAAGACGCGTCCCAATAGACAAACCTGGTTAGATAATAAAATATCAAACTATAAGTCTCATCATTAGTATCGATATAGCAGACCTATATTAAAAGCTTCAGAGTGGGAGAAAGTATAGTCAAATAGTGTGTGACAAAAGAGTGAAACATAGGAATAATACTGAAGTACCCAAAAGAGAATCAAATATACCCCTATGCAGATAAAAGAGAGGTGAGTATCATTGGAACATATAGTTCGACAGTAGAGAATACATAGGTGGAGGTTATCGAAACTGTAATTAGCACTATCTAGATCTATTGCAGTAAGATGAACATATTGGTAAAAATAACTGACAATTTCATATAATATCCTAGAGAGAGAAACATATACTGTCTTTAACAATGTTTAAACTGAGGCATTGTCAAGTTATCAGCCCGCAGTATATAATATGTGCCAACAGAAGAACCATCCATTAATAATATATATACATCCTATTCGTGGATTAAAGTAAACTTGGTTAAATATCATACAATATGTCAATAATGCAAAGTCAAATGGACAAGTGACATAATGATATGGACACATAAAACAATTACCCAGTTGATGGTGTGACCAGATGAGTAAGACATGATATATTCAGCAAAACATGACAAGAATATAGCCAACCCAAAAATAGTTCAGTCACGTAAAAATACATGCATCTCTCTGTCGATGTTTAACCCCTGGTCAACTGATCTTAGTTTAATAAGCCACTTGGATTCAAGTTTCCTGAGCGCAGAGGTTTTATCACCTCCGCGAGGATCATCTTCTACTATGGCAATGCCATGGAATTTAAGACGTAGGATTTCAGATGTTTTATGTCTCGTATTGTAATGTACTGCCAATGGATAATTGGCATTGTTGTTGCGAATCGCTCTGATGGGTTCCTGGATTCGCTCTTTAAGTGGTCTGATCGTACTCCGCACATAGATTAAATTACATTGACAAACAATACAATAAACAACATACTTGGTATTACAATTGATGAAGTGCATTATGTTGTGTGTCTGTCCTGTGTTGTAACAGAATCTAGTGATCTTATTATCCGCAAATTCGCACACATTACACATGGTACATTTATAAAAACCTTTAGGTTTAACAGGTAACCAAGTCTGTGTATCTTCATGTCTGTTAGAACCCATACAGGAGGGACTCAAGATGTTCCTCAATGTCCTACCTCTCACGTATGTGATCTGCGGTTTCTTCATTAAATAAGAATCTAGATCATGATCAAGTTTTAACAAATGCCAGTGTCTGTGTAATGTCTTGAATATGTTATTACTCTGCGAATGAAATTGTGTTATAAATGCAATTTGTTTCCTCTCTGATCTCTTCTTCTTATTAGATTTAGATTTAAGAAGTCCTGTACGTTTGGTTCTGTTTATTCTAGTATGTGCTTTGTCCAAAATCTCGCGATCATACCCTCTAGTTAAGAAACGTTTCTTCAAATTTCCCACCTCTTGTTGGAAGATGTGGTCATTGCTACAATTCCTACGAAGACGAGTCATTTCCCCAAAGGGTATTGCCCTAATTTGAGATACAGGGTGTGCACTGCTCGCATGTAATACAGAATTACAAGCAGTTTTCTTGCGAAAAAGCTTGGATTGCAATATCCCATTGTCACCAAAGAGTGTGACATCAAGAAAGTCAATATGGTCCTTGTTAATGTTGTGTGTGAAGCTCAAATTGTATTCATTTGTGTTCAAGTATGTAATGAAATCATCTAAGGTCTTATTGTCCCCACCCCAAATGATCAGGGTGTCATCGATAAAACAACCCCAGTAAACTATATGATTTGTCAAAATGGATGGGCAAGATCTCCAAATATGTTGTTCCTCATAGAAGCCCATATAGATGTTGGCGAACGAAGGAGAGAACTTGGCCCCCATAGCTACACCTGAGTGTTGTCTATACCAGGTTCCATTGTGTTTAAAAAAATTGTTCTCCAAGGCCAATCTCGTAAGCTCTAATACCATTTTTGTATGATCATATAGTGTATTGACTTTTTCATGTTATGATGAACAAAGGTCCAACACGTTCGTTTTGGATTTATTTGAACTAATAAGGGTGTGCTGTACCAGCTTCTTTCTTAATGTTCAATTGCATGTTATTTGTAACGTGCTGATAGCACCGTTTGGTAGTAGGTGCCCTTAGCTACCCTAGCACCCCGTTATACCTACATCCAATTACCATCCACGCTTGTACTTGTTATTTGTCACACTGTCTTTTTTGATGTGCGGTTTTTCCCTTTTAGGGAACACCACTACCTACTTTTAGAGAGCTGAATATATGCTGCTTTTCAGCTCTCTCTTGTTCACCCAGCACAGCAATTTTGCTTGTTGCCCTGCGTTGTGTGAAATTTTGATAAATATGCCCTCAAGATCTGACCATAAATCTTTTCTTCCTACAGTATAAAAGGAAAAGGCCTTATGGAGAAAGAAGTGGCAGCATTGTTCTCAACAGGCAGGCACAGACTTAAAAACACCCACCCCGTCAAGTGCCTTGATATTAAATGTTGACATGTATGCTAGAACACTCGTACAGCAAGACCATATATGTAAAATTAATGGAAGCAGTCACGAGCATCTGGATTCAAATGCAAATGACACAGCCATGTTAGAAGTAATTGGAAGAGCAAGTGGCAGACAAAAGAGCATCTTCAACTAAGTGTACTTAATGTGGCGGCCATGTTGGAGGTTTTAAGTTCCACAAAGTAGAACATACCTGGTAATTGTAAGTCTAGCTTTATACTTCTACATTGTGGCATGCATTATAAAATGCCAGGCTATTTAAGGGAATGCATTCTACATGCAGGCTTATCAGGATCAAGTGCATTGTGCAAAACACAGACTTGTTGGCCGTATAATGAGCATTGCGACAACAAGCAAATCTAGAGTAAGCTGTCCATAACTGAAACGTGCAGCTACCATGTAGAGTGCATTAACTGCCATGCATAGGAACCAATTCAGCAAGGACTTACTCCTGTAGGGAATCCCTACTATATTGGCCAACAGCATAAGGTCAAACCTAATGCACTTCACTAGTAACCTATGACCAAAACACTCAGAGACATAACTGTCTTCACAGCACATACAAGATAGAAAGATCATTATAACTGCCACACTTAATACATCATAAGAAGATGCAGTAATTATGTGGTCAAAATGCATGAAACTGTTTCGTGCGGGATAGTAATAGCTCTGCGATTGTCTTATTATTGGGAAACAAGTACTCCAGTGGAGCAATTGGCTCTCAGGGTACATAAGTCAAGCAGTCCAAGGCCTCCACAAGAGAGGTGGTGTGGGCTAGGAATCTCAATTTGCAGGCACTCAAAGATATCACTCAATAAATTATTTTACAGTCAGTGCTTATACAAAGGAAAGGTACTTTTATTACACACACTGCTAAATACCACACATTAAATTACAATCATACACATTCAGGTAGATGGAAATACCTTTGGCAACATCCTCATATCACATTACAGCCCTAGTGGGTCTTGAACCCTCAACATCCTAATACCTCCTACCTTTACCAGATACAACATCACAATATATGAGGGTATCATTTTAAATAAAGTGGATCTACTGGCTTTGTCAAGGGGTCACCACATTAATAAGTATAACCACGTTACACGTGGTCACGGTTATATATATGGGTTATCAGTGAATATAAAACAGGCTTACTGGCTATGGCAGAGTGTCACCGCATTAATAAAAGAAACTGTGTCATATATGAACCTTGTAACACCATTGAAATCAATGAAACCAATTTTAATAGTCATCGGAATTTGCTATGATGTCAAATACACAGGGCCTGATTCACAAAGGTAAACGTGGACTTTTATGAAAGTTTACGATTTTTTTGCAAGTCACAGACAAATTTTATTAGTAGTATCTTTATGACTGCCGAGTCTCTGCACTCGTGTTAGAGACTCCACACATAAAAAGATAGACAGTGATAAAGATACTATTTGTAAAATTGATTTGTGAATTGCAAAAAATCTTAAGCTTACATAAAACTGTAATTTTACCTTTGTGAATCAGGTCCTATTTGTCCATCTTCATATTATCAATAATACATTCAGATTCGAAACATATACATGTCTGAGTCTTTCATTTACTTCCTACAGGCCAGATAATGAAGATGAAATGGCTGGGCCCATAAGTTCTAGGCCGTTCTAAAGTCTCACTCTGATGGTTCTTTTTAGCAACATGAAATTGTAGAAGGGAGGAAAATCATTAGAGAAACAAATCAATTAGCCAATAACTCTCCTTGATACATAATAACCCACGGACAACTACTTAAAGGTTAATTAATTTATTACAATGCCAAGATCAACTGGACACAAAGACACCTCAACATGAGAGTATAATAGTATATAGGAATCAGCATAAAGCCAAATCTGTGCATCCAGTTTAGACAATGCACCATAAACAACACAATTAATTCAAGCAGTAGAATACAGAAAATCAGGAAGCATGAGTCCAAATTTCCCTGCACATAGGGTTGGTGAGTAAAAAGCATAAATCTATCCCTAATCTAGCACTAAAGTAACATCCCTAAATACGCATTTTCAGAAAGAAGGGTAAAAGATGTCAGCATGTGGAGTCTCCTTAAGAAATCTCTCCATAATGTAGGCGTCATGAAGCTACAGAAGACAGAGCTCGTTCTAAGATGCTCTCTCTCTGGAAGCAAGAAAAGAGTGGCTGGGTACAGTTCTGAATGTAACTTTCCACGATGTTGACGATGTACCTTCCTTGATACAATTTGTCCTTGGTTCCCATGCCTTCTCCTGTGTGAAGCACAACGACCTTCCTTTATCGACCCAGTCCACATGATTGTAACTTCTTCTCTCCTTGCCCAGCTTACTAAAACAAAGACATTACTTTTCCTAAAGAATGTATTCTCCACCTGCAATGGAAACGTGAGAAAACAGAATCTGCAATGCATGTGAAATTCAACTATAATTTTAATGCAAGAGTTTCCAGGGACTTGCATTTCAGGCCTAAGACTTCAGCTAACATAAGAGAAACATCATATAAGCTTTATGAATTAAAATAACATTAAGGCAATTTCAACTAATACATTTACCTACATGTGAAATGACAAATAATAAGCACATTCAATATGCATATGTGTCAGTTACATACAGTACGAGTTCTTTGTGTTAACGTTTTCTGCTAGTAAAATTTATTTTCTATGTTAATTCTCCTTGACATTTATCCATAAACTAAAGCACGTCACATAATTGCGTTAATACGTTTCACAATTCTAACATCTCATGTTAACAATAATTGCATGATTATATGTGGATGCGTTCTACGAATAGGACACGTTACAATGCAAACATTTACAACACATGCCTTTACAACACAGTTTTTACATCGCAACATCCATTACAACGCATGATTTTACAACGCATGCCATCACAACGCATTTTTAGAAACTACATTTACAACGCATTCCATTACAACGCATACCACTACAACGCATACCATTACAACGCATAATACTTTTAGTGCAACAGTAGGGTAGGTGTTGGATAGTGTAGGGGTAAAAATTACTATTCCCACTCCAGTGAGTGCAACAGTAGGGTAAGTGTTGGATAGTGTAGGGGTAAAAGTTACTATTCCCACTCCAGTGAGTGCAACAGTAGGGAAAGTGTTGGATAGTGTAGGGGTAATGCGTTGTAATGGTATGCGTTTTAGTGACATGCGTTGTAATGGCATGTGTTGTAGTGACATGCGTTGTAATGGCTGCATTGTAATGGCATGCGATGTAAAGGCAGTTGCGTTGAAATGACTGCGTTGTAAATGTAATGTGTTGTAATGACTGCGTTGTAATGGTTGTTTCCCGCGTTCTACACGTGATTATGATGAACCCATACAATTTAAATGAGATTTCTGCTACATCAAAGCCATAGGACCAACCACTAAGTGTCCCTACACTCCAGAGCCTACAAGCAAAAGCTCAGCCCGAGAGTGCTTAAATATGAAGCAAACTTTTCTTGGGGTTATTGATGCAAGGTTGCAGGAGACTTAGAGTTAAGATTTACAGATACAGTACTGGGGGGGCTGCTGCACCTCCTGCAGCCCACCAAACATGCTGGACTAACATTGGTGGTGCCCTTGCACCTCCTTGGGGCCACCATGAGTAAAGGAATAAGCAAATAGAACCCTTGCAGGGAATAATGGGGTGGTCTGTGCTTCGGAAAGTAAATATTAAATGAGCTAGTCGCTCTGATCTATGTTTGCCTTCACTAGAACAACCTCATATTTCTTTTTGTTCATTTTTTTCACTTGGGGACCATGGTCCCTCCTGGGGGACACACAGCCTTCTCCACTAAATTGGGGCAAAGAAGGAGCACCAAGAACCCAGTAACCTCATCAGTTTTCTGTGCAAAGCTCCTGTGCTGAGTGGAAGCAGGCATAATCCTTTTGGGCTCCTGCCGCACGAATGCAACTCTTCTTCTGCTCCCGCTGCAGGAGCAGCCTGTTGTGCTGGGCATGCCTGCTCTCCTCTCCCCAGACACAGGCATGGAGGTGCGGTACCTCTCAGTGAATTTGTCACTGCCTTGGGGATGGGGTCTCCGAGGAATAAACAAAAAGAAAATATCTGCCCTCTTGTTTGTATTGGTCCCTAGGGGGATTTGGACCACCAGATGTGCAAATTAAGCCATGGAAGGGGGCCCTATGGACATCCCCTCCTGAAAAGAGATAACATTAACAATGATACGCCAACTCCCATGCCTTGGCCATCCCAGGTGTTTCTTATTAAGGTACAGCAAAGCACTATGCAGCAATTCTTTTTTCCTTTTTTCAAATGGGTGGAAACCTTTATGGGCTAGGCACCCCACCCTAATCCTGCAATGCCACATTATCCCTCCACATCTGTTCCGAACTTTCTGCACAGCATTCTGGGGCAACCCAACATGGAAACATCACGTTTTCACTGGAAAGAACTCATCTGAAGACCCCTAGCTGACATCACTGCCTGACCCCTTCCCAACAAAACTTCAAAGGCAAGCCCCTACAGTGTTGGCTCCAGAGGTCTGGCACTCCCTATTTGTCCTGGTGCACATGGGCCTTCCCATCCCAGGTGCAGTGTGGCAAGCTATTTATCAGATGCAGATTTTCCCCACATCCCTTTCCTCTACCAGAACTGGGTCAATAATTCATAATTGCTCCATTTGCATGGACTGATTTTAGTTCCCTCTGCTAAGCATCAGAGTTATTAACTTGGCCCAGTAGGGTGGACAACATGCTCAGAATTGTCAAATTTCTCTGGATCAGCTCAAAATCAGACAATTCTTGAAGTCACATAAGATGTGGATATAGTGTGTTGGGAACTTCAAATTCAAACTCGGTATGCAAGTTGTCTTGCTCTGCCACATTGCGTTAACTAATAATAAATGGCCCCATAGGCTTCTGTCAATAACTTTTTAAACCATTCTAAAATAACCAGTTTGGAAACCGATGGAAAGATATTTGGTGTGGAGGTATTCGGTTCTATTTTATGCTCAAATGTTTCATTTTTGTTGAAAAATATTAAATCACTGATTACTGGCATTAAGTATTCTGTTACATACTTTTCCTTTAACAGGGTCAAATGCCATAAGTTAGCCTATTTATTCCTCATTAGTAATGACTTATATGAGGACAAAAGGCTTAGCGGTAATGTCCACTAATCTTCATTATTCTTAGTCCTGCTTGTACCTACTCATACCATTCATTAAGTCCTAGACAGCCCTTCTTGATCCATCTGGGCTTCAACATGGTATTCCAGAAGGATGATTTGATGGCAGTAATGTTTATGGATTCAGGTGGGATAGGCGAGACTGGCTTTTTAGCATATTTTCTCTTTAATTTTCTTTCTCAGTGAGGTTGGATGCATCTCATAATCAGTGAATGGTTATAAAGAACAATTAGGACTAAGAGAAAGGACGATGACTGGTAAGTAACAGGGACACTAGCTCACTGGTTTTTATGCCTCACAACTTTCAAAAATTAACGGTCCTCAATAATCTCTTTCATCACAGTGGGCAATACAAATGCAATTTTTAAAAAACTATTCCAGTTTGCAAAACCTTTTTCCTCATCACTTTCATTATGAAAGCCATTGGCATGCTCAATTAATTTTTTAAGGCACCTCCTGCTTTTTCTTTTTTTGCATTAGTTACCCTTTTAAATCTTTAGAATCATTAAATATAGACATGGATACTTCAAACCTATGGGTGGAGACATTCTCCTCCACCACTTCTATCTTTTCTGTGTAGACATTTCTCCCCTGGAGGAAGTAATCTTTGCATGCAAATACACTGTTTTATAGTAAATGTGGTAGGGATCGGGAGAGTGGTAAAAATGTGGAAAATGGGAAATAATTACTCAAAAATGAGTGGAGGTTAAGGGAATATTTAGAAGGAGTTCAGAAGTGTTAGAAATGGGGGTCTCTAGTTGGCAATGGTTTGCACCTTTGTCCAAGTAGGGACCCTTCTTCCTAGTCAGGGTAAGGGGGTACACTTCTAAAATAATGCCTGCTCACCCCCTTGGTAGCTTGGCACGAGAGACAGGCTTATCTCAGAGGCAGTGTGTAAAGCATTTGTGCATGCACACAGTAACACAGTGAAAACACTACAAATGGACACCACCCCAGTTTAGAAAAATAGCAAATCTTTATCTAAACCAAACAAGACCAAAAACGACAAAAATCCAACATACAGTACTTAGAAATAGGTACTTTGCAAGATAATTTTAAAAATGCAGAAATATCTCAAAAACACAGTTCTTCCGAGTCGATAGCTCCATCTGGGGCTACTGTGATGCTGAAAATGACAGAGTCTAACAGTTCCAGCTGACCGCGTCTGTACGGGTCAGCAGTAGCGTTGACAGACTCATAGACAGTACCTTTCTCGTGGCGTCCGATCCCGTTGGTACGAGTCAGTTGGGGCAACCGTCGCAGTTGCGATGTGAAGTGAAGCAGTGCAGAGGGCGGTGCCCGCAGGGCGCGGTGCAGGCAGCAGCTCGGTGACAGTCGCCCAAAGGCATCGGTGAGACCAGGGCTGCGATGCGCAGTGAGGCGGTGCTCAATGCAATGCTGGCAGGTCACAGTGCAGGTGACGGAACCAATCAATGTTCCAGCGGGCAGCGACGGTGTCGGTGAAGTCTGGGCAGCAGAGTGAAGTGACCTTGATCGTGAGGCCTGCCCTCTGTAGGGCCTTCAACACTTCCCAGAGGTGACGCAGATGTTCCTCCCAAGTGGCACTGAACACTGCAATGTCATCCAGGAAGGCTGCACTGAAATCCTCCAGCCCGACCAACACCTGATTGGCCAACCTCTGAAAGGTGGCAGGGGCATTCTTCAACCCGAAGGACATCACCCGGAACAGGTAGTGCCCCTCTGGTGTTGAGAAAGTAGACCTCTCCTTTGCCCCATCATTTAAGGCACTCTGCCAGTACCCAGACGTTAAGTTAAATGTACTGAGGTACTTGGCAGCTCCCAACCGATCTATGAGCTCATCAGCTCTGGGGATGGGGTGCGCGTAAGTCCTCGTGACTGAATTGAGCCCTTGGTAGTCCACACAAAACCGGAGTTCTGGCATGGCACCGGGTGCGGCAACCTTTGGGACCAAGACCACTGGGCTGGCCCAAGGGCTGTTGGAGGGCTCAATGACCCCTAGAGCTAACATCTTGGAAACTTCCTCCTTGATGCTAGCTTTGACCTTGTCAGTTAATCTGTAAATTTTGTGTTTTACAGGAGGACTGTCACCAGTGTCCACATCATGGACACACCACTGAGTGACAACAGGGGTCAGGGAGAACAGAGCAGCAAACTGTCCCAACAGTTGGCGGCAGTCACTCTGCTGTTCAGGCATCAGGGCGGAGAAGAGGATTGCACCGTCCACTGACACATCGTGCACCTTAGCAGACAGGAGGTCAGGGAGAGGCTCAGTCTTCTCTTCCATTCCATCATCTGTCGCTAGTACCATGCCCACTTCGGACCTCTCCAAGTGGGGCTTGAGGCAGTTCACATGTAGGACACGCAAAGGGTTCCTGGGAGACTGCAAGTCCACCAGATAGGTGACTTTACTCTTGCGCTCCACCACCTCAAAAGGCCCAGTCCAGATGTCCTGGAGTGCACAAGGCTCCACTGGGGCCATGATCCACACTTTCTGGCCAGGCTGAAACTCGATTGGAGTGGCATTCTGATTGTACCACCGCTTCATCTCTTCCTGGCTGACTTCCATATTCACCTGAGCGAGTTGTCTGAGGTGCTTAGTCTGGTTCCTGAAGGCCAGCATGTAGCTATATACATCCTGGAAAGACTTACTGGGAGCTTTCTCCCAGCCTTCTTTGACCAGACTCAGATGTCCTCTTCCAGGATGCCCATACAGGAGTTCAAAGGGACTGAACCCTAAGGACTTCTGCCGTACCTCCCTGTAAGCAAACAACAGGCAAGGTAAGAGGACGTCTCACTTACGCCTCATTTGTTTGCAAGACCCATAATCATGCCCTTCAGGGTCCAGTTGAATATCTCAACCAGCCCATTACCTTGGGGGTGGTAAGGAGTGGTGAACTTGTAGGTAACACCTCACTCCTGCCACAGGGACTTCATATACTTGGATATGAATTTGGTACCCCGGTCGGATACCACCTCTCTGGGGAACCCTACATGGGAGAAGATCCCCATCAACGCTCGACCCACCATGGGGGCCATCACAGTCCGGAGAGGGATAGCCTTGGGGTACCGGGTGGCATGGTCCACCAAGACCAGGATGAACATAACATAACATAACATAACATGTGTATTTGTAATGCGCACGTTCACCCGGAGCCATCTTGGCGCCGAATAACAGATGTTTATTGTTACCCAACTCAATTGTACTAATTTTATCGACCTTAGATGGATGAAAGGCTGAGTAGACCTGCCGGGATTTCAACCTGTGACCATGAGGTTGAACACTGGCCCCTGCAGTGGATGCATTAGTCCACTGAGCCACCAAACCCAGCCCATGTTGCCCATGGCTGTCTTGGGGTCCAGTGGCCCCACAATGTTGATGCCCACCCTCTCAACGGGGATGCTGATGACAGGGAAAGGTTGGGGAGGAGACTTGCACTTCCTTCCACTCTTACTACGTCCCTGGCACATTTGGCAAGTCCTACAGTGAGTGTCAGAATCCTTGTGCATTCGGTACCAGTGAACGTGGGTGTCAAGCCTTTCAAAGGTCTTGTCCTGCCCCAAATGCCCAGCCAAAGGTACATCATGAGCCATACCCAGTAGGAAGGCTCTGAAGCACTGGGGTACCACCAGCACACAGGCTGACCCAGGCTCAGCAACCTTAGGCTCACTATACAGGAGACCATTCTCCCAGTAAATCCAGTGTGACCCAGACTGATCACCTGCTGCCTGGCTTGCAGACTGCTGCCGCAAACCAAAAAGAGAGGGGCATTCCTGCTGATCCTGGCAGAATTCCTCCCTGGAGGGGCCCCCTTCCTACTGCCAATGGGTCAGCTCTGGCAGGTCCTCCAGTTCAGCCACTTGTTCCTCTGTAGGCTCCAGGGCATTCCCCTCAAGGTCTGCCTCCTCCTGGACCATGGGAACTTTGGGGGCCGGTTTCCCATGCCCCCTGCTTCTTCTCTTTTCGGCAGGTACCTGGGCCATTCTTCCAGGCTCCAGGTCCTCTTGATTGCCCTTACCGGCTGCCATAGACCAAGTGGTTACGCATGCCCACTCAGGCAGACCCAACATCTCCAAATGAGACCTGTGTTCCACCTTCTCCCAAGGTGAACTCTCCAGGTCATTACCTAGCAGACAATCTACAGGAATGGCTGGTCTCACAGCTACTTTCAAGGTACCTGAGATGACCCCCACTCAAATGGAACCTGTGCCACTTTGCAGAGGCACTCTGTGTTGTCAGCTACAACTACTGGGTAAAGTACGTTGGGGACCACCTGCTCTTCAGACACTAGCCGACAACTGACAGTTGTAACACTGGCTCCAGTGCCTCTCAGATCCTGCACCCTATGGCCATGTATGGTCACCCACTGCCTGTATTTCTTAGTGTTAGCAGGCAGGTGGGTCCTTGGGATCATCTCACTGTCTCCTAGGGAGACAAGGGTCAATTCTGCTGGCTCCCACCCCTCCTGGGAACCTAACTCCTCTCCCAGGGCTACACTAGTCAAACCACGGGGCGGTACACCAGCGGGTGCAGTGCTTGCTTTGGGACACTTTGGATCCCCAATGAAGTGACCCACCTAACCACAGGCAAAACATTTGCAGGGACCCTTCTGTGCAGGCTTACCTGAAGAGACCCACTGTTTCTTACCACCGGGGGCTGGGAATCTTTCCCTTGTTGCCCTTGGGAATCACTTTAGGGCCCTTCTTGGAACTCCTTTTGCTTACCCTTGTCCCCCCCAGTCTTCCACTGGGGACCCTGCCCGCCCTTGGCTGAGTCTCCCACATGCCCTTTGTGGGCCCTGGTACAGACCCAGCGGTCTGCCTCCACAGCAAGCTTCCTGGGGTCAGTCAGCTTACTGTCAATCAAATACTGGTGCTCTGGAAAACAATTAGCAGACAAGTGCTCCCATGCCATCAAATCACAGAGCCCCAGAAAGTCATTTGCCTGGCTATGCTTCACCCAACCATCTAGTGCTCTGCAAAAATAGGAGACATACTCCACCCAAGTGTTTGATTCAAGCTTCTTACAGGCCCTAAATTTCTGCCTATACAGTTTTGGGGTCGAGCCATATCTCCTGATTAAGGATTCCTTCATAGGAGCATAAGACATCTTCTCCTCCTCTGGTAAGGCTAGCAAAGTGTCCCTCCCTTCTGCCATGAAGCGGCTCCACAACCCCGCTTCCCAGTCTCTCTCAGGGACTCTGTGGGACCTCAATGCTACCTCATACCCCTTGAACCACTGACCAATGTAATCACTCTTGACATAATCTTTAATCAACTCTTTGGGGATGTACACACACCCTTCTCCAGGCACTGATGACAAGCTGCCACCATTGGAACTGGACGCCACACTCTTGGCCTATAAGGCCAGCTCCTTCAAACCTCTCTCATGCTCTAATAGCATCCTCTTTTCTTCTAGGATCAGTTTCTGCCTTTCTAACTCCAACTCCTTATCCTCTTTTCCCAACCTGAGCTTTGTAAGCTCCAACTCATGCACTCTGTTTCTCTCGATGTGCTCCAGCTCCTCTGGAGACAGCCCCTTTGAAGACATACTGCTGCCCTCTCTAGAAGGTACTCTCCCCGCTGTCAGACCCAACAGCCTGTCCTGCTGCCCATCCAAATTCTCTGCTTCCACCATAGAATCCTCATCCTGCCCACTGGCATTTCTTGATTCCAAACAGACCCTCAGCGCCTTTTGGTATTCCTCTTTTCTAGTGAGGCCTCTTACAGAGAGCTGAAATGTCTTGCATTTGGCTTTTAGATTTGAGATACAGTGTAGGTTTCCACCCAATCTTCTTCAAACTCAATATCCACAGATGCAATAGATACTGGCTTGGTCATGGTGAAAATTGGCAGTTCTCAAGTTGCAGAAAATTCCAAAAAGAAAAAGTATGTGGTTGTGTAATGGTCTGCACTCTACTAGTAGTGTACACCAATCACTGTATGTAAGGCACAAATGCAAGTCCAGATCCTCACCCTGACCACCAATGTTAGAAATGGGGGTCTCTGGTTGGCAATGGTTTGCACCTTTGTCCAAGTAGGGACCCTTCTTCCTAGTCAGGGTAAGGGGGATACACTTCTAAAACAACCCCTGCTCACCCCCTTGGTAGCTTGGCACGAGCAGACAGGTTTATCTCAGAGGCAGTGTGTAAAGCATTTGTGCATGCATACAGTAACACAGTGAAAACACTACAAATGGACACCACACCAGTTTAGAAAAATAGCAAATCTTGATCTAAACCAAACGACCAAAAAACGACAAAAATCCAACATACAGTACTTAGAAATAGGTACATTGCAAGATAACCTTAAAATTGCAGAAATATCTAAAAAACACAGTTCTTCCGAGCTGGCTACGGTGTCAGTGAAGTCTGGGCAGCAGAGTGAAGTGAGGCGGTGCGGAGTGCGGTGCCCACAGGATGCGGTGCAAGCAGCGGCTTGGAGACGGTCATCCAAACGGCGTCGGTGAGACCAGGGTTGCAGTTCGAAGTGCTGCGGTGCCTTCTGCTGTACCTGCAGGACACGAAGCCAGCGACTGATTCATTGACGGCTCTTCTCCTCTGTGGCAACTGAAATCCGTGGTTCCAGATACTGTGCCCAGAGGGATGGTGGTGTTTGCTATTCCTGAGACTTCTTGAACAGGGGGCAAGCTCTACTTCCAAGCCCTTGGAGACACTCTTCAAGCAGGATACACACACAGTTCCTCTCCTCGGCAGAAACAGCTACTGCATGCCAATCTCAGACAGCACACAACAAAGGAGCAGTACTTCTCCGTCAGCCTTCCTAGCTCTTCTGCTTGGCAGAGGGTCCTCTTGAGTCCGGAGTTAATCTAAAAGTCTGAGGTCAGGGCCCAAATTTTTATAGTCAAAATTCCTTTGTTCTCTTGTGGCAGAGAGTGTCTGTGCTCAGCAAAAATTAGTTCTGTCCTCTCTGGCCCAGCTTCCTGGCAGGAGGTGGAGACAGCATTGTCCACGGCAGACCAGGCCCATTCAGGTGTAAAGGAAATCTCCTACCCCTACCCTAATTGCAGCCCAGGTCTATTCAGCCCAGCTCTGACTCACCCTGGACAGGCAGGACACACTCACACCCCCCCCCCAAGTGGCTGTCTGAACAGAATGCACGTCACTCCAAAGCCAGTCAGTCAATACACAAACCTAGCAGAGGCACACTGGATGGCTAAGCAAGAAAATACCAACTTTCTAAAAGGAGTAATATAAAAATAATCCTTACTAAAAGATGCATGTTTATATTCTGAGTTCAGGCATACCAAACTCCACTTTCCTATCTTGTTTCTATGGGCAGTTATACTTATAAGTTGTTATAAGTAATATTGCCCATTTTATCCTATGGGACAGATAGCCTTTCAATAGTGAAAAACGAATTTCCCTGTATTTCACTATCAGGACATGTTACACACACCAACAAATGTCCTACCTTTTATAGACACTGCACCCTGCCCACAGGGGTACCTTGGGCCTACCTTAGGGGTAACTCACATGTCAGAAAAGGGAAGGTTAGGGTCTGGCAAGTGGTTGACATGGCAGTACTAAACTACAAACAGAAATTGCAATGGCAGGTCTGAGAACCTTTTGCAAGGCTGTGTGTGCAGGTGGCACAATCTGTGCAGCAGGCGCACTAGCAGCATTTGATTTACAGGCCCTGGGCACACACAGTTCACTGTACTAGGGACTTAGTAGTAAATCAAATAAGCCAATTATGGAAACACTAATCCATGACAACATTTACAGAGGGAGTAGTTGCACTTTAGCACTGAACCGAAGTGGCAAAGTCCAACACACAGCAAAAATACATGAGGCAGAGGCAAAAATACCGGGGAAACCCATGCCATCAATGTGAGGTTTAACAGGGAGGAAATGTTAATACAAAACACCAGTAGCGGCTCCTCGAGGGAGTGGTGCGGGGCGGTGGGGCGGGGGAGGGTCAGGGTGGGGGGTAGTAAATTCCGGAATTGGGCCGAACGGAGTTGAGTAAAGAAATAAATAAACAAAACAAACTACATTGCGCGCTGCATCGCCGATTTGGCGTTGCAGCGCGCGCAATGTCATTCGTTTTGTTTATTTATTTCTTTACTCAACTTTGTTCGGCCCAATTCCGGAGTTTACTACCCCCCACCCTGCCCCTCCCCCACCCCGCCCCACCGCCCGCAGCACTCCCTCGAGGAGCCACTACTGCAAAACTCACCCACAAAAGAGAAAGACCATCGAAATTCACAAAATACATTTCTAAAGTTACTACAGTCATTGGGGCATATTAGCAAGAAGAGGCGATAATCATCGCTAACCCTGCTTAGCGTGATTTTTTTATCGTCGGCTATCGCTGGAATATATCGCCACGCTAACGCTGTATTAGCAACGATTAGCGCTGTGGCGATGAATATTCCAGCGATAGCGGGGGAAATGGGCCAACATCGCTGAAAAACCTGCGATGTTCCATGGAGAAGGGAGAACACCTTGCTGATACGACCCTGTGGTCGTATCAGCATAATCCACCCCCATGTTAGGTATGGCTAACACCTGCTAATTGCAGGTGTTAAATAAATGGCGATGACCCCGGTTAGCGCGAATTTTCACGTCGCTAACTGGAGCCATGGCCACCTTGCTAATAGGCGATAGGCCTGTTAGCGAGTGTTTCCCAGGTTTGCTCGTCGGGAACGCCCACTTTGCATGTCATTAGCGATAAATATCGCTAACATGCAAAGCGGTAAAAAAATGGGCGCTAATGCCCGCAAACTGTCGCTAACTGCTGTTAGAGACAGTTTGCTGATAGGGCGATATAAATATTGCCGCTTTAGCGGCAAAAAGTGCCGCTAAAGCGGCGATAGTGCCCTTGCTAATATGCCCCATTGTTTTTTAAACAGGCCTTATTGTACTCCAGCCCAGTATTGGAGTCAAGTCCTGCAGAGAAATCAATCGAGGCACATTAATTAGATACATAGTCAAGGTTATTACATTTAAAATTAAAATAAAAATCTTAGTGAGAGTGTTTATGTTTTTAACTATTCTTAAAAATGGAATATGTATACATGTAATTATTATATTTAAATTGTTTTATTATTCAAATACATTGGAATTATTGTGCTGTAACTTTTTATTTTATTAGTTCCAGTTTAACATAAATTATTTTAATGTATGTTTCTTTTATATTTTTAAATGAAAATATGTTTCAATTTTTTAAAATAAATGTATTAAATTTCTCTGCACTTTTCGTTCCTGTTATGGAAGATTTCCAGCAAGAGATCAAAAGATATTTATATTAATTTTACACTTGTAAACGTATTCTTAGGAGAACACCTCATCAATGGAGTCATGTACTCTACACCAAAGTGTATATCTTCACTTAGAGCTGATGAATAGAAAAAAGGTGGAGAATGAAATCTAGGTCTAGGAGTATATCTACATGTGAGTAGATCTACAAGTGTAAAATTATCTTTGTTATTTGTATCCATGACACCTATTTGTACGTCCAAAATAGGTAATTAAATTGATGTCGTGAATATAGGGGCATATTAGCAAGGGCACTATCGCCGCTTTAGCGGCACTTTTTGCCGCTAAAGCGGCGATATTCTTATCGCCCTATCAGCAAACTGTCTCTAACAGCAGTTAGAGACAGTTTTGGGCATTAGCGCCCGATGTTTTTACCGCTTTGCATGTCAGCGATATTTATCGCTAATGACATGCAAAGTGGGCGTTCCGACGAACAAACCTGGGAAACACCCGCTAACAGGCCTATCGCCTATTAGCAAGGTGGCCATGGCCCCAGTTAGCGACGTGAAAAGTCGCGCTAACCGGAGTCATCGCCATTTATTTAACACCTGCAATTAGCAGGTGTTAGCCATATCTAACATGGGGGGTGGATTATGCTGATACGACCACAGGGTCGTATCAGCAAGGTTATCGCTGTTTTCCATGAAACATCGCTGGAAAACCAGCGATGTTTCATGGAAAACACCGCTATGGCTGGAATAATTATCGCCATAGCGCTAAATGTCGCTAATACAGCGTTAGCATGGCAAATTATTCCGACGATAGCCGGCGATAAAAAAGTGCTCGCTAAACACGCTTTGCGATGTTTAGCGCACTTTTTAGATAATATGCCCCATAGCTTTGTGCTTGATAGCATCAATGTACAGCCTACCAGTTGCAAAAAAAATAAAGAAAAAGCACATTGTGATCTCGCATTGTACCATGGATGCCATTGAAAAGAAGTATAACAAATGTTGTACATAAATAGTGCTTATCTTCTTTTCTGTGAAATTATCTAATAGGTTTTTCCCACAAGATGGGGGAAATCGTGCTTTCTTTCTACTACTGAGCTTGAATAGCTCACGATTTGTATTACAAATCACTTTGAATATATTGTCTCAGAATGTTCAGTATTTGCAAACCCGAAAATGGATATTACTTTTGGACAGATTTACGCTAGACCCACAATACATATATTTTTTTTGTGTACAAAGGAAATGGGAAGCTCCCAATTAACGTGTGAATTCTAAGGTGTGCAGCAGGCTCAAGAGTGCTAGAGATCTGTGGCTACCTTGGGAAACTCATTAGCTTTGGGTCATTAGGTAACAGTAAAGCAAATTTGTTAAACGCGCATTCAGTAATAGTATCTGCTTGGAAATTGCATTCAACTGGAATTTTGCAAACATCTGCCAGAATGAGAAATGTTCTTCACCAACAATGAGATTAAAGTTGAAATGCTACAATAAAACATTAGCGTGTTTCCAAAACAAAGGCTCAGGAGTTGGACCAATTGAAGCATATTTACATGTCTTTGGATTTGGTGCGTTGACTTCCCCCTTGCATTTACTTGATGTAAAAGCACGTGAAAATATGCTATGGGAAACACCTACAACATAAAAGACAGAGACAAAAACATTAGCAAGAGAAAGGTTTGTGATAAACAATAATTTTTTGTATTAAAACACCCATTAATAAGATATATTTTGAGGCCACGTATTTTTTGGGAGAAACAGGAAATAAATCAGCACAATTCAATGCTATAAATCAATCTAACATAAAAAAAGTGTTCATTTGAAAACAAAACAATATAGGGGCATATTAGCAAGACCCACGTTAAAATTATCGCCGTTTTAGCGGCAGGAAACTGCCGCTAAAACGGCGATAATGGGCTTGCTAATATGCGTTATGGAATTCCAATAGAAGCCCAGGTTAGATGTCCTGCACATCTAACCTGGGCTTCTATTGGAATTCTATAACGCATATTAGCAAGCCCAGTTTCCTGCCGCTGAAACGGCGATAATTTTAACGTGGGTCTTGCTAAAATGCCCCATAGTTTTCAGCTTTGAAAAAAAAACATTTTAGCCGGAGTTTTCTCCCATTTTCTAATTCTGATATGGCGAAATGAGCAGGGACATGAACTAGAAGCCACTGACTGTATTAAATGGGGGGTCCTTTAATATTTCTAAACTTTGGATGCAACAGGCGACATCAGAGGTGCATGGAAATACTTGGAGCAGCATGAACAGGGAGAAGAATGCACCAGGAGCTAGACAGTTGCAAAGGGTTCTTTTCACGAATAATCAGGTGTGTGTTTTACAATATTAGTACATTCCACACTTGTGGCAGTGATTTTAGGGGCATATTTATGACTTTTGTGGCACAGGCACCTTGCTGTGCCTACTTGTGTCACAGGGAAAGGGCAGGAATGTACCATAATTTATCAAATAGGGCACATTCCTATCCTTTTCCCTTGCACTGGCGCCGTTTTGGCAGCCTAGCACTAACGCAGGCACCCTTGCCTTGCACCATGGTGCAAGGGTGCCTGCATTCCATGAAGAAGGGGCACCTTCCTGCACAAAAGCAATCCTGAGAGGCTTTTTTCTCTTTCTATGTGTGCTGCAGAATGAGAAATAGAAAGAGGAAAAAACAAAATATGTTTATTTCTCCTTGTTACACCTCAACTGGGGAGGCGTGGGTTTTTGGCACATCCCAGGTCTACCACTTCTGGTAAATCTCGGAATGTGTCAAAATCCATGGATGTTGCATGGGAACACCCACACAACGACCATGGAAATGCCTCCCTGGCACAGAGTAATGCAACACTGCGATTTCTGCTGCATTGCATTACTCAAGATTTATGAAGTCACGCAGGGCCATGCAAAGTGGCCTTGCGTGGCTTTATAAATCTCATTTTACATTTTGCATCACTCTTGCACCACATTGCGTAGGGCAAGATCGACGCAAAGGGACTCATAAATATGCCCTTTAGTCCCCATAAATGATTTTATGTCTTTTTGAGTTCCTGGCATCCGTAAAAAGGCAAATTCATCTAAAACGTCCAAATTTACCTTTATAGTAAGATCAGTAGTGCTTTTATATTTACATTTAAATATAAATGAAACTTGTTAACACGTGTGAAATATATTTAAGAGTAAATGAACCATTTTAAAGACACAACATGTTATTCTAAAATGATCTCTTCACAAAGTATGTGTTAAGCCTGCGAAAGCCACCTTATCTTAAAAGATATTTTGCTGGGATCAAATCTCAAGAAGTAATTTTCACTGTGATCTGTTCCCAGGGATGCGTTGCTGAATTAGTAAACTTCTTTTTTATTTCAACATATACCTGTCAAGCCCTTTGTGAAGTGTATTTTGCTTTCTGATGACAGCTGAGACAGTGTATCTTGAGTAACATGCCTGTGAAGAAAGTGAGCAAATATAAAAACGGACACTATCCCTTACATAAGTGTCCTACACTTCATATTTTCTATTATCCTAAAAATAAATAGTAAAAATCAAGAAAAAAGGATGAAATCTAGAGGTAGAAATAGGCCTTCATTCCAATTTCCATAGTAATGGGTACACAGTAAAATTGCATGTGATTTTACCTGCAGTAAATCCACGCATGGGGTTTAACACATACATTTACCGCCTGCTCTGAGTAGATGATAAATGTATGCTGGGATATTTCGGTTAGGTTGCTGATGAGATGTGATGGCTGAAGTAGGAGAGGGAATGGTAAGCTGTTCCTATTTCAGGAACAAAGGAATGCAGCTCGATTGCTTCTGAAGCCAAACTCTCATGTGATTTTACTGTGCCGAATTACGGCACAATAAAATTTGGTTTCATTTTCTCACACCTGGAACACCAGGGGGCTCATTTAGAGTTTGGCAGAGAATAGCGACAGAGTACCTCTCCGGCAAACTCTCTAGTTGCCCGCGGACCATGAGGTTGTCAATGACCAAGTCTACTTAAGCTCCATTTCCAACATTCTCCTCTGAAGGCCAAACTGAGTATGGGAAATCAGAGTTAAGCCATCCAACTGTCCACTAAATTAGAGCAGGCGGTCAGGTGTTTTTTTTTTTTCTGCCTGTCACCGCCAGGTAAAACCAGTGCTGAGTGACAGTAAAAATAAACAAAATGAGAACCCCCACTATGGGAAAATTGTCTCATGATGTGGCCGTCATACATTTTGCATTTTTCATATGCAAACTCCTGCTTTGGGATTTTGAAAACTGTAAAACTTTGGAAAAGCTTGAGAGTCATCCATCAAACATTTTCAAAATTGACTGGACCTGCCATGACGGTGGGTCATGCCGATGAACAGAGATGTCTGTGAGGCTGACAGACATCTCCAAATTTGGTGGATGGGATGTCTGTCAGGGCAAAAGAGAAGAGTACTGTGCTAAACTTTAGATCAGTCCGCAGGTGTGGAAAAACTCATGATCTTGGAATCAGGTGGAGTGAAACGCCATGAGTTAATTCCCACAGACTAACTCCTAATAACAGCAATAATAGAACAAATGTTTAGGCAGGTAGAAAGCTGTTATTTCTGTATGATTTTGGAACAAACAGAAAACCAGTTCAATTGAGTGGCTGATTCAAGACATCTTGGCAAATATGGTGAAATGGATGGTTACTTACTCACTTTACTGAAAGGTATTTCTACCATGTTCAGAAAATGTCCAGAAAAATAGGGTCTTGTTTCTGAAAATAATGCTTCCATTGGCCATTTCTGAATGTAAGTTGTAACTTTTTAGCAGCATGCCTCTGTATTGTTTGTAGAAATATTTGTAATGCTCTGGTACAGAAAGATTTTTGGATACCTGTTTGGCTCACGGACCACAATAATTTATGTTGGAAAGTGGTTTATTAGTAGTGCTAAGTAGGGATTTACCACTAGCAATAAGGCCACAGTCACAATAAAAGGTCCAGTCGAGGTCTCAATAAATTATTCCCTTGCTCGACCCTTGGTAGCAGGCAACGAGCAGGCAGGCTTAACTTAGGAGACAGGTGTGTAAAGCATTTAAAAACACCAATACATTAAATAAGTAAGACACAACAGAATAAAAATTCAACTCCAATTCATAAAAGTAGATTATAATTGTATGAACAAATAGACATCAGAATGACAAAAATGCAATATAGGGAACCAGGAATATGAATATTTAAAGATTAAAATAAAAACTAGTGTTTAGAAGCAAATAGCTCTCAAACAGTTAAAAAAAAAGGTCATGCTGGACCAGGACAAGGTCAAGAGTTCTTTACTCTCACTTCCAGAAATGTTTCTTGATGCAGGAAAGTGGTACACAGCACAAGCCAAGGGTTTAGATGCTCAGGTTTGCCTCTTGGGGTCTGGGACTACATCTCCCACAATGCACCTTGTCAACTTATGGAGCTTTTTATAAACGTTGCTCCAAACTTCTGGAACTTCTTCCAGAAGGTCTCCCTGAGGGTTCAAACTGTCTGCAACACCAATCCAGGGGTCTAGAAGCTCTGAGATGATCCTTGGTTTGTTGGGACTACAATTCTCACAATCCACCAGGCCAAATCCTTAAAAATCAACTGGATGTACTCCAGGCTAGAAAAGGAAGTTCTATAACTTATTTTCTGCAATAGTTATTATAAATCTAACAGCGGCAAGCTGTTGGATCTATCATAACTATAATTTTAAGTTCTTAAATTAAGTTTCTATTTCACACCTTTCAATATTTATACTTATAGAAAATATTCCCATGTTAGCCTATAGAGCGAGTTTTTTACAATGGGAAACATGAAATTTCTGGTTTTTCCCTCACCAGGGCTCATAAAACACCTTCTAGAATATCCCTGCTTTTAGTTATAAGGCAGCCTACCCCTGGAGCCACTAGGGGAGACCTAAGGGGTGACTTATATGTAAAAATAGGGTAGTTTACTACTTTGAAAGTACCTTTAAATCCAAAGTCGAATTTGCATATAATTTCAATTTAAAAGCAGCCTGCAAGGCTGGATTTTAAAATGACAGTAGGCACCACAGTAGTGAACACTTAAGTGCACTGAATCTACTGGGCCTCTAAACCCACATGCCCTACAATATACTAGGGAGTTACAAGTAGGTTGTGAGAACCACTTGTAATTATTCCAAATTACCATGTAATCAGAGTACAGGCCCTGGGTCTGGTTAGCAGAGCCAAGAGGGTAGTCAGAATTAGAAAACCAGCACCTAGTAGTCAAAATGGGGTCAAAACGTGAGGGGGCCCTGCAAACATGTTCTGATTTTTCATAATTGAGTTGAGAGAAGATTATAAGTATGTTTCACTAACATCATAAATGATGCAGTAGTAACATGGAAGAGACCTGCTGGCAGAATATTTCTGAGAATTTGTCAGGATAATATCTTGACATTGAAATCAACACAGCCAAGACACATTACAGAAGTAGGAAGAATTTAAAAGAAATAATCATGGACATGAATTTCGCTGAACTACTGTAGTAATTTGTGTTGCTTTTCTACAACCAAGGGGGGCTGGAAAGACCTTTGGTGCATCCCCAACCAAACAATCATTCAAGGTTAAGTTTCTCTACGTCGGAAACAAAGGGATCATTGCCTTTGGTCCGGCTACAAATATCTACCTCTATTTATTACAGCTCGACGTGGATGGTGACAGTAGAAGATGCTTGGTAGATGAGTTGTGCGGAATCTAGACCACCTAACACTGTTTACAAGCTGTGATTAAGTGGCTTGAAAAGAGATACTCTCAAGGTGGTCAGCCGCTTGTTATATCTGTAGTTCTATATAGCACTGATCTGCATAGTGACAATATTTAAAATAATTTTGTCTTCCTCAGTAAAAAAAATGCACAGCACAGGAAGGAACTTCTTATTCTCTCACAGTAGCAGACATTTAATTGTGTTATAGCAGTGAAAATACATGTGGACAAATGACAGGAGAGAAATGGTACAAATAAACAAATGTTAACGCCGGATTCCACTGTATAACTTACTCGGAACCCTCGGCCGACTGGACCTTTATTACCTGCTGAAAAGTGTAAAGGGGAGAAACAATACTTTCTTTCCAATCTTGACATAAACAATTTAATTCTCGGAAAAGACCACTGACTCCGAATTCCAAGTTTAGGGGTTTATTACAACACCAAAAATAACTGAACATACAGGCACCTCAGAACGAGGTTGTAAAAATACAAAGGCAATAATACAAAATCCATCCTATGCACCAATCTAATTCGATATAGCATAAAGAGAATGAGCAATTCTAGTAACACAAGGCAAGCAATGATTGCACCAACATCTATATTAGCCTTCATTAAACCTATAAAGAAATCCGTTAGTCTATCCCTACTCTATTCGAAAGGGGCATCCCTACTTAACTTCTACTCAAGCGAGATCATGAAAAAGGTGTCAGTCCGTGATGACTTCCTCAGAAGTGCACTCACGTTGTAAAAGACCGTCTAAGTCTCCATCCTAAGAATTGATCCCTTCCTTTACTCTCTTCGCTCTTCTATCTCTCCTCAATCAGCTCCTGCTCAATCTGTCCTCTCTGCTGATGGACCCATCTCTGCTGACTGCCGCCTCCTCCCTCGGGGCACTGTCCCTAATACAAAATGGACCTTCCATAGGCCCGCCCAGGTAACACCTCTCCTCGCCAAACACCTCGTCTAGGTAGTTTTCCATTAAAAGTTGAACTCGGTCCAACGACAGTTGAAGTGCCCTTGAGTCCCAGGCTTCTTCAGCGCAGTTCTCAATTATCGGCATTCCTGGAGACTTTGTAGCGGATCTCCCCCATACCTAACTCCTAAAACAAAAGCATTATTCTAACTAACGAAGACGATGTCCTTGCACCTGCAACGAATGTATGAGAACGAAACAACCCTGCACGCAGATGAATTTCGCTGACCATTTCTAAATGAGAGCCTCACCAGGGGAAAATATATTTCGGGCCTACATAAACCAGCTAACATAAGGAACGAATAGGCCTTCTTAACGCGAAGGAGCAGACACTCCATCTAGGCCTTTAACATCATTTTAAACACATTTAAAATGTTACATCTGTAAGCACTACATTTCATCACGGTTAAACACATTTAATCATCTATGCGTGTGCAACTTCAACATAATGCACGTTTAAATCTACTGCGTTACATTTCATAGCTACTTCATTAAACAATTACAATGCACATTCAAAGTTACATAATTCCTTCTAAATACCACTTTACGGTTCTTGAATGGCAAACTTATCGTAATATTTCATTTACCACTGATTATTACATCACAAATTCTAACTAAGATTAACGCACACCTACGAATATATGTGGGTACAGACTACCTATGAATATGAGGTACCACTACAATTTTCAGAATATCTTTGCGCTCTATCAGTTCCCCCCTCTGATGACTAGTGTCATCAACAAAATCACATTTCCCTGGAGAAAGAACCGACCTAAACAGAGCTCGTAGCCATTCTTTCCTGTCGGAACCTTTCCAAATTCTTGATATTCTCATAATGACTGTCCTGCAGTCTAGTCATCCTTACTTCTCTTGCCCTAAGGGACCTTTCGGCCTGATTCGCCTGGTACCACTTATAAGCCCTCACAAAACCCCATAGGCAAATCACACAGACCACAATTATAAGGATAGGTCTCAAAATGTAGCCAAGTATACCTTTTCCCAAGCTCGCAAACCAACTCCCCACTTTACCAAATCCCTTTCCAACTTTCTCCCAAACACTCTCTTCGGTCAGATCCTGAATCTCATGATGAATCTCAGTGATGTTACTTATATACTTCTTCAGATCTTTACTATTATCTGGTATATAAGTACAGCACTCTTGCACTTTCAGAATTTTACAGACTCCGCCCTCTTTTGCCAATAAGACATCTAAAGCAAGACGGTTCTGCATCACCATTGTCCTTATCAACAACATCTCTCCATCCACGAGCAATAGTGATTTAGCTGTATTCGTCGACAATTTGTCCACAACAGTCGCCAGATTTCTAATCTTCACATCATTCAAAATCACTCCTTGACCTGGTATTACAGCTCCAAAAATGTCTCCAATCACTCCTCCTGCACTTGCATCTCTCCTTACCCTAGAATGGATTCCTCCCTCGAGAAGTCCTAGCTCCTCCTCATGAAAATCTTGGAAAAAACGGCTGCCAGGTAACAAGTACCATACCAGTTGGCAGGCAATCTCACATAAGCATTTTTCCCACACACAAAGTATACTGTTGGCACCACTTGTACCGGACCCTGCAAAAAGTTCTTTGCTGACTCTTCCATGGTGAAAACGTGATCACACGCACTCTGTCCCACGTAAACCTTATCATAATAGGTCTGGACACGTTTCACACATAGCTTTCCTTTCTGCACCAGATCTAATGCTATAGGGCCATAGCTCCCTTTTGCTTTGTGAGCTAACTCCTCCTTCGTCCAATCCAATGGACTTTCTCCAGTGTTACGTGTTTGTGTCAGTTGTCTACATCTATCCTCCACCTGGTCTACAAACTTCTTTTCTATCTCTGTTAGTGAACAAGTTAAGTTATGTCTATGTGCGTAAGCTGTATCTAGTGATACGGTCGGTATGAAATACTTCCCAATTCTATCTTCTTGCTTGTAATAATCATACTTGTTCAGGTGCTTATATGCTGGAACCTCTGAAAGCACCGCGTCATAATTGGAAAAGAAGTATTCATAATGACCCTCCCGTAAAACATGCTAAGCAACAAACTACATGAAATCCCATAAGTCAACGGAAGATGATGATATCTAATACCCTCATCCACTGACGCAGGCAATTGCATACACACATAACAATCACTCACATCCATCGTTTCGATGTACTCATATAGCAGCTTGGCATACGCATTAAGCTTAAAATCACTTCTAGACAAATCTACATGCAACCTACGACTGTTTTGATCTAGCATAGCCTTTTCAGCTCCTATGGTGTCCTCTTTCTTTCTAGAAGTACTAGGTGTAGGAGTCCCTTTCACCTCCACGACTTCTGGCTCATGTGAACTAATAATTGACACTGCAATAACTATAACTATTGAAACTATCACTCCCACTATGGAAGTACCTATCACACACTTTGATCTTCGGTTCGGATAGCCAGACTCCATTTTCTTGTTAGTCGTTCGATATAGAGGATACACAAAAGTCTCTTCTTTCCACCTCAATTTGTTACTCTAAAGTTCAAGCAAAGTTCGTTGGAATTCTGGAAATTCGTTCAAAGTTCCGTTTTTCCGGATTTATGCACACAGTTCGAAAAGACTTCCCTAGCCCTCTTTCTTCTTCTATTGAAAAAGCCCTAATTTATTCTTCTTCCACTCGGGCCTAAGTTATCTTCTTTGAAACACCTCTTTACAACGCACAGTTCATTCGCAATCTACGATAAGTTCAGATCCGATTGCAGCTAAAACATGTCGCAAAATCTCAAGACGAACATCTACCAGTTCATGAGGTGATGCTTCAAATCCAAACGTTGGGAAACCTAATTTATGCAATATCAAAATTCGCACCTTGCTCAAGACTGGAGGTTTTGGGACTGTGATTGTCAGTACTCCTTCAACTTCGAGTCCTGGAACTATCAGTCCCACATCAATTTTCAGTAGAGGATTCCTGCTGATCACTCGCACGGACCTCAGCCTCCCAGAACTCACTACTCCCGGCATCAGTTACTGCGTAAGTCCACTCCGGGGCAGCGTACCTCTGACAAGGCACTCTTGTCCTTCTTGACCGCCTTGGACCTTCTTGGTCTTGTTCTTCTTCGCTTACTTCGGATTCTGATGTCTCGGTCACAGGGGCGAGATCACTCTCAGGGGCCAACCTCAGATTCAGCCTTCTTTGTCTTTCAGGCCGCGATTCTTCTGCTCGATCAGCCCTTTTGTTTTTCTCTCGAACCCTCTGCGCACCACCTCCTGCGGCTGAGTCTGACTCTATATTACCCGCAACGTTACCTTCTTCCTCAGAGTCAATACCTGGGTTGGGTGTAGCGTAACCCTCCTCAGCCTGGTCTGGTGAGCAACCAGCTTCGTCAGCAACCCTCACAGCTTGGCTTGTCCTCTCTCGTGGCCCTGCCGCCACAGCTGGATTTTCATTCACGAGAGGAGCTGTTTCTTCCAAGCATTCTGATACTCGACGAGTATGGGAAGCATGTATCCAATTTGGCAATCCTCCGCACTTCACCGCTGTGTTCGTTACCAGTATCACCTGGTAGGGGCCTCGCCACCGAGCATCCAGACAGGTCTTCCTCATGTGCTTCCGGACCAGCACCCAATCTCTCGGGCACAAGTCGTGGCAAAGATCCCTTGAAGCCGGAACAGCAGCAGCTTCCACCTGCTGAGACATAGAACGGACCACATCAGCGAGTCCTTTGCTATAATCAAGGATTAAGTCATCAGTGATGTTTATCAAGGCTGAATACGGTATTGCTGGCAATCGCATTGCCCTCCCCATGATGATTTAGTGCGGGGAAAGACCGGTCCTCCTATCTGGGACACTGCGAACACTCATCAACACTAGAGGCAACGCATCAGGCCACTTCAGGGATGTAGACGAACACACTTTCGCCATCCGAGCTTTCAAAGTTCCATTGATCTGCTCCACTATCCCAGAAGCCTCTGGTCGATAGCTACAATGGAGTCTCTGATCAACATTTAAAGCCACGCAAAGCAATTTCATAATTTCATTGTGGAAGTGTGTTCCTCTATCCGACTCCAATGAAGTTGGAAAACCGAACCTAGGAATCAACTCTCTCAACAAGAGCTTCGCTACTGTAAGGGTGTCACACCTTCGTGTTGGATAGGTTTCCACCCAGCGTGAAAAGACACACACTCCCACTAAAATATATCTCAATCCGTTACACCTAGGCATCTCAATAAAGTCAAGCTGTATTCTGTTGAAAGGTCCTCCTGACCTTCAAATGTGACTCAATGCAACCACACTTTTCTTTCCAGCATTCATTTGTTGACAGGTAACACACCTATGGCACACTGCTTCAGCAAATGCACGAAACCGTGGATTGTATCACATTTGTCTGAACACTCGCACCATCGCATCTCTTCCTAGATGTACAGCACCATGAATTTGCCTTGCCATCGGGCTCAATAGGTAATCTGGTAACACTGCTCGACCATCACTTGAAACCCAAATTCCATTGTCTCCCTTCTCACATCCTGATCTGACCCACACATCCCTTTCCTGACCTGGAGCTCCTTCCTGCAGGCTCTTGAGTTCCTCCCAAGTGTCTGCTATGACTAACATCATGTTGAGCTCGGTTCCCTCTTGGCTCTCTCCAGTGTAGTCTCCCGTAAATATGCACCCTTGTTCAGCGCAGAAACGTGCGATTTCATCTGCATACTTATTTCCCACAGAAACAAAGTCCGTCCCCCTCCCATGTGCAGCGCACTTTACCACTGCAATTTCCCTGGGACATTGCAACGCTTCTAACAGTCATCTCACATAATCTCCATTTCTAATGGGAGATCCAGATGATGTCAAGAAACCCCTCTGAGACCATAGCTGTCCGAAGTCATGAACCACACCGAACCCATACTGGCTGTCGGTGTAAATGGTGATTCGGATCTGATCAGCTGCCAAATAGGCGCGGGTCAAAGCAATGATTTCAGCCACTTGGGCGGAGTATACTCCTTCCAAGCAAGCAGCTTCAACCACTCCAGTAATGGTACATACAGCAAATGCTGCTCTCAAAGGACCCACATTGTCTCTTAAGCATGAACCATCGACAAAGAAAATGTCATCAGGATCGGACAGAGGTTCATCAACAATGTCAGGTCTTGGTTTGGTGCAAAGTTCAGTCACATCAAGACAGTCATGGTCTTCACAATCTTCATCATCTACATTTGGCAATGGTATCAATGTAGCGGGATTCAAAACAGAACACCTCTTCAGAGTCACATTCTCCGCGGCATGTATAACTTGCTCGTAGCATGTGAGTCTATTGTTCGTCAGGTGCTTTGTTTTAGTCCTTGTCATCAACAATTCAACAGAATGCGGAACATAGACAGTCAGAGGATGACCCATAACAATGCTTTCACACCTTTCAATGCTGACACCTGTTGCAGCAACGGATTTGAGACATCCGGGCAACGCTGAAGCTACTGGATCTAAAGTAGCTGAAAAGTAGGCAACTGGTCTACGGACACCTCCATGACTCTGAGTCAGGACTGACAATGCACAACCTTCTCGATCATAACAGAACAGTGAAAAAGACTTGTTGTAGTCAGGCATTCCCAGAGCCTGAGCACGACATAAGCCCTCTCTCAACTCCAAGAACGCAATCAGACAGTCATTGTCCCATGGTACCGGATCGCTCACATCCTTTTGTGTCAGTCTCTGCAGAGGCTTCGCCTTCAATGTGAAGTTGGGAATCCATTGGCGACAGTAACCAACCATTCCCAAGAACATTCTGACTTCCTTCTGAGTGGTAGGCACAGTCATGTTCATGATTGCCTCAATTCGATCTGGCGACACTTTTCTCTTGCCCTTCTCAATTCGATGGCCTAAGTACTGAACCTCACTCAGACAGTACTGCAACTTGTTTGGGGACACCTTGTGTCCGTTTTCTCCTAAGTGATTCAGTAAGGCAATCGTGTTGATCCTGCAAGCATCCTCCATTTCGGACGCGATAAGGAGATCATCAATGTACTGCACGAGAACAGAATTCTGTGGCAATACAAGACTCTCAAGATTCTTTTTCAAGATCTGGTTAAAGATTGATGGACTCTCTGTATACCCTTGAGGGATACGACACCACGTTAACACACGATCTCCCAGACGGAAAGCAAATAAAAATTGGCTCTCCTCGTGCAACGGTATCGAAAAGAATGCTTGGCACAAGTCAATCACCGTGAACCACTCGGCTTCACATGGAATCTGAAATAATATCACTAATGGATTCGGTACCACTGGACAGCATGGAACAACAATCATGTTGACCTTTCGCAGGTCTTGCACGATTCTGTATTTCCCACTTGGTTTCTGCAATCCCATAATGGGTGAGTTACATGGACTGCCCATTATCTCCTTCAGAATTCCCTGCTGAATCATGGATTCGATGACAGGCTTTATCGCTGAAATAGTTTCAGGCGACAGATTATACTGAGGTGTTCTCGGAAACTCAGCATTTTGCTTGATCTGGATCTTAACTGGCTCAACACCTCTGATCAATCCGATCTCCTCCCCTGTAAAGTCCCACACATCCAATGAAACAGAGTCTCTTAGGTCAAGTGGAAGCTCTTCCACTGTCAACACAGGATACATCTCTATACAGAAATGCTGATTTGCAACCTTGAAGGTGGCATCATCATCATTTGTCTGCAGTTCCACTCCCTTTGGGGTGCAATAGATGGTACAATTCAATTTGCACAACAGATCACATCCTAGCAAACAGACTGGACTTGAGTCGCACACAACAAATTGGTTTCGATCTCGAAAAGTTCCTATTCTCACAGGAATCGGCTCGGTCAAAGGGCTATTCATCTTCTTATTTGCCACTCCTACTACTTGGATTGATTGTCCCGAGAGGGGTAGGTTGGGAACTACTGCAGATCTTACAGTAGAACGGGTAGGACCAGTATCAACCAAAAAGGTGGTGGGATGACCGTCAATGTCCGCCTCGACAAACAGTCCCCTCTGGTCTACCTCTAAGACTGCCCCAAGAGCACAGTCTTCCTCCCCCCTCAGGCACCATCATGCCAATGGGTCTGAGCTGTAATCGTCATAATCCTCGAAAAGGGGCATCTGTTGGTACGTTCGATTTCCCTGTGGAATTCTCGGAGGTTGCGGAACTTGCGCCTGCGGGCACAATGCCCCTCCTTGCATGGACCTGGGTCTTGTCACTGTATTGACGACCTCAGATGCCTGCACTGTCTCTCCCTCTTGTTGCACTTGGTTCGCTGGATTCGATCTACACTCCCGTTTCCAATGCCCGATCTTGTGACAAAAATGACACGCAGTTGTCTTTTTCAGTGTTGCCACATCCATCCCTGTCTTAGGGTCTATAGGTTTCCATCTTCCTAGACCCTGGCCATTCTGGATCCCTCCTTCATTGTTTCCCTGTCTTCTCCCTAATGTCCCTCCACTTGGTTGTGTCTGAAATTCCCTGTCAGCATTTTGCATCTGGACTAGCATTAGCTTATCTTTAAGCTTCCTATGTTTTGAGTCCACTTCATCGCTGCAGTACCTGGCATACCGCAATATCTCGTCCACTGACTTGTTCTGCCAGCTGATCAAATGCTGCTGAATCATGAAGCTGATTTCTGATCTTAGACCCAAGACGAACTTGGAAACAAACTGTCCCATGTCTTTGGGGTCTAACGTGTCTAGCCCACTGTACTGCTTAAAGGCTTGTAAGAGCCTCTCATAATATTCATGTACGGACTCTTTTGGTTCCTGAACGGTTCAATCTATCTTAACCCAATCAATGTCCTGTGGTGAGATTTTGGATTTCAGCCATGTAATTACTTGTTCAAACTTCTTCATAACAATTGGTGAAGGACCATTGGTAAGCAAATCCCTGTCTGGTTCGGAAATTGGCCAATCAACTGCAACTTTACAAGCCGCCCACAAATCACTTGGTACCACAATATCAAACAGTGTATTCAAGTCAACCCACAACACCTTCGAGATTTTAACAAAACGATCGACCTGTTTGTACCACTCGACAGGCTTTTCCCTCAGCCGAGGAAATTCGTTTGTAAACGCTGCCAAATCCCCTCTACTCCAAGGCACATGCACATACCCTCCGTTCTGTACCTCTTGTAAAGGATAATTCCCTACTCCTGTCATCCCCCCTCCTGGAGGCGGTGTCTCTCCTATACTCTTTTTAGTGGTTTTCTTTTTGGACCATCTTTCCTCCCATTTGTCAAGCATGCTCCATGCATGTATCCCTACAATCAGTTCTCGAATGTGAGTCCTCAGCCCTATCACTCTTTTCTCTTCCAGTTCCTGGTCACTGTACTGTAACCTATGGCTTCCCTGCAGTGTCTTAGTCTTGGATAGATCCACCTCGTGCCTTTTCACCAACTCTGTCAGTTTCTCATGTGCTAACCTCGCCTTGCGAGTTACATCTTTTGCTACAAACAGCAACTCGTCTGGTCCATAAAGCTCTACTCTTTCCAATGGCAGGTTCCCACTAATTATCTCATCTACCTCAGCTTTTAGTCTCATCACGTCCAGCATCTTTGCTCTTATAGCAGTTTTAAGCATCCCTCGACTTGATGTACCACTTGATTCTCCATTCTCATTGTCTTGGTCCTCACACCGGTTTCCTTCCGCTATATTCCCTAGGACTGGTCGACTTCCTGTATTCCCGTGATCCCAGTCTCCTGTCGTTCTATCATTAGGGTTTCTCACTGGTGGTTCCCACATCCTGATGTCCGATCTTGAATCAGCCAAGGACCTTGGTCTCACCGTTCTTACTTCTCCCTGTCCTCTAGAGGAGTCTGCCGTGGCTAGCAACGGAGTACTTGATTCCATGGGCCTCGGAAGGTGACCTATTCTACTCACTATGCCACTCCCTCCAGAGCCAGTCCCTTCTCCTGCTACTGATCGTGCTAGACTTCCATTTCCTGCCTGATCTGGGTCATATACTGACACTATGGGGTCAATGGTAACCGGTACTGTAAGAGCATCCAGTAGCCTTGTAACAACTGTAATTCCATTAGCTTCGATGCTTGTTGGTGTGTGTGTTCCCATCCCTTCTGTTCCTGTTGATATTCTTCCGACTACTCTCGCTCTAGGCTGAGTCTGTGGTTCTCCAGTTCCCTCTGTTGATACTGCCTTTCCCTCTTCAGAATCTGGATTATATGGAGGTGGTCTTTCTGATAGTAATCTATCTAGCAAGCTGTCATCTGTGTCACTATCGTCTTCCTCACCCCACTTCTTCTGGGCCTCTCCTACGTTCATCAGCAATGGGAATAACCTATCCCCTTCAATAGTTTCCACCCTCCATCTCTTCTCCAATGTGTCCCATCGCGCATCCTGAAACGCCCTGATTGACTTTTTCACTTTTTCCTGGCTTCTGTCTCTTTTCCTATCATGCGCTGCTCTTATCCATGCATGTAGCGCCTCAAACTGTGTTTGTCTGGGTAACGGTCGCAATGAGGACATCACCATTTTCAATTGGTACAACGCTTCCAACCTGAAAGTGCCGTAACGCGGAAAAGTCAATTCTCCCTCATGTTCAGTCATTTTATGCCAATTTTCAAGCCAAATTATAGTATGCAATCCCACATTCGTAGCCATATAATGGGCTGGGGTATCCTCAGGTGGAGCTTCTTCTCCTCCCGAGTAATCACTCGTCTTTCTCCTCTGCACATATCTCGTAAAACTTTAAATTATTTCATGATAATCAACGTTTTCTTCACTTGTTTTCACTCGACTTCCTGATGACAATCCACCAATACCAGCGCGGCTTCACACCAACCGACCTATCACAGCGCGACACTCTCCGACGTCACTCTTCCTCCTCATGCAGCAGTTCCCCTCCTTTACAATTCGTCTCTCGCACACTCACGCGTCTCACTTTTGCTCTGAAATAACTGTTTGTCCACCAAACGACCGAACAGTTACTTCTCTGACTGTCTGTCCACAAAACGACCGGACAGTCTCGTAATTGTCGACCTCAACTCTGGCAACCGTCTGTCCGCAAACGACCAGACAATTGCCCCAGACTATCTGCCCACGAACGGCCGGACAGTCATGTACTTAATCGATAGGATCCAATCACTCGATGTTCCACATAGGGTAACCCACGACCTGCGTCGGTTACTCACGCACTCGCACACACGTTTCCCTATCACCGGTGGGTTAGTCAACGACGTCTCATGACTCCCACAATCTCTGGTCAGACAATTTAAATTCTGAGTGTCTTCTACACCACAGTCTCTTATCCCGGGATTTCAATAAAACAAGTCTCATGGACTGCATGCCTTCGGCCCGAAACCACAATCACTCGACTCTCACTCCAACTCCGCAAGACATCACACTCTCAAAACAACACCGCAATCTAACAGACACACATCCCTGTTCATACTCACTTCACCATGAACTGCTGTTTCCGCCGCACCGTCACTCTCCGTCGGTTTCCATCAACGCCGTCGTCCTCCGCTCACAATCCACTGGATAACCATTATTTGGGCTCTATGGGGATTCAATGACTACCCTCCTCCACTTCTCCCCTTACTACAGAGGTAAACATCCTACTCTGCTACCAACTGTTAATGCCGGATTCCACTGTATAACTTACTCGGAACCCTCGGCCGACTGGACCTTTATTACCTGCTGAAAAGTGTAAAGGGGAGAAACAATACTTTCTTTCCAATCTTGACATAAACAATTTAATTCTCGGAAAAGACCACTGACTCCGAATTTCAAGTTTAGGGGTTTATTACAACACCAAAAATAACTGAACATACAGACACCTCAGAATGAGGTTGTAAAAATACAAAGGCACTAATACAAAATCCATCCTACGCACCAATCTAATTCGATATAGCATAAAGAGAATGAGCAATTCTAGTAACACAAGGCAAGCAATGATTGCACCAACATCTATATTAGCCTTCATTAAACCTATAAAGAAATCCGTTAGTCTATCCCTACTCTATTCGAAAGGGGCATCCCTACTTAACTTCTACTCAAGCGAGATCATGAAAAAGGTGTCAGCCCGTGATGACTTCCTCAGAAGTGCACTCACATTGTAAAAGACCGTCTAAGTCTCCATCCTAAGAATTGATCCCTTCCTTTACTCTCTTCGCTCTTCTACCTCTCCTCAATCAGCTCCTGCTCAATCTGTCCTCTCTGCTGACGGACCCCTCTCTGCTGACTACCGCCTCCTCCCTCGGGGCACTGACCCTAATTCAAAATGGACCTTCCCTAGGCCCGCCCAGGTAACACCTCTCCTCGCCAAACACCTCGTCTAAGTCATTTTCCATTAAAAGTTGAACTTGGTCCAACGACAGTTGAAGTGTCCTTGAGTCCCAGGCTTCTTCAGCGCAGCTCTCAATTATCGGCATTCCTGGAGACTTTGTAGCGGATCTCCTCCATACCTAACTCCTAAAACAAAAGCATTATTCTAACTAACGAAGACGATGTCCTTGCACCTGCAACGAATGTATGAGAATGAAACAACCTTGCACGCAGATGAATTTCGCTGACCATTTCTAAATGAGAGCCTCACCAGGGGAAAATATATTTCGGGCCTACATAAACCAGCTAACATAAGGAACGAATAGGCCTTCTTAATGCGAAGGAGCAGACTCTCCATCTAGGCCTTTAACATCATTTTAAACACATTTAAAATGTTACATCTGTAAGCACCACATTTCATCACGGTTAAACACATTTAATCATCTATGCGTGTGCAACTTCAACATAATGCACGTTTAAATCTACTGCGTTACATTTCATAGCTACTTCATTAAACAATTACAATGCACATTCAAAGTTACACAATTCCTTCTAAATGCCACTTTACGGTTCTTGAATGGCACACTTATCGTAATATTTCATTTACCACTGATTATTACATCACAAATTCTAACTAAGATTAACGCACACCTACGAATATATGCGGGTACAGACTACCTATGAATATGAGGTACCCCTACAATTTTCTGAATATCTTTGCGCTCTATCACAAACATTCACACATTTACTGTTAGAATGCAAAAGTCAAATTTCTTAGCACCAGAAAACAAAAGTGACGTAAGAAGAACACTTTTTACTGCCCTACTTTTTGCATATAATATTTACTTTACACATGGAATTAACTCTCCTAATAGTAACAATATCGCTTGAGTGTGATTTATACCTTGCAGCAGAAATGTACTACCTTGTTGTCTGGCTTTGGTTAAATACATTATATAAAGCAATGTCATAAACTACATATGCAAATGCATGTGTTTCAGCTGAACGTTCCATTGAAAAGCCATTTTTGATTTTCCTAAAACTTTTGACCCCATGGATACACGTACACCAAAACTGGATTCAACTTGGTGTAGTTAGTTCAGGTCTGGCATGTCAATTTTCATGAAAATTCGCACAGGGAGAACAAGCTAAGTGAGGTCCAAAATTTGGATTTTCCCATTTTAGCTCTCATAGTTGTTTTTGTTCACACCTAAAGCCAAAACCACAGTAGATTTATGACAAACTTGACAAAAAAGTAGAACTTTCCACAGAAAGTGTACTTTCAATGGCTGTGTGTAAATCCCTCAGTAGGTTTGGAGATGTAAGCATTTTAAGAACTGGCAAATTCCATTCGCTACTGGGATTGACCACCTCCACCATGCAAGTTCAAAGGATATGCGAAGCACCATTTGGAACTTGAGCAGCAAGTGTGGCTGCTCATTGGTGCAGGTTTACCTAAGGCTGGATTAGGTGCAGGACCTGGCCATAGGCCATTTGCTGTGGGAATTTGTGATATGCTGCAGTTTGCCTGCTGGTGCCATGACTCAACAAGGCTCAGGAGGTAGCACAAAATGGAAGACCAGACAAAAAATAAGATAAACATTGATACAAAAGACACATTTGAGATCTTAGACCTGGAGATTGTGGAGGACCAGGCAGTGGTGGCTGGGTCTGAGATACAGGGGCCTGGACTTCCATGCCAGTCGGAAAAGAAATATCATTCAGATCAATTGATAGACCGAATCCAGGACATTGTTAGCAGCAGTATAGCAGGAACAACTTGCTGCACAGTTACTTGGTTGTATGGTTCCCATATGCTCAGTTCACTCACTTTGATTGTGTTATCTGCACCGTCGGTGTTGTTTTTCATGCTTTTGCTTCGTGTTTCCTTGTGCTTCCTGCATTGCATGAAGAAGGCTCCTTTGCTAATTTTGGGCCTCCTACACCTAAACCTATCTCAAAGTGTCTCTCTTCGACAGCTTCTCCTGGTGCACCCGAGCTCAGTCTATAGGTACATTCTGGGTTCGTGACCAGCTATAGGTATCAGAGATTCAGCTGGGCCAAATGGGTATTGTGATTGCTCAATATTGTTATGCACGTGTGCTTTTATTCATACTCATATGTGCTTATTATTCCATTCAAATGCAAAAACCCCGAAACCGGTCCTAGGATGCTTGTTTCCGGTCCAGGGAGGACCTGGCTTGGCAGTTCGGGATGGACTGTTCCCATGAGGCACAGGGTCAAGACTGAATTGCCAATGGCCGGGTCTAAACTGGCATGGCATGGTGAGCAAAAGAATGATGGATTTAGCCCAGATCTCTTGACTGGGACTGAATGGTTTGATTTGTTCTGCATTCCGTCCATCAATTGTGTGTCTTTTGTATTATTCCATTCAGCCTTGCTATCCCTCTGGCTTATGCATTATCACTGCTTTTCTATACTATGAGAGAAAGCAAGACAGAGAGATAGATGCAAATCCTGTATTTTCATAAATCCCCATCATCCACTTCGTTTTTCTTCTGCTCTCTCTCTGTCTTCTTTCCCCTCAATCAATAGAGTGCATTCGTTTAAATAACCTCAAGCAAGCTGATTTGTATGAGTTATCCACACATATTTTCTGCTACACAGTTTTTTCTGCTTCCTGTTGATTGGATTGTGTGGCCTACCGGTGACAAAGATGGATGATCTCTTTCAGAAGGGGTTCTTTTCATAATGCAAATGAAATGTTCAGCTTCATTAAAATCAGTAGTTCATGCGCAGCTGAACTCACATAAAAACTAATGCTAGGAAATGACGTGAGAGGCAGCAAAGCTTGACTGTGACTACCATGACCACAATGCATCTGCAACCTAAAAAAGGCGGTGTATTAAAGCCAGGAAGAGCAAATACTTGTATTAATCAAGTACACGATGCATTGGGGACTTAGAATAAAATAATTGCTACCATACTCCAGTTCTACAAGATTCCCTCAGGAAATAATTCAAGAAAGAAGAGTAGTGTGCTTTCAGACAAACTAAGTTTTTTTTTTTTTATTTCTATTGATGGGCCATTCTGGAACTGGTGCATGGCACTATGTATGTGAAAAGCTGAGCTTTATTAGAACCACTGCCTGAGATTCAATGCTGAGCTCAATGAAGAGCAAGACATTCTTTTAAGAATTGTACTTAAAAGTCTGGCAATATAGA
Source organism: Calotriton arnoldi (assembly GCA_963921515.1). NCBI lineage: Eukaryota > Metazoa > Chordata > Amphibia > Caudata > Salamandridae > Calotriton > Calotriton arnoldi. The sequence continues at coordinate 677,296 of CAWUFW010007170.1, read as the reverse complement.
AGTGAGACTGCCATTACTTGAATAGAATGGAAAATGAAAAGAGAGGAAGGGGGAGCAAAGCGTGACCTTACTAAAGCAACACACCCCAAGTGACTTCACTAAACATAGTCCATAAATCCAAGAGGTGTTGAAAAGAAGCGAACGGCTACTAAAACCTGCAAATCTACAAGTGGGACCCTCTTCTAAGACCCGCAAAGATGCGTTTGACGTTTGAGTGCATTCAACTGATGAATATGTGTGCTCACACCTCATGCATACACCCAGAGCCATGAGAATATCACTACTCATGCACAAAACCCAAGGCCCAGTGGCAACCAGATATCCTCAATGCAAACAGCACGTTTACATGTATTCCTTCCCCATCACACTCTCTCTCTCTCTCACTCACTCACTCACTCACACACACACACACGCACACGCACACGCACACTTCCTTGTGTATCATACACATGTTGCACTCTACTGGCACGCTATGCAGGCTTCCCCATGGTGGCAGGTTTTTGTCAACATTTACACACCCTAAAAACTCATTTTCCGTGTCTTTTGACTTCTCCAGATTTTCTTCATCCGACTGCACATGATTGGAGGCACCTCGCAGAATCCACTGCTGATGTTGCACTTATCATTGTACTATGTTGTGTATTCCACACGTACCATTAGATTGTGTCTCTGGGTCACCAATCACATGATCCAGCAACTGGCAGCAAAGACTATGATGATGACAAAATAGAATACACGTGTTGAGCAGTGGCTTAGCATGGGTGCCAAGGACCATGAAGCAAGCAAGAAAAATGACCTGCCCATTCCCTGTTTTGGTAGTAGAAACACTCGTTATTGGGGTGTTATGTGTCCTGCGTAGCCCTGTGCCGCTGAATCTGCTACACTACTGATAGCTACATCTTTGACGTCTTGTATGATGAAGCTGATGTCAGACTTGGGGTACAACAAAAAGATCTGGTAAATAACATTAGTGTTTAATGATATCTGAACAAAGGACCTGAAACCCAGGCAAGACACTTTCACACAATAAATTGATATTACAGGTACCAATAAACAGACTGTAGGAGAACAAAGAAATAGAGGCACAGCAAGATAACTCGCATCCCCGTATAGCACTCACAGTAGGCATCTCATTGAGAGATTTAGCGAAATAGCCAGACAATTTGCATTTTCCCTCACTAGTGCACATTCACCCAAATTGCCGGTCACCGTAGTCCATCTGGCCTGGCCACTCCAATTTTCAATTTCTTAAGCTTTATTCAGTTCGTTAAAACGAGCCATAAAAGCACCACAATATTACATGTAATTCATTTAAGCATGGATACTCATTTTACATTTCAGCTGATGATTTTCTTTACAACTTTGTAATAAAACCATGAGAAATCTGGTAGACCTAAGCTTCACCCAATATGACTGTGATGTTCGAGCCAAGGCACTAAAGTTCAGAGCAGGTTCTGCCTAGTGAGTCTTTCAAATAAAAGCATCAGTAACACCCATCTATGTAATACCACATTTTCAGATATCCTACAGAAAGGGACCATTCAGTTTTTTCATTTAAAATATTATTTTGCCAGATAGCTTACTTTTAAAATGAATCCAAATAAATAGGATATTTCAAACATTTATATAGAAATATAAATAAACTGCGAGCCAACAAAAATCAACTGATTGGGATAGTGCATTCTTATAACTACTTTGTCTCAAACGCCCCCTGGGATTGGTATTCTGGGGCCAGATTTATCAAGGGCTTGCATTGTCATTGCATCAAGCACAGTGACATTAGAGCAACGCAAACTCTTAAGTGAGATTTAGTATGCCACATAGAGCCACCTTGTGTTACTCTGAATGGTATAGCAAAATCTAGAGTAATGTAAACCAGCAAAAGCATTGTCCTGCATTACTCTTCTCTAGGAAGGCATTTCATAAGTGGAGCGTGGGTTTTCCCACGCATTCACCTATTGTTTTTGGCGTATTCCCAGATGTACTAACACTAATAATCCTGGGAATGCATCAAAATGGTGCGCCTTCCCAGGGTAGACATAACAACTCGCTTTTTCCACTTTCCACGTGTGCTGCATGCTGCAGCATAAATAGAAAGAGCAAAAAAAGCCTCAGAGGATTGATTTCGTGCAGGAAGGTGTTCCTTCTTTAACAAAACCCTTGCTGTAACGAAGGTATCCTTGCACCACGGTGCAAGGGTGCCTCATGGGTGCTAGGCTGCACTGTGTGTGCCAGCTCATAAAGACAGCAGGAATGCACTATATCTTAGCAGATATGGTGCATTCCTGCCCTCCTTATTTGAGGAAGCGCAATCTGGTCCATGGTGTCTCAATTGTGACACGGGTCCGTGTCAATTACTTAGAATTTTTCAAATGATTCATGGATACGTGTAAAGCAAAATATTAAAGATAAATCACAATCTATGCTTCAGAAAAAGGCTGCTTCGTTTCGTAAGCATCTATGCCAGACTTGCCTGTTAGGGGCATGCATAGTTACTAAGTTTGCACGATGCAAGAAAGCAAGCAATGCTGCTGGCTGAGTTGCATGAATGGGAGAGAGCTGAACATAGTCATATCCACTAATATATGGAGCTCTTCATTTCCCTGCCTGCGATAGTGAGATTGAGGCTGCTCGCACCAATGGAGGCGATGCTGCAAGGGTGCCTGCGTTACAGGCAGGATTGTTTTTGTGAAGGAAGGGACACCTTCCCACATAAAAACAATCCTAAGAGGCAATTTACTCTTTCCATCTGTGATGAAGAATGCATCGGGCATAGAAAGAGGAAGTAACGATGAGAAATAAACATATTTCTCCTTGTTATGTCTCTTTGTGGTAGGTGCACCATTTTGGCACCATTCCAGGTTTACGGCCTTTAGTAAATCTGGGACTGCATCAAATTCCATGGATGGATGCATGGAAATGCCTACTACAATGACATGTAAGGCAACGGAGTCTAAGCCGCTGCATTGTGCTACATTTCTCCACAAATTCACCCAAGGCTGCACAAATAGCCCTGAACTTGGCTTTCTATATCCCACCTAAGGACTTGCATTGCCTTGCAATGACTTGCGTCAATCAAGAACAAAGCAGGTTCTAAATAGCTGTGGCCCAGAATTTCTTTCTACATGGATTCATTGTATTGCTACCAGAAAAAGATAGCTATCTTAAAAGGTGCAGGAGAATGCTAGATAAACTCCCATAAAAAGTTGGATATATTACAAGGGGAAGGAGGGTAGTTGAATAAACCCTACGGGTTATATTTATGGCCACATCACGCAGTGCAGCGCAGCAAGTCACCTTGCAGTGCTGAACTGTGTTACAGGGGATGGGGAGGAATGTGTCGAATTTAAGTCAATACAGCGCATTCCTGTCTTTTCCCCTGTGCTAGTGCACTTTTGTCTGCCTGGCTTCAATGCAGGACCCCTTGAACAGTGGTGCAAGGGTGCCTGTGTTGTAAGGGGAACCTTCCTGCACAGAAAAATCCCCTGAGGCTATTACCTCTTTCTATGTGTGCTGCAGAATGCAGCAAACATAGAAAGAGGAAAAAACAAGGAGAAATAAACATATTTCTCCTTGTTATGCCTCACCTGGGGAGGTGTTGGTTTTTGGTGAATTCCCAGGTTTACCACTTCTGGTAAATCTGGGAATGTGTCAAATCCATGGATATTGCATGGGAACACCCACAAAATGCCCATGGAAATGCCTCCCTGGTACAGAGTAATGCAACACTGCAATTTATGCTGCGTTACATTACTCGAGTTTTATAAAGCCACTAAGGGCCGTGCAATGTAGTTTTGCATGGCTTAATAAATCTCACTTTTGATTTGCGTCGCTCATGCACCACATTGCGTGAAGCAAGTGCAATGTAAAGGGACTCGTAAATATGCCTCTGTACATGCACTGTTCCCTTCCTTAAACACTAGTCAATGCATTCTGCATTGGGGTACTCTGATTACATTCCCAGCATTCCTTGACAAACACTCAATGCCTAAATATTAATTGAAATGCCTTAAAGATAACCTCTGTGCAAACTAAAGAAGTAGGAGAATAGTATCCCACTATGCATATGTGAACACACACTCAATCTAAAAAAGCCTTTGTCTAGGCAAGTGAGATGTATGCCCCCATGGTAGGAAGCAATTCCCTAGAAAAACGATAGCAACAACATGTGCCAATAAAGGATTTTGTTTGGATATATGTAGACATTTAAGTCACCGTCTCTGTATATCATGGTACATCATCTTACATCAACAAGGCAGTAATACACTGGACTTTTTTCAGATGTCCACCCACTTTTTGCTGCTAGATGCTGTGGAAATTGATCTGAAAGTGTGCTGGGTCCTGCTAGCCAGGCACCAGCACCGGTGTTCTTTCCCTTAAACTGTAAATGTGAATCAGTACACCCAAATGGCAAGTACTTTTACACCCCTGTAAGGACCTAATATATGGTAGCAGTGGTACCCAGGGCAGGGATGTGAAAGGTGCACCAGGGCTGCAGCACCCATTGTGCCACTCTGAGTGATAGGAGTGTAACCAAAGTCTGCAGGTCTCCCATGTCAGCCCTGCATGAGTAGCTTGCCTTGCTCGAGTTTGACCCTGCACACACCATGTGTGACAGGGTCACCTCACTGCATCTAATATATGTCAGTCACCCCAAGGCAGGCCTCCTATAGCCCAGTAGGCAGGGCGCATTATATTATATGTGTGGGAATATATGTGTAAGCATATAGTGTCCTGTGGTAGCATTGTAAACATAATTCTGTTGCACGTGACTGATGGTCCATCGTATAACATGGGCTGGCATATAGGCATTACCTATATGTCCAGCTCCATGATGGCCCGGCCAATTCCTTTCGGGTTTGGTGTCAAGCACCATGCTTCTTAACCCCCAACATGATGATGGTGTTGAGGTTTAACCAGAATGAACCTAGGTGGCACTTTAGACAGTGTTCACTAAGTTAACCCAGTGTTCTTGTACCTTGGCAGGCTTTTTCAAAGGTTTGCCGCCAAGACGGAAATCTGACCTCATGCTGGGGAATGTGTGCCACTCCCAGAGGCCAGAGACAAAGATCTATGCAAGCAGGAGGTGACACCTACGCCCACCCAGGATGGCTAGTATTTAGACCGGTGGGGCAGTGAACCTCAAAAGCTTCACTGGTGCCACTGGACAAAGGAACTTGTCCCCCAACTGAGGACAAAGCCTCCCGCTGTCCCAGGCACTGTTTCTCGCAGGCAGGTGGGAAATTAGCTATGCAGTAGGCCTCCAGTTCCACAAGTCTGACCACACCTCTACGGTGTTGCAGCTGAGGTATACAGTCGAGGATGGTTTTGGTCATCTTGAATTTAGGCTAGAAATCAGGTTCTGACCAGTTTTAGTGACATACACTCACAGGATGTCATCACTACTGGGGCGTAATAGCTGCAGGCCTAGATGCCCATTGGCTACTAGTCCTCACATCCACTATCACCCCTAAATCCACCATTTAAGGGGCACCCCAGACACCAGAACCTTAGATTCAATGTGATAACAAGAAGAGACCCGTTTCAGTGATAAGGCAGGACTCCACGAAGAGAGGCGCTGAGCTCTGCACCTTTGGTATCCACACTGCACCTGCTGAATTTCGACTCCACCAAGGCAAGAGGCCGGTTCCAATATGAGGGGCAACCCCGCTGCATATTCCAGACTTCACAAGAATGGTCTTGAAGTCCTGTTCCTCGAGCTGTCTGGCATGGCCGCTCAAAGTCCTTGGGCAGGTGGCTTCTGGGAATGGTAGTCCAGACCCTCAGTGAGACTCAGCTTCCTACAACGTTCCCCTGGTCCTCTGGACAAAGATTTTTTCAACCGAAGTGCTTGCAGGTATCGAGGCTTGTTGGTGGTCAGTCCAACTACATCCTGCTTTACTCGACACTTCAAGAGAAGAGATTAACCTGCACGAACAACCAATCCATCAATCACTCAATCAATCAATCAATCAGTCAATCAATCAGAATTTATAAAGTGTGGCTAATCACCCAATAGGGTATCCAGGTGCTTGAAGGTCCTGGAGACTTATTTGAACAGCCAGGTCTTGAGGGCCATTCGGAATTTCGGAAGTGAGGTGATGGTCCAGAGGTGCATGGGGAGGATGTTCCAGGTCTTTGCTGCAATGTGTGAAAAGGAGCGTCCTCCACTTCTGCTTTAGTCGATGCAGGAGGTATGGGCAAGCAAAAGGGAGGTGGAGCATAGTCTTCTCAATGGTTGGTTGTGTAGAGCCTTGTGTGCATGGGTCGGCATCTTGAACTGGTATCTCTTCTGTACAGGGAGCCAGTGGAGTTTCCTGAGGTAGGCTGTGATGTGAGTTCGTCAGGGAAGGCCGAGTATGAGTCTGGCTGCTCAATTCTGTATGGTCTGAAGTCTCTGTAGATGGTGTGTGGCGAGCCCTACACAGATGGAATTGCTGTAATGCAGCCAGCTGGTGATGAGGGCTTGTTTCACGGTGCGTCTCATGTGCTATGATGGCCACTTGAAGATCTTACATAGCATGCGCAGGGTGAGGAAGCAGGCGGAGGAGACGGCGTTGATGTGTGATTTTATGGTGAGCTTGGTGTCAATGATGATTCTGAGGTTACTGGCATGGTTTGAGGGAGTGGTTGCAGGTCCTAGGTCTGACTGCCGCCGAGGACGTTCCATGTATTTGTACTGTTGCCAAAGATCAGTACTTCCAGCTTGTCTATGTTCAGCTGCAGGCAGTTGTTCTAGATGTAGTCAGCGACGTTTGTCATGCATCTGTGGAAGTTGGTTCTGGTGGTGGTGGGGTCATCAGTGAGTGAGAGGATGAGTTGGGTGTCGTCTGCGTAGGAAATTATGCTGAGACCATGGGATCTGACGATGTTGGTCAGCGGGGTCATGGGGTCATATATGTATTGAAGAGCGTGGGGCTGAGGGATGAGCCCTGGGTAAACCGCAGGTGATCTCCTTGGGTTCAGAGGTGAAAGGTGGGAGGTGGATCCTCTGGGTTCTTCCGGTGAGGAAAGAGTTGATCCATCTGAACACATCCCCGTGGATGCTGATGTCTGTGGGGGGATACAGTGTCGAAGGCTGCCTAGAGGTCAAGGAGGATCAAAGCTACTGTTTTTACTCGGTCGAGGAGGGTTCGAATGTCATGGGTGGCTGCAATCAGGGCGGTACTGTGATTGCTGCAGAAGCCGATATAGGAGGCATCGAGTAGCTGGTTCTGCCCCAGTGTTATGTTATGTTATGTTATAGGCATTTATAAAGCGCGAGCGATTACCCAAAGGTGTCCTGGCGCTAGCTGCTCTCAATCTGGGCATTGGGGTGGAGGGCATCTTTACAAGTTAAAGAGCCATGTCTTCAGTTCCTTCCTGAAGGTTAGGATATTAGTTGTGTTTCTCAGATAGAAAGGGAGATCATTCCAGGCCTTGGCAGCACCGGCAATAAAGCTTCTCCCGCCCCATGAAACTTTTTTTATGGGTGGTACTGATACCAACTTAGCACCAAGGGAGCGAAGAGTTCTTTTGGGTTGATACCATTGCAGATGCTGTTTAAGGTAATCTGGGTCTGTGCCTTGCAGTGCTTTGTGCACGGTGCATAGAGCTTTAAAACGTACCCTTTTCCTGACAGGCAGCCAATGGAGTTTTTTGATTTCCTTGGAAATTGGTGTAAATTTCGGGGTACCAGTAAGCAATCTTGCTGCCGCATTTTGCAACAATTGGAGCTTGTTCAAGAAACGTTCTTGAATGTTTAGGTAGAGACCATTGCAGTAATCCATCCTAGACATGATAAGTGCCGTGACAACTGTCCGCCGACTGTCCACTGGTAAGAAATGTAGTATTTTCTTAATCATTTTGAGGGTATAGAAGGTGGCTGAAGCTACTGCATTTATCTGGTCACCAAAATTGAGCTTGTCGTCAATTATCACTCCTAGGTTCTTTACTTTCCTAGTGGCTGTAGGGAGAATGCCCAATGCATCCGGCCACCAATTGGGGGTCCAGAAGTTGGCATCATTTCCAAATAAAATGACCTCAGTCTTACCTGAATTAAGTTTTAGGCAATTTTGTGACATCCACCTCCCGACTGCCTCCATACAGTCGTGGAACTGAATGTCTATTCCTACTCCCTGTCCTGGTCGCAGAGCCACCACAATTTGCGTGTCGTCTGCGTAGGAAGTGAGGTCAAAACCAAAAGAGCCAATTAGGGAAGCCAGGGATGAGACATATACATTGAAAAGAGTCGGACTAAGGGAGGATCCCTGAGGTACTCCGCAAGGCAGGGAGAACGGTTTAGAGTAAAATTCATCCAGTGCCACAATTTGAGATCTGCCAGCTAGGAAGGACTTCAGCAGCTTCCATGCCTTACCCTGGATCCCACATGCTGATAATCGGTTCATCAGTAGATCATGATGGACCGTATCAAAGGCTGCCGACAAGTCTAACATAATCAGGGCGGCCTTGCCTCCCCTACCCAAAACTTCTCTAATCTCTTCAGTGGACTTAATGAGGGCGGACTCAGTGCTATGTCCTTCTCTGAACCCATATTGAGTAGGATCCAAGACTTGGGTTACGCCTAGGAAGGCACTGAGTTGTACATTCATTGATTTCTCGACCAGTTTGGCTGGTAACGGGAGACGTGAGATTGGACGGAAGTTGTTGGGGTCTTTGGGATCGAGGTTGGGCTTTTTTAGCAGCGGCAGTATTGAGGCAACCTTCCAAAGTTTAGGGAAATACCCTGCATCGAACATTGAATTGAACAGGGAGGTAAGTACAGGGGCAATAGGTCCCGAAGCACCTTTGATCACCGAGACTGGACAGGGGTCATAGGGGGAGCCTGACCTTGCTGCCAATAAGAGCATCTCTGTGTCAGTAACAGATAGTGGCTCAAATTTATCAAAGACAGCGGGGGAGTCTACAGCTGAGCTCCTTCCTTCCAACTGCGTTACAGCCCCTATAGTGCTTGGGTGGTGAAATGTCGAGAAAATGACCTCCACCTTATTTAAAAAGAACCTGGCAATGTTCTCACATAGTTCCTGGCTCGTCTGCATTTTTGCAGGGCGGTGAGAGGCCAGATTAGAAACTGTTTTAAAAAGTTCTTTAACCGAGTTTTTTGTAAGAGTAATTCGATTTGTAAAGAACTCTTTTTTTGCATTAAATATCGTTAGTTGATAGATGGCAAGACTTTGTAGTGCTTTTTCTCCACTTCCTTGTATTCTTTCCTCCAATTCCGCTCAAGGGATTTGCAGTTAAGTTTCTGTTTCCTTAGATCCTCCGTATACCAAGGGGCCGTTTGTTGAGATCTTTTGGGAGACAAAACTTTTTCTGGGGCTAATTTGTTACAGGCTGTTTCTATCCACTTAGTGTAGTGCATAGTGGCCTCCTCTATTCCTGTGGGTAGCTGATCCACAGTTGATGTAAGCTCATCTTTTAAAGCCGTACCCTCAATTTTATTCCAAGCCCTGCTTTTGATTAGGCTCTTCGGCCCCTTAGTGGCCGTACAGTGCGCCGGGAGGGCCAGCTCAAATTGCACAGCAGAGTGGTCAGTCCAGGTGAGCGGCAATAGACCCGAGAAGCAGAGTTGTGGATGGTTAGAAAAAATTCCATCTAGAGTGTGTCCTGCCACGTGTAGGGCCTGTCACCTGTTGACTGAGGTCGGCGCTTTTCATCATGTCTATAAGGGCCATCGTGTCTGGTTCCAGAGGAGCTTCCAGATGGTAGTTAAAGTCTCGCATAATAGTAAAGGAGCCAGTACAGAGCCCCTCTTCCAGAAGACTACAAATGGATGTTAGGAAGGTGCTCTTAGGACCAGGAGGTCTATATAGTAAAATACCCTTAAGCGTGTGGTGATTCGATATACTAAAGCTAAAGGAGAGTGCCTCACAATCTGGATTTGAGGCTGTATAAAAACCAGCTTTTAATGAGTCGTGATAGATAATTGCTAATCCACCACCTCTCCTGATTGGCCTGTTTAGGGTATGACAAAGAAATCCCGGAGGCGTAGCTTTCACTATATCTGGACCTGAGGCTGCATCTGTCGATGCTTCTGTGATAAAAGCCAGTTTGAAGTTTCCTTCCTCTATGAGAGTTGCACACTCTGTGCTGTGCTTCACCAGTGATCTGGCGTTGAGCAGTATACATTTTATCACTGTTTTCTCTGGCTCCAGCCTCTTTAAGTTTTTGTTATTGATAACCTTAACAGACTGGTATATCAAATTAGGTAGCACACAGTTACAGCTGGGACAGGTGATTAAGGGAAAGGGGGGTCTGGTGTTCAGCGCGAGATCTACACAGCCGATGGTCTTACCAACCGGCTTCAAATCTAATAGTTGTAATCTCGAATAGTTCAGGTTAATCGTCTCACCTGAATTAAAAAGGGCAGGGGTGCTGGCGCTGAGCGTTGTCCGAGCGCGGACGGGCGCGGACGGGCTTGCCTTAGGCGTGCCTTCGGCACGCCAGCGGCGCGCCCGCTGCGCGGACGCGTCAGCGCTCCCATTTATGCTGTCAGGGGAAAAGAACTAGCCCACTGACCCACGGTACCCTCAAAATGGCGGTCGCGCTCAGAATTTGCGGGAATTACCGATGCCCCAGAGCGTCCAAAGACCTCCCAACTGATGCAGAAGCAATTTCAACAACAAATACAGCAGGTAAATGTTAAAACGTCATGAGATGTTTGTTGATGATCTGTTCCAGTACCTTCACTGGGAATGGGAACAGGGAGATTGGCTGGTTGTTTTGGAGTTTGCTAGTTCGCTTGGGTCGGTGACCAACCACCCATGTGGCTCCATTGTAAAGATCTTGAATTTGTTTTCATCCTCTTTTGGCATGCCTGCCAGCTCCTCTGGCCGTGGATCCAGTTCAGCACCATGGATAGCCAAAAGCACCTCTGCTCCCGAGTCCCCGAAGCCACGTAGATCGGACTGACTGGAGACTCCTGGTCCAGGGCCAGTTCCTTGTTTATTTTCCGAAGAGTTTTGCTCAACTCACTCCGCAAGTACATAATTGCTAGGGTAACCAATCCCAAAACCACAAGCCTGATTGACAGCTCCGTTTGACAGCTAAATTGCACCTCTGCACCTGGTCCCGTGAGCCAGGTAAAATTGTGCTGGCGGTTGTGAACTGGTCTAGGGACTCACAAAACCTTAAGTCCAAGTGGGTTGTGCTGAATTCACTCTCTAACAAGCTGATGTTTTTTCCCCTTGACCGCAACGTTAATGTTTTCACATTGCACAGTACTGATTTATTTAATGCTTTAAAATAGATAATTCCAGTTATACTATATTGATTTCGTTTTGGTGTCTAAACATATATAAAAATCTGAAATATTTTTATAAATTAATGTCGGATTTCTCTCGATTTGTGTCAATTACTTATCATCCAGGTTGGTAATGTGAAATGCTTAACACATGTTCCTCCAAGTAGCCTGTCTGCTCTTTGCTACTCTACCAGTACTGAGAGAAGGTGCACTGAGAGAGTACCCAGGGTCCATCTTTGTGTATTGTGATAGTTTTACATGGTAATAGACACCCCGGCTATACCACATAATACTTTCACTTTGCAACAAAGACCAAATTATATTTCAAGTTTTGTAGTTTTATCATGTGGAAAATTATATTCCACATACCATGCCAATGGGATCTATTACTAATCATAAATTTAAACGTATCCCTTCCACCCCCTGGCCCACTCACTTTGCCTTCCACATGTGCCTTAAAATTGGTTAAATTTTTCCACATCTTAGAGAAGTAAAATTATTCAGACCTTCTCCTCTTTGTTTCTTTAATTTCTTGCAATATATGCTAGTCAAAAGTATGAATAAATGTTGTCAATGGCACTGATTGAGTATTTAACCCCTGAAAGATTCAAATTGCAGCGTGATGTTCCCCTTAAAAATCAATTAGCATTTTATTATTTACCATACAGTGCAAACGCCTGCGCCTTTCTTTACTTTCTGGGATTTCATGGTTGGACTCTCACTATCTTTCTTTGGGTCAAAGAGAATCTCACTTATGTGGAGTGCATTCTTCTGTGAGCCAGAATAGTTACTCAAGGCCTGAGGTGAGAGTTTTCCACTTCATTGTTCAGTGCTCACCTTCATTCTTTTGGACCTAAGCAGCAAGTTTCCCATCTGCATGATTTTCCCCTGCTTTGACTCTTTCCTATACACAATTATTGTGACTCAGTGCATGTAGGCATTTACGAATATAAGTAGCAGTACTCCAGTGGTACTATTTCAAATACTCATAACTGTGATGCACATAGGTATGGGTGTACAACCACATCTATGCAAGTCTTATCACTAATGTGAATAGCTTTTTGCCGAGAGTGTGTAAATCTATGCCCACATAGAAGCAGATTTACTATGTCTTGGTTCAAACCAGTGCAGTTCAGCAACCAAAGCTATTACGCTGCACTGATTATAAAGATATCGCTCTTTAGACTGTCATGTGACAAAGCAAACAACCTTGCACCTTAGTGCAAGCATGTGTGCATTCAATCAAGCATAGGTTTTGAACTGAAAAGGGACCGTTCCGGCACAAAAAAGCATGCTTTAGTACTTTTGACACTTTGTATGTGTGCTGTACTGTTTAGCACACATGCAAAGTTGGAAAATGCAAAGATTTTTTTAAAAAGCTCCACAATTAAGCCTTCATTAAGGAGAATTAGGGATAAAAATATTTTAAAAAGGTCCTCATACACGACATCAGTCAGTATAACAGAAGGTGGCGACCGGAAGGCAAGAGAGAAGTAGGAGATGCATAAACAGCAAGAAATCAGAGTATTATCCTGGAATGTAAATGGCCTCAGGGTGCACAGGAGAAGGAGGAAGATCTTAGAATTAATTAAGCTCTCCGAAAATGACATAATAATATTGCAGGAGACTCATCTTCGACAGGAGGAATGGGATGGGATTCTCAAATCAAATAGGTGGATAAGACAATCGATATGCACTAATCAATCATGCAATGTAAAAGGAGTAGCCATATTATTTAAAAAATCAGCAGGTGCTAAAATAGAGAGCTTCACGGTGGACAGAGGGGGCAGTTGGGCAATAGTTAACATCAAAATAGATAAGTTAGGATATACACTGGTAGGATATTATGGTCCCAATGTGGATAATCCGTCTCCCCTTAGTGAGCTCTATAGGCATCTACTCGATGCTAAGTACAACATTATTATGGGGGGGGGGATTTTAATATTTTGATGAATCCTGCCCTGGATAAATCCTCAACAAAACATACATTTAATGCCCCAAAAATGAGAAAGAGTATACAGCAGATTGTTAAGAATCTTGGTCTACTGGACATTTGGAGACTCAAAGCTGGCTCCAGGAAAGAATACACTTATCAGAATAAAAAGTATTCACATGCTTCCAAAATTGATCTATTTCTTGTTGATGCAACATTGAGTAAAAACATTCTTACGGTTATGCATCAACCAGAGCACCTTTCAGACCATGCAGCAGTGACGTTAGTAGTCTCCATAGAAAACCAGCAAACCGAGTATAGATGGACGCTAGATAGAACACTTTTGGGAAACAAGATGTGATAGATGCTTTAAAAAAGATGTGGCACAATTTTTTTAAATAAATGGAGATTTTGCAGCACCGCATATTGTGTGGGATGCTTTTAAGGCCTATTTGCGTGGGAGAATAACAAGCTATGCAGCATTCAAGAGGAAAGAAGGGAAAAGGGACTTAAGAGAACATGAGGTCAAAATCGAAAAAGCACAGAAAAGTTTTATCGATTGTCATAATCCTACTTTAGGAACCGAGCTCCAGGGTAAGCTGAATGAGGTTAAAGAACAGCTAGTTGAGTTCTTGGAGAGAAGGATTCGAGAGCGATGGGATGCCAGCAAAATGGCCCACTATGAATATGGGGAAGGGTGTGGGAAACTTCTTGCATGGAAGACAAAGCAAGATCAGTTAAGAAATGAGATTAAGGAGGTGCAGATTGGTGCTACCCAAGAACGTTGTTTGGATGACTATAGTATTGGGATGGCATTTAGGGATTTTCCCCAAGATTTATATACAGAAGATACGAAGTCTACCCAGATAGAATTGAATGAATGGTTGAAGCAAGACCCTATTCCCAGATTAGACATTAGTCAACAATCATTCCTTAATCAAGAACTTATCACTCCAGAGATAGAGAAATTTATGGCCCATTTAAAAAGAGGGAAAGCGGCAGGCCCAGACGGCATTCTAATGAGCTGCATAAAGCCTTAAAGGAAGTGCTGGTTCCACACTTAAATAAGTTATTGAACAGCATCTACGTCCATCATGCCCCTCTTCCAGCATCATGGAAGGAGGCAGTTATAACATTGATTTTAAAACCAACTAAAGACCCCATGAAGTGTGAGTTTTATAGAACAATTTCTCTGTTGAATAGCGACTACAAAATATTTACGCAAGTACTTGCCACAAGGTTAAACAGTGTATTAGTTAATATCATTCATGAGAACCAAAAGGGTTTCATGAAACACAGGCAGCTTCATGACTTAACGCATGATTTGATTAGTGCAATCGATATAGCCACTACAGCTAGGTCTCCCCTAACTGTTATGATGATCGATGCTGCCAAAGCATTTGATAGAGTCAGCTGGCCTTATCTGTATGGAGTCATCGAACAAAACGGGTTAGGCACCAACTTTCTTAAAGCCATACGATCAATATACGACGCACCAACAGCGAGGTTAGTGGTAAATGGGTCCATTTCACCTAAGATTATGATAGGTCGGGGTGCCAGACAGGGGTGCCCATTGTCACCACTACTCTTTAATTTGTATATAGAGCCCCTCGCTAGGAGAATTAGGTCAGAACAGGGGATCCTCCCTTTCAGATACCTGGACTGCGTTAAAAAAGAAGCATTATAGGCTGATGATCTTCTGATCTATACATCTAACCAGGAGGTATCATTACCTCTTATAATGGGAATAACGGCGGCTTTTGGGAAAATCTCTGTCTATTTAGTAAACGAGGATAAAACGGAGACTGTAACATGGAATGGCTTAGCGGACTCCTCACTAGAAAAACCAGAGATCAGATATCTTGGTGTAAAAATAGTCAAGGACTTGGATAAGATGGCTTTTATTAACTTCAATAGAATTTATCTGGAGACCAAGAAGCTTTTGGAATCATGGATGCATTTACCCCTGTCGATTTTGGGTAGAGCAAATTTGGTTGAGATGATGATCTTCCCTAAGTTTACTTTTATCTTCAATACTTTACCGTTACATTTTAAGACTGAATGGTTTAGGAAATTGCAAGGGGACCTGAGCTGTTCTGTATGAAAAAATAAAGCGGTGCAAATAGCCTGGAAAAAACTTTTAAAAAGAAAATGGATGGTGGGATAGCATTACCGGACTTTCAACTGTACCATTGGGCTTTTCTTCTACAAAATGTTAGACATCTTTTAATGAACAATACGCAAAAAATCCCCCCTCATTTAAGGGTGTTGAGAAAGAATCTCCTGGATGAAGGAAACTCATTTTTATTTATATACAGCCACCCCAAATTCTTCAAAAAAATCAAATTTAAGGTTTTACTAGCAGCCTGTAAATTATGTGTTCAAGTCGGGGAACAACCTTTACATCGCGGATTTTACTCCGCAATACAATCACGTTGTAACGACCGCGTTGTAACCACGCAGTGCCATTACTACGCAAGTCATTACATCGACTTGCAGTAGATGGCGCTCTAACATAAGGAATAGTATAGTTTACTATTTCAACACCTTCCCTACTGTTACGTAGGCTGGAGTTGGAATAGTAAATTATACATTTCTAATGTTACGGCACCATCTACTGCAAGTCGATGTAATGACTTGCGTAGTAAAGGCATTGCGTGGTTACAACGCGGTCGTTGTAACGACCGCGTTGTGATTGTATTGCGGAGTAAAATCCGCGTTGTAAAGGTATATATTCGTTCAAGTCAAGCGGATCTTGGGAACACCTTATTATAGCTGTATTTCCCCGATTTGGAATTCACCAGGGACCCCCGAATGTCTTTTGGATGCCTTAGCTGTGCCTTTAATAACAGTGGGTCTGATAAAGTGGGGGAAGCTTTTCGATCAAGGCTTATTGATATCATGGGACATATTAGCAGCAAGAACCAACTTCTCACTATCAAGGTTTAAATATCTTCAATTAATAAGGTGGTCATATAATCAGCAGCAAATCGGGCTGGAATCAGAGTGGGAGGACGAGTTAATGAAAGATCAAAGCTATGTGAAGGAGGTATCCAAATGGTATTGGATGCTGGTGGAAACAGAGAATCGCTCCCTAAAGGCGCCGGAGGAGATATGGAGGACGGACATGCCGGTGTCAGATATACAAAGTTTATGGCAAGTATCAATGGCTACACTTTGGCTAACAGTGAGATCTGCACCATTGAGGAGGAACCATCTTTTTACTTTATACAGAGTATATTGGTCTCCAAAGAAGCTGTCTAAGATGGGTAGAAGTAAGAGAAGACAATGTCCCAAGTGTATGCTGAAAAATGCGAATGACGTCCATCTACTATGGCAATGTCTGGTAATCCAACTCTTCTGGCAAGAGGTGGGTGATTTTGAGTCTAGATTGTTCGTGGCCAATATAGAGGTAAGTCTTGAGTTGGTTATATTTGGGATTTTACGAGGGGACAGGAGTAATCACATACTGAAGAAATCTCAGGCCCACCTTCTCTTTGTTTTGATAATAATTGCACGCAGAGAAATATGAACGAAATGGGTAGTTCAGAATGCACCATCACTGCATGAGTGGATCTCATATGTCAGACACACCTGTATGTTGAATTGTATAAAGGGGTCTGTGAAAAGGATAAAAGTGTGGGATCCACTGCAGGACAATGATATACAGGTGAAACCTGTTTACGGGGGAAATCATATAACTAGAGCATCCCAAAAACTGTCCACTGATTAAGATGCACCTCAACTATGAAGAAGGCTGGTGAGACCGAGCAGAATCTCCCTCATAAATGGTTTGAAGGAGGCCCAAAGGAACAAAAGGACTAAGCTATTTGGAACATTCGTTCTCCTTTAGATCGCTCCCAGCTTAGATCTTAGGCATGTGTCATGTATGAGGACAAAATAAAAAAAATAAATAAATAAATAAAAAGGAAGCGTATTTGTTTGTTGAAAATATTTGTCTTCTAATGTTTATAGTCAAGAATTTGCATCAGAATTCATGGATGGTGCGTGCAAATGCCATGTACCACTCATGGTACGACCCCTTGGCACAAACTACCACATAGTGCTACTTTGCACTACTTTAGGCAGCTTTCCAAAGCACATAATGATTTGTGTTAGACAGTAAATCCCCCCACAACACTGCATTGGTTTGCATCACTTTAGTACTGCAAACCCGGCATAAAGTGTTCATAAATCTATGCCATAGTTCTACATTTTGGTGTGTATGTGGGAGTGGCAAGAGAGAGTGATGGAAAAATGGTAAATATCTACAACAAAGTGAGAACAAAGTTTGAAAGGGAAAAAAGGCAGACACAGAGAGGGACATGCACATACAAACACAGCTACAAAAGAGTAAGTTAGATACATTCACTAAAGTTACACCTACATTCATTGCTGTAGTACTAAAGCCAAAATAGACTCAAATCTAGTCCAGGTAAGTTTTGGAGTTAATCACACAACTCACATATCCACTCGCAGGAACAGCAAGACATTCACCTAGACATGGATAGAAGATGGTTATCACACTACCAGCACAAAGCCCATCACTACAAATAGGTCATATAACTTTATACATTGCGCCTGTACAAGGTATATTATAAATATTAAAATATAAATGAATGCAAAGTAAATGAATGTACAAAAGTAGTCATCTACACTAGACATTGCATACATCTCATCGTACAAACGTAAAAAATTGAAAACAAGCTGAATAAAATAAAAAACTAAAATCAATGTCCAAAATATTCATATGTGTACATTGCAGATCCTACACAAATTACGTTAACAATTAATAACAGATTACAAGTACATACAGTTAGTGAATTATAAAAAACACATGCCTTATCTCAGTGATTGGCGATCACTAGGGGTCGCATTCCAGATCATTGTTTTTCACCGACTATACCATTCTAGTCAAAAACCAGTCATAGGCAAATCAGTCTTGGTTCTGCTTCACCGGGCACAGCCCAGCCTGAAGTATAAGGGTAGAGCCCCTCCTGACGGGAAAGCAAGCAACCTCAGAATGACTTTGGACTAACTAGACCTTTTCAGTGAAATATAGCTTGATTCCTTTGGCAAAGTTAGTAAGTAACCCACTCCAGGATTCTGTGCTCACTGTCACACACAGGGGTCGCTTGTTTTCCTGTGGGTGGGGGGGGGCAGCCCTGGCAGTTTAGGATTTCCAATTTTTATTGAAGCCGGACCAAGGCTAATTTGCACATTATTGGTCTCTGCCTTGCATGGCAAAGTAGGAAAATGGACTGAAATGTATCCCCAACTAATTAGCAGTGGCTAAAACTAATTTAAGCATTTCACTGCTCATCTTTTTATTTTCCTCAGTGGAGTGCTCTTGGTTCACAGGCATGCTCGGACAAAGTGCCTGTTGTCACTGTGCCACAGGACTCAAGACAGGACTCAAGCTATGCCTCATTATCAAGATCTAAGTGTGCCACAACAGGGCTGGGTTGCTTATGTTTCCATCTGGGTTATATCAGCCCTGGCAGCTTGAACTTGACTTTATCCTTTGGAGCAGGACCAAGACTAATTTGCACATGGCTGATCTCTGTCTTCAGTGGCACAATAGGCAAAAAAAAAACAAGGGACTGGAATGCAACCAGAGTAATTACCAGCTATCATCCTTAAGTTTATCTTAACATGGCTCAACTGTAGGTTAGTGACTGGTTCTGCAACATCTCGCAGCACGAGGAGAAGATGACAAAGTCCATGTTTTGGGATTTATTTATGTGTTCTCAATACTAATGTTTATCAGAAGTGTAGTATTTTCTTCAGGTGCTGCTTATTCTTTTCAATTTAGATTCCTACATAGAGCAGGAGGAAATCTCTACCTGATGTATTAAGAGCTATATTTTGTAGATTTATGCCTAAAGTACATTTGTAAAGATACTAGTAGTAACTATGTAGTTATATTTTGAGCTGTGAGAGGCCACATCCCCTAATGTAAGGGGCAGAGATATGTACTCTTACTTCTAGGCATACTTCTCTCCCTGGTATTAATTACATCTAGGTCAAAATTTAAGTCTTAGTGTAGGCATAACTCTGTGTGTGGAGATTTCACTTCATATACTTTGTAAATTAGGTTGTAAGTTGGCATCACTTCATATTTCCCCCCAAGTCTCAGCCCATGAACCGGTCAAAATGTCTACCAACTCAGAATCATGCAAAGTTGTTTCATAAGATACAATCATGAATAACGTATGTAAAGGGGATCAGCCTAGCATGATTAGGTGGACATAGTGAACTGTGTAAAATCACAAAAGTAGAGAGGGGGAGAAAAACCAGTGCTTATCCTCCCGGAGCTACAAAGAAACACACAACAGGTGCAGTGGCTACTGCGGGATAGTATCCCTTAGTGTTTTGAGTGGCTTCCCTGACCAGAGACTAGGTTCTCCTAAGGATGAGAATACCCAGAGACCAATCTTTTTGAAAAAGAAAGCCTCACACACATTATGTGTCATACTTTATTATAGGCAACCTCTCCCCACCTTAGTAGGATAATACCGCAATGGCGGACTCACCCTCCTGAGACAGAGGGAGTTCTTGGATAAGGTATTACTGGATAATGCAGGATCCAGATAAAACTAAAAATAGAGGTTCCCAGGCTGTCACCTTTACTGATGGGAGCCTCGGGTATGTCTAAAAACTGAAGTCTAGATGGGCCCTGAGTTCAATGACTCAGTCCATCTCATTATGCTAACATGTTTCTTCCCTTAACAGTTGCCTTTACCGGTCACAGGCATTCATCCCTAATTGACTGGCCTAATCGCCGCTGTAACCAGTGAGTGATAAACACAAGGAGAATCCTTCCTTGTTATTTTTTGTTATAGATAAACCTGAAAACTGTGGGACAATATTATTGATAATAGTCCAAAAGCAAATTGTCTACCAATAAATCATACATGCAGAGACAAAGTGACTCATGTGTAGCACTCGTGAGAATACACAGCAAACACACATGTTATGTAAGGCAGTATACATGCAAATAAAAACATCAAACTTTCTTACAGTAAAATACTAGCACGCAATCCAGAGAATGTTGCACGGTACACAGCCTAATGGTTTTTTACCTCCACCAAGGCTAATTCATTTAATTCCTTTGGTCACTTATTCATTCAAAAGACAGCTCTTATAATGTGTAAACAAAGTGCAGTTATTTACAAGAAAATAGTAATTTCCATATCTAAGAACAAAAAGAAACCCATTGTATTTTCCGAACATTCCTTCTTCAGGGGACACTATATACATTCATCATCCAAATGTGATATGGCAGTACTGCAGGTGTGGAGCTGTACTAAGTCAGAAGGTAAGAACTTTGACCAGGAAGACCCATTCGGTGTGTCTGACCTTGCTCTATTGTGGCCAGCCTGAAACTGTGCTTAGCTCCTGATTTATTGTGAACAGTGACTTTTGATTGGTGCTTTACGTTTTCTTCATACTTTTTGTCCTAATTTATTTTTAAATCATATGTCCAGCTCACCTGATGATCTTGGTGTGATTTGCTAATTCTTTTTTTCTCAGTTTTTCTAAAATGGTTTGGGAACTTTATTATGTTCTGTTTTTTACTTGAAAATTGTTGGTACTAATTTAATTAACACACACTTCTCTGGGCATTGCAATGTTGTGAATTGTATGAATTTTGCAAAGCACAACTGTAAGAACTCCTTTCAGAGGCTAACGGGGCAAGCAGCAGCTACTGGGCCCAACTGTGGGTATTGTGGCCATTCACTCCTTTGGGTCCTGAGCAACTGGGCCAAGTACTACTCCATTAGCACTTGACTGGCTTCTCAGGGGGCAGTAGATGCAAGATTTACGAAGACTCATAACTCAAAAAACACTCAAAAACCCCAATAAATGACCAGACAGACACTTAATTTTGTGGGGAAATTAGTATTTATACATGAACATAAAGTGAAATATGACACACAACAAATGAAACACACTGTGTCTGTAAGACCGGCACTCTACCATTGTCTGGGTAAGCACTTAAGTCACACTTCTCTGTCTAAGGTTTGTGGTTATTCCTCATTCATGTGAGACAATTATTCAGGTTAGGACCTGCTAGAAAATACAAGTCTTAGAAGTTCCAGAATTGCTTCTTAAAAGTCAAAGGGGCATGTGTACAACAGAATGACGGCGCGTGGTGTTAAGCAAAACTTGCTAATGCCACACGCCGCCATTCTGAAAACGCAGGGATGCACCGTATTTACAAACATACGGTGCACCCCTGCGTTTCCTCTAGCGCTGGCGCTAAATTAAGCTGCCTAACGCCAACGCAGGCACTCTTGCACCATAGTGAAAGGGTGCCTGCTTTTGGGGGAATGATTGTTTATGTGCAAGAAGGTGTCCCTTCCTGCACATAAACAATCACAAATGGCGATTTGTAACTCCTCTGTGTGCTGCATTGTGCAGCACGCATAAAAGTTGCAAATCGTCATTTTTTAATCATTCTTGGCGTTTTGCTGTTTCTATCTGTGATGCACAATGCAGCACACCTAGGAACAGCAAAAAGGAGGAGAAATGAAGCATTTCTCCCCGTTTCACAATGTTAAGACCAGGTTTTCCCTGGTCTTAATTTTGGCACTGCCCCATAGTTACGCCACCCTTGAAAATATGGGGCAGCAACAAAATTAATGGGTGTTGTTGTGCAACGCCCACCACAACACCCATTGCCCACCCCTTTCACGCTATATATAGCATGAAAAGGTGCCTTATTTACAAGGCAAAACACACAAGATGATGGACGGAATGCTGCACATTGGCAAACATTCACCCCCAGTCACAGATCTGGGTTTAATCCATTGTTATTTTGCTTCACCACGCCACCCCAGTTCAGACATAGCCATATGCAAATCAGTCTTGACCCTGTGCCTCATGGGAACAGTCCAGACCGAACTGCCAAGCCATGTCTTCCCTGGACCGGAATCAAGCATTCTAGGACCGGTTTCAGGCTATCAGCCTTCATCAGCCAGGATAGCTTGACTCCAGTGGCGTAGTGTTTGATTTGCTCTAACGCTCCGTCCATCATCCCCTTTGGTATCGCTTTGTTCGCCCTAAGTTGGCAGGGTATGCCCAGACGTGGGTCCCTTGCTCACTGTGCCACTGGATTCAAGATAGCCTGGCTGATGAGGGTTTTGAACCCGAAACCGGTCCCAGGATGCTTGTTTCCGGTCCAGGGAAGACATGGCTTGGCAGTTCGGGCTGGACTGTTCCCATGAGGCACAGGGTCAGACTGATTTGCATATGGCCATGTCTGAACTGGGGTGGTGGAGTGAGCTAAAGAATGATGATGGATTAAACCCAGATCAGTTGACTGGGGGTGAGTGTTTGATTTGCTCTAACGCTACGTCCATCATCCCCTTTGGTATCGCTTTGTTCGCCCTAAGTTGGCAGGGTATGCCCAGACGTGGGTCCCTTGCTCACTTTGCCACTGGATTCAAGATAGCCTGGCTGATGAGGGTTTTGAACCCGAAACCGGTCCCAGGATGCTTGTTTCCGGTCCAGGGAAAACAGGGCTTGGCAGTTCGGGCTGGACTGTTCCCATGAGGCACAGGGTCAGACTGATTTGCATATGGCCATGTCTGAACTGGGGTGGTGGAGTGAGCTAAAGAATGATGATGGATTAAACCCAGATCAGTTGACTGGGGGTGAGTGTTTGATTTGCTCTAACGCTCCGTCCATCATCCCCTTTGGTATCGCTTTGTTCGCCCTAAGTTGGCAGGGTATGCCCAGACGCGGGTCCCTTGCTCACTTTGCCACTGGATTCAAGATAGCCTGGCTGATGAGGGTTTTGAACCCGAAACCGGTCCCAGGATGCTTGTTTCCGGTCCAGGGAAGACATGGCTTGGCAGTTCGGGCTGGACTGTTCCCATGAGGCACAGGGTCAGACTGATTTGCATATGGCAATGTCTGAACTGGGGTGGTGGAGTAAGCTAAAGAATGATGATGGATTAAACCCAGATCAGTTGACTGGGGGTGAGTGTTTGATTTGCTCTAACGCTCCGTCCATCATCCCCTTTGGTATCGCTTTGTTCGCCCTAAGTTGGCAGGGTATGCCCAGACGTGGGTCCCTTGCTCACTTTGCCACTGGATTCAAGATAGCCTGGCTGATGAGGGTTTTGAACCCGAAACCGGTCCCAGGATGCTTGTTTCCGGTCCAGGGAAGACATGGCTTGGCAGTTCGGGCTGGACTGTTCCCATGAGGCACAGGGTCAGACTGATTTGCATATGGCCATGTCTGAACTGGGGTGGTGGAGTGAGCTAAAGAATGATGATGGATTAAACCCAGATCAGTTGACTGGGGGTGAGTGTTTGATTTGCTCTAACGCTCCGTCCATCATCCCCTTTGGTATCGCTTTATTTACAAGGCGGCGTTAAACCATGTTAAGTGGCGTAATGCCTCCTTGTAAATAAGGTGAAGCCCCTATCGCCACAGGAACGTTGTAAAAAGTAAAGTTCCTGTGGTGATAGTGGCTTGTAAATATTCCCCAAAGTGTCTCAGCGCTTTAACACTTTCAGTCAAAGGAAGTTCCCCCCAGAGGTTCGATGGCCCAACATTCAGTTTTACCCACTCTCACTGGAGCTGCATTTTGTCAGGCCAGGATGCACGTCAGCGGCCTGGTGGTGAGCAGAATTCTGGATGCTACCAGCAAGGTGGTAAACATCCATGATGGTCTTCCGATTGTGTGAAAAGCCTTCCCGGACAGTCTTGGGTGCTCCTGGATTCGGGTGATTGAACCAATGCTCTTCTCCCACCTGTCACAGCCTGTTGCATTGTTCTGGCATATGCTGCTCCAAGGCAAAGGCCCTTACCTTCACCACAGCCTCCTTTTGCCATACAGTGAAATCCAGGCGACGTCCCTGTCAGATCACAACACTGTACAGGGGCGACAGCACTCCAACAGGACGACGGACCTATCTTTACTGTAGCCCCCACCTGGCAAGCAGGGACATGAATAGCTCACTCCGGATGGGGGTCACGAACAGCATACATAAGGTAGCGTCCCCTTCGGGTGACCACAGCACACGGTGACAGCCTGCTTCTTCCTACAACGCTGCACCAGGGAGAAGACCCTTATCTTCACCATGACCCCCACCTGGCCTACGGGGGTCATGAACAGCATCACTGAGGCAGATGGCCCAATTGGTGCAACAGTCCTCAATGAGGACTCAGAAATCTCACAATCTGCTTTATGGATCCACTCGTCAGAAACCCCTCTGGATCTTGCTCCCCCAGGTACTCTCCTCCTCCTCACAGAATCCTCTGGTCTCGGCAGGCAGGCAGATGCTGGTGCTCTAGGCTCCAGGGCAAGTTGTTTTGGTTCTCCTGGTAAAGTCTCCTCACCCGGTAGGGAGACTAGCAGACCTTAGTCCCCAGTCCTGGTCTTATCAGGCAGAAATCATGCTAAGTTTCTCCACACTGATGTACAGCTCCAGATTGACAGGTTTGGGGGGCTCAAGCTCCCACTTTTTATAATCCATTTCCAGACACGCAGGTGATTAAATGCCTGAGTCTTTGAAGTTTGCAATGTGAGGGTTGCTGCATTGAAGTGCCCACTCCTCTACTGTCCTTTGTTCAGGAAGCAGTCTCTCACAACAGGAGAGAATCCAAACTTGATAGCCTCACATACAGGTCATGGCAGTGACCCAGAAATCACACCTGAGTGTTAGCCTTACTGATATATGCCTATCAAAAGGTTAGAAAAACCATCAGCCCTGTTCTTCATGATTCCCTTATCACCCCCATCTCTTTCCTGAGATGTGCCTAGCCCCACTGACCAGTGGTCTTTTCAGAATCAAAGAACCATTTCAAATTGCATTAGAGAGCCTGGCTCTCTCTTCCTCCAGTGTGTGTGTCTCACCTAGCTCTCAGGGATGCAGGCAATCCACCAATCTGTCTTGGATGGTTCCTCCACCTCCACATGCATCTCCAAGGCCCTGGCCTTCCAATATGGAACCCACAAGGACACATACATTACATTATGCACACACAATCACATGTGCACTGCACAGCGCTACCTACTAACATGATGTAGGCGAAGGGTGAATTAGGTACTCGCATGATCTGTCTTCAACCATGATTAAAAATCCGTACCAAGGATTCAGATATCGCTGCAGCTGGGGCACTAGGGTCCGGGGTGCACGACCATCACCATGCAGGGGACTTTTCCGTCCCAACAACAGCATTTGTGAATTTCCCAAGCCTAATGATAATTTAGGAACGGCCTACCAAATATGTTGACATTGATGGATATCTAAGGAAATATAAAATATCGAATGGTGCAAGAAGGTGGGGAGAGGATGTAACCTTACGGCTAGAGCGGTCGACCTCAGACCTGGGGAGCCAGGTTCGAGTCTCGGCAACGACGCTCAACATCCTGTGATTCTGGGCAAATCACTTAATCTCCCCGTGCCTAACAAAAATGAATGTGTTCATCTGTAACGAAACTGGTGCTCATGTAAAGCGCTCTGATACCCGATGTCTCTGGTCTAGCTCGCGCTATATAAAGCTCTAAAAACAAACAAAAAAAAAGGTGGAAGCTTTTAACACTGCCTTTAATGTCAGATTTTATTATACACTGTGGCTCAGTCAGATTTTAGGAATCCTGACCTTTTCCAGAAAAGTATTTCAATATTTGTGACGACTGACTCCTGCTCTCCTATTGAATCTCAAGCTGGTGCAATCCGTCATGAAATTTTGGACATATTTCAGTCTAATCAACAAAAACACATACACATTTATATTCCAGAGATTTATCACCATGCCTCAGACAGTATTGCACTACAAACAGTAGACAGGTGATTGAAGTAGCTTCAAAAGATGGTCTCTTTTCACTTGTATCTTCTCAATTCATCATTCCAGCTCCGCTGACACCAAGCACATTTTCAGTGCTCAATGAGCGAGGCTTCATGTTACAAAATATTAATTTCGTTTTTATAGCTTATTTAATACATTATTCATAACATTTGCATCTGAATTAAGGACATCTTATATCCAAAAGACAAGACAGCCGTCCAAGAAAATGAAGGGTCAGTGAAGTGACTGAACTAGTTGGAAAATCAATTTTTCATGAATAAACCGCAGATTGATTGAAGCAAATTCTCTAAATGAAAACACAAACACGCAAAAACGTTCTTTCGCCATGCCTGCAAAATCAAAGTTGCACAATATAGTTGATTTAACCAATCAATTTTTTAATAGTGTTGGATGCTGTCAACTAGTCTTGATGTTGTTTTTTAAGAACGTATAGTGAAAGGAACACTGGTGTGCAATCGTACATCTGATTAGATCCTCACTACCTGCTTGCCTCCCAATGTGTATATGGCTGAAAACATGTTTTCATCCATCATTGGGGAATCTGAATGTCGGACTGGACGTATGGGCATCAGGCATTTCCCAGGGAGGCTGGAAGGGTAGGGGCCGGTTTTGCAGCGGTGGGGGCTGATTTTGTTACTGGCAGCCGGTTTTGAAGCGGTGCTGCAATACCAGCCTCCAGTAACAAAAGCAGTAGTGCTTCACATTTGCATTCCCTTCCACTCCAGTGGGGTGGGCGGGGGGCTGGTCCAACAAAATTGCTAGGGCTGCTGCTGCTTTGGTTTCCCTGTCCGGCCCTGTAAATGGGTGACCAGAGCAAAAACTATGGGGCATATTATCAAGCCGGCGATAAAAAATTATCGCCGCTTTAGCGTCTGTTTTCGGACGAAAAGCGGCGATAATTTTATCGCTGTATTAGCAAGGTCACGCTATCGCGTGAATCCTTGCCCTATCGCCTTTTCCATAACGCCCACCTTTGCATCTCTAATGAGATGCAAAGTGGGCGTTCCGTCCCAAAATAACTGGAGAAATGTCGTTAACCGACATTTCTCCAATTATCAAGGGAATCGCTAACAAGCATAGCGATAAGAAAAGAAGCGCTAACCTTGGTTAACGCTACTTTCCTTACGCATGCTTTTAGTTTGACTTAGCCATGATATCCAATGGAAGGTGGATATCATGGTTAAGTATGCCCAGCCCTATCCACAAGCTATCGCCAAATGTCGTGCGATTATCGCTGGATTTCCAGCGATAATCGGACATTTGGCAGCTTGCGCCAGGAATTTTATCGATTCTGAGATAAGCGTTGCTAATAGCACGCTATCTCAGCGATAAAATTCATCGATAGCCGGCAATAAATATCCTAGCGCTAAGTGCGCTTAGCGATATTTATCGCCGGTTGTTGATAATATGGCCCTATATTATTGTTAGTGTAGTCAAAACGTCATTCTCAGCGTCAAAGTCCACATCACCCTGAAATGTTAATTTTCAACTCAGTTTAATATAATTATATTTGGTGCACCGTGAACACATACAAGCTAGAAAACGTAAACATACTTGACCGTGTTTTGGCAACATGGGACAACATATGATGCAATATCTTCGTTGTTAAAATAAATGAGCTCATTCGTATACCATGGGGTTTAGCTGCAGACATAAAACACATTTTTGCCAATACACAGACCTGATTGGAAGAAGTCTTCACTTTACGTATTCTATAGATTCTGATTCAGCCTGGGAGATGTGGCACAGATCCACATGACAATGTATAGCGGCCCAGACCCAGATACAGTGAAGAACAGTAGCTACCCCCAGCGAAACAGCAGAACAAGGTACCTTTTCTGCTGGTGTTAGGCGGTTCCTCATGGATGAAATTAACAAAATATTTATAAGGAGAGAGCATATAACATTGCTTACCATAGTAACACTTTCATTTTAAAGGGGTCATCCGGCAAATATTATCACAATGCATCTCATAAGCCAAGCGGTCCTCATCAAACAAAGCAGCATTCTGGACCGCTTCTTTGCTGGTGATTGTTAATTAGAATGCAGAACTGGGGAAAAAGAACAAGTCAGAGCTTGCAAAAGCTTCCTGTGAGGAGAGACAAACCCCAAAACAATTCGGAGGCTTTGCACAAGGGGGATAGAGCTATGAACCGAAAATGCTCTCTTCAAAAAGAAGCAGTCAGCATTCACAAAGGCGCCGTTCCTTCTGATTGAGCCGCGGTAGGGACCCGTCTGACAGCGACAGGATACGTTTCGGCTTAAAAGCTGTGACTAGCAGCTGAAGAGACAATGCCCCATGGCTCCAAGGGAGCGTGAGCAGTCCTCGCACTGTGGTCCAGGCTAATGTAGTTTTAGTATCCGCACAGGGCAACCACAGCAGTTTGCAGTCGTGTTTCAGATCTAGATAGCTGTACTCTAGGACTTGATTAAGGGCAATGCGGTTTAGGCAAAATGATAGGGTCCGCTTCTTGTTACCAATGACGTTAGCCCAGTGGCGGCTGGTGACATTTGAAAGTAGTGGGCGTAAAAGTTCAGGATGAGTGTCACCAATTTTGTATTGTGTCCACGGTTTGAACTGACCACTCTATTGTCCTCTGTACTGGTTGGAAATGCCTACAGTCAAGAGCAGCCACCCCTAATCCTGCATACTAGCCATGCGAGGTCAAGCACCCACTTAAATCTTTCTCACTAGATACTAGTGTCAGACAAAGCAACTCATGAAAGCAACTCACATGAGTCCTCATATGTACCCACTTCCTAATACATGTCCGATATCACGAATAACGATGTACAAGGCAATGTGGAACAAATCCAAGAACGGTTGGTTAAACAGAAGGAAGAAACTATATGGAGCACCAAACAAGCCCTCTGTCATCGCAGTCAACTCCTAGCCCTACCACGGCCCGCTGGCGTGCAGCGTCAGTCTGATGTGGATACCGGGGCTCAGTAAGTTCCACCGAAGCACAGAATGCACAGCAGCCAACCCATAAGCAGTGGCACCAAATGTTGAATTTGCAATGGAAAATAAACAAATAGAAGGCGCACACTTCTATCACAGAAACCCTTCTCTATCAATAAGCTGGTGTCTGACGCACACTGGAGCAGCTTCACGCTTGCCCGACATTCATGGGCACTTAGACACCCACCTGGCTCGCACACACAGAACTCATTATGTTGTTAAAAGAATGACTTTTGCCCAAATCCCTTAATTATCACTCATGCGGACACCAGAAACATACAGGAGTGGCAGGAATGTGGGGTTACGCAGGGAAGCACACACAGTGTGATGCCATGCTGCGAGGTCTTAGGCTAGCCTAAAGCGGAAATCGATTCTAAACAAAGTTAATGAGTGCACGCTTGCTTTAATAACAAACTTCATAGCACCCACCCACTCTGCCCAATCAGTAACAAAGAAATGTATAAAAGTGCGTTCTCTACTTTACAGTAACAAAGATGCCCCCTACCTTTCTGCTCGTCCGAACTCTTCATTGTCAGGCATATCAGCCTTTTGTGCGAGTGTTGCACAGCGGTGCCACATTAACCCTTTGAACGAGGCAGTCAGACGTGGTTAATCAATGCTGGCTTTTTTTTCCAGAATGGCTATTTTTTTGCTAGCTTATTTTTTCAGACGTCTGCATACACATCAGGCACATCTGTACAAACGGCATCAAACTTTATTCTCGCAGATTCCGTGAGCAGGAGCACACCATGCCTCATGCAGGGAGAGGAAGGTGCTGATGCAGCAGCTGAAGGACAGGGCCCGAGTATAAGGATACATTAAGAAATACAAACTAAAGTACAACTCGAGCCTTTGCAGTGCCAAGAAGGACAACCAAAGTACCCTGCAATGAATTTAAATTAAGGTGCTGAAACAACGGAATACCACAAATTATATTTCAGTGATTCATGTTATTAAAATGCGACGATCTAAGATGGCTACAATGTTGTGTGTGATTACACACTCACAATTCAGTGCAGATAGAACCAACTAGCATGTGTGCCTTCTGAATGCGTGCAAGCCTGTAGAACGTGCAAAAGCCCTGCTGCACCAACTGCTCATTGTCGTGTGCTGCTCCCATGTTGGCCCAAACTCACCAATTTGGCAAACTCCACTAAATAGGCACTCCAAACAGAAATTTAAGACAGACAGGCAGGAAATACGCAACTTCAATCCAAGTCAATATGATGATGAAGCAAGATATCCGCTCCCACCACAAAGTACATGGGGGCAGATTTACAAGCCCCTTGCGCCACTTTTGCGTCACTTTTCCCATGTTAAAAGTGACGCAAAAGTGGCGCAAGGGGCTTGTAAATCTGCCCCATGGAGTCCAGCGAAGTGCGAGTAGTGGAAGAAGTGAGGGGTTCTTATATCTTGTGAAGACAGCTCACAGACAAATTTGTAGTACAAATGCTCCGTAAAACGAAGCCAAGTTGAAATCCCTTTTATTTAGTTCAATAGTGGAAATAGGCTCAAACACAGCTTCCCCGACATTCCCCAACATGCAGAGAGGTTGTCATAATTTAGTGGTCCTGTGACGACTATATTTTACTATTCGGAGCAAAACCGAACGGAACGAACCCGGACAGATTTTTGTTTCTAGGCTGAAAGTTCCAACCCTAATTAGCGCATTATAAAAAGAATAATAAACATCCCCGTACATTTGCGCTCTTTTTTCTTTTGGAACATTTCCAGGCTCTCGGGTGATCTATATAGAAAAGAAAATTGCGTGTCCAGATAAAGCTCAGTCCACGACACAGCATAGGGGTTTTAAGAGTGAATCTGCAGGGAGCCCCCACTAATGATTGTTTTTATACAGCGCGTAATGCTTCTCTTCCGCCATTTCCAAGCGCTGGGAATAACATGTTACTATCACGCATTTTATTGGTGTCCAATGTAATAACCTGAAGAACAAAAGGGTGGGTCCGCCTTGTTGGAATGACCTGCAGATAAAAGGGACTAAAGTTCAACTTACTGAGCTTGCAGGCTAGTGGAACCATTACACCGTCTCTTATTTAACCCGCTTCACTAACATCAAGGGTCAGAAGAAAAGGAACACAAAGCGCCTGGGAACATAGCGCCTGGCAATATTGTACTTCAACTTAAGGGGGTTCTGCCCTCGTGTAGGAGGTGCCGCCTGCCTCTGTCTGAATAATACCACATTACAATGCCAGGCTTCTGTAGCTGAAGGTCGGGAGCATGGCAGCAGAGTCTGTAGAACCAAGGACAGGAACATGTTAACAGCGACGGTGGGTGGGCGCACCATGCCAGGGGATTATAAAATGAATAATAAACATCCCCGTATATTTGCGCTCTTTTTTCTTTTACCGAGTCGCGGCCGGCGGCATGACTGGGGGGGGGTGGGGGGTTATTGGTTATAATTAAAACTACAAATTTAAAAAAAACTTACCTTACAGGGTCCGGAGTCCTGCGCCGCCTAAGCTCCTGGCAGTGGCCGGGTCCGACTCAGGAACGTTTTCCCGCTAGGTAGCAGCCACAGGCAGCCTCCCTCCTTGGGCCCTAAGCCAATCACAACGCTGCAATGGCAGCGTTGTGATTGGTGCGGTGCAGGCACACAGCGCCCCAGCTGGGAGCCTAATCGGAGGCCCTTTTCTCTATGTATGCAAAAACAACAATTGATGGACAGAATGCAGAACAATGTCATACATTCACCCCAGTACAGAGATCTGGGCCTAAATCCATCGTTTTTTTGCTCACCATGCCATTCCAGTTTGAACCCAGCCATATGCAAATCAGTCTTGACCCTGTGCCCAATGGGAACAGTCCAGCCCGAACTGCCAGACCAGGTCCTCCCTGGACTGGAAACAAGCATCCTAGGACCGGTTTCGGGGTTTCATCCCTCTTCAGCCAGGATAGCTTGATTCCAGTGGCATGGAGAGCACGGGACCCACGTCTGGGCATACCCGTCCCACTCGGGTGACAAATGCAAAAACAACAATTGATGGACAGAATGCAGAACAATGTCATACATTCACCCCAGTACAGAGATCTGGGCCTAAATCCATCGTTTTTTGCTCACCATGCCATTCCAGTTTGAACCCAGCCATATGCAAATCAGTCTTGACCCTGTGCCCAATGGGAACAGTCCAGCCCAAACTGCCAGACCAGGTCCTCCCTGGACTGGAAACAAGCATCCTAGGACCGGTTTCGGGTTTCACCCTCTTCAGCCAGGATAGCTTGATTCCAGTGGCATGGAGAGCACGGGACCCACGTCTGGGCATACCCGTCCCACTCGGGGTGACAAATGCAAAACAACAATTGATGGACAGAATGCAGAACAATGTCATACATTCACCCCAGTACAGAGATCTGGGCCTAAATCCATCGTTTTTTGCTCACCATGCCATTCCAGTTTGAACCCAGCCATATGCAAATCAGTCTTGACCCTGTGCCCAATGGGAACAGTCCAGCCCGAACTGCCAGACCAGGTCCTCCCTGGACTGGAAACAATCATCCTAGGACCGGTTTCGGGGTTTCACCCTCTTCAGCCAGGATAGCTTGATTCCAGTGGCATGGAGAGCACGGGACCCACGTCTGGGCATACCCGTCCCACTCAGGGTGACAAATGCAAAAACAACAATTGATGGACAGAATGCAGAACAATGTCATACATTCACCCCAGTACAGAGAACTGGGCCTAAATCCATCGTTTTTTTGCTCACCATGCCATTCCAGTTTGAACCCAGCCATATGCAAATTAGTCTTGACCCTGTGCCCAATGGGAACAGTCCAGCCCGAACTGCCAGACCAGGTCCTCCCTGGACTGGAAACAAGCATCCTAGGACCGGTTTCGGGGTTTCACCTCTTCAGCCAGGATAGCTTGATTCCAGTGGCATGGAGAGCACGGGACCCACGTCTGGGCATACCCGTCCCACTCGGGGTGACAAATGCAAAAACAACAATTGATGGACTGGGGGTGAATGTTTGCATTGTCCAGCATTCCGTCCATCAATTGTTTCTTTTGCATTTGTCGCCCTAAGTGGGAAGGGTATGCCCAGACGTGGGTCCCGTGCTCACTACACCACTGAATTCAAGCTAGCCTGGCTGAAGAAGGGTGATGCCCTGAAACCGGTCCCAGGATGCTTGTTTTCGGTCCAGGAAGGACCTGGCTTGGCAGTTCGGGCTGGACTGTTCCCACAAGGAACAGGGTCAAGACTGATTTGCATATGGCTGGGTCCAAACTGGGGTGGTGTGGTGAGCAAAAGAATGATGGATTTAACCCAGATCCTTGTGACTGGGGGTGAATGTTTGCATTGTCCAGCATTCCGTCCATCAATTGTTTCTTTTGCATTTTTTGCCCTAAGTGGGAAGGGTATGCCCAGACGTGGGTCCCGTGCTCACTACACCACTGAATTCAAGCTAGCCTGGCTGAAGAAGGGTGATGCCCTGAAACCGGTCCCAGGATGCTTGTTTTCGGTCCAGGGAGGACCTGACTTGGCAGTTCGGGCTGGACTGTTCCCACAAGGAACAGGGTCAAGACTGATTTGCATATGGCTGGGTCCAAACTGGGGTGGTGTGGTGAGCAAAAGAATGATGGATTTAACCCAGATCCTTGTGACTGGGGGTGAATGTTTGCATTGTCCAGCATTCCGTCCATCAATTGTTTCTTTTGCATTTGCCGCCCTAAGTGGGAAGGGTATGCCCAGACGTGGGTCCCGTGCTCACTACACCACTGAATTCAAGCTAGCCTGGCTGAAGAAGGGTGATGCCCTGAAACCGGTCCCAGGATGCTTGTTTTCGGTCCAGGGAGGACCTGGCTTGGCAGTTCGGGCTGGACTGTTCCCACAAGGAACAGGGTCAAGACTGATTTGCATATGGCTGGGTCCAAACTGGGGTGGTGTGGTGAGCAAAAGAATGATGGATTTAACCCAGATCCTTGTGACTGGGGGTGAATGTTTGCATTGTCCAGCAATCCGTCCATCAATTGTTTCTTTTGCATTTGTCGCCCTAAGTGGGAAGGGTATGCCCAGACGTGGGTCTCGTGCTCACTACACCACTGAATTCAAGCTAGCCTGGCTGAAGAAGGGTGATGCCCTGAAACCGGTCCCAGGATGCTTGTTTTCGGTCCAGGGAGGACCTGGCTTGGCAGTTCGGGCTGGACTGTTCCCACAAGGAACAGGGTCAAGACTGATTTGCATATGGCTGGGTCCAAACTGGGGTGGTGTGGTGAGCAAAAGAATGATGGATTTAACCCAGATCCTTGTGACTGGGGGTGAATGTTTGCATTGTTCAGCATTCCGTCCATCAATTGTTGCGCATGACTGCTTTGGTTGGCCCCAGGCCGACCAAAGCAGTCAGTACCCACAACATTGGGCAATCCACTCCCCCCCTGCTCGCGAGCAGGACCGCCCACCCTCCCGCCCACAACCAGGCACTGCAGGCACTTCTGCTTTCTCGCAGTGTGAGAAGCAGAAACATAAAATGGTAGTTTTACCATTTTATGTTTCTGCCTTCTCGCACTGCGAGAAAGCAGGGGGGTGACGCCCCCACGCCCCTATGGAGGAGCCGCCACTGCGTTAGCCCCAGTCTTTGTTAGACTGATTCGGGAGCCTGTTTTCGAACCAGCAACCAGTACCAAGCACTTTACTGCATGGGGGCAGCCTGAGACTACATCCCCCATCATCTCCAGCGCCAGGAGGCGCCCGCACCATCCCCCACGCGCCGGAGGTGCATAAAGGCGTTCTCGGGCTCCCGCGGTGCGGGAGCCTGTTTTTGAACCAGCAACCAGCACCAAGCACTTTACTGCACGGGGGCAGCCGGGGACTACATCCCCCATCATCTCCAGCGCCAGGAGGCGCCTGCACCATCACCCACGCGCAGGAGGCGCATAAAGGTGTTCTCGGGCTTCCGCGGCACGGGACGCGGGCGCGCCCGGGCAAAGCACGGCCAAGGGCGGGCCCGTCTGGGCCCATCAGCACCAGGAAGAGGCAGGTTGGGCCCCCCCTCTTTCACCTATCAACAACTAAGCGACCAAGGGGCATATCATCAACAACCGGCGATAATCATCGCTAAGCGCACTTAGCGCTAGGATAATTATCGCCGGCTATCGCTTGTTTTTATCGCGTAGATAGCGCGCTATCAGCGACGCTTATCCCCAGAGCGATAAAAATAACTAGGTTAGCTGCCAAATGTGCAATTATCGCTGGGATTCCAGCGATAATCGCACAACGTTTGGCGCTACGTTGTTGATAGGGCAGGGCATACTTAACCATGATATCCACCTTCCATTGGATATCATGGCTAAGTCAAACTAAAAGCAGGTGTAAGGAAAGTAGCGATAAC
This sequence comes from Calotriton arnoldi, assembly GCA_963921515.1. NCBI lineage: Eukaryota > Metazoa > Chordata > Amphibia > Caudata > Salamandridae > Calotriton > Calotriton arnoldi. The sequence goes on along the minus strand of CAWUFW010007170.1, from coordinate 641,985 downwards.
CGCGGTTAGCGCTACTTTTCTTATCGCTATGCTTGTTAGCGTGCCCATTGATAATTGGAGAAATGTCGGTTAGCGACATTTCTCCAGTTATTTTGGGAAGGAACGCCCACTTTGCATCTCATTAGAGATGCAAAGGGAGGCGTATGGAAAAAGGGTGCTAACATGCGATTATGCATGTTAGCACCCTCTTGTTAATAGGGCGAAAACATTATCTCCGCTTTTCTGGCTTTTAAAGCCAAAAAAGCGGAGATAAGGCCCTTGATGATATGCCCCTAAGTGACTGAGGTGAGTGTCCTTTTACACTATCACAAACCGATAGAACAGACATTAAGTATTAATCATGGGGAAACGCACAGGGACACTGCCTCTGCGGCCTGCTACCACTAGCATCGATAGTATGTTAGAAAGCGTTGTTAGTATCGTCTCTAGTGAAATCGAACTAACTGAGCAACGCTTGTCCCTGGGAAGTGAGGCACTACTAAATAGTTCAATAGTAGGAGGGTCCTTAGCTGATTCTGTTTCTCGACCTGCAGTCAGCCATACGCCCACAATTGCACCTCGCACTCCGATGCTTCCGGGATTAAGATCTAACAATATAGCTCTTTCCAGTGGGAGTTCTAAGGGAGTTGATACGACCGAGTCGCAGATAAACATGGACATACCAGCGCCAGTTGCAGTCCCAGTGGCTAAGCATAAAAGGAAGCCTGGGAAGCCCACCAGTTCTAAAAGGAAACAACCTATTCGTTCTAGTTTATCATGGACTGTTCTGAGCTTGTGGTTACAGTCCCCATCGAATGTTCGTATCCCTGAGGTGGCACCAATTAGTTCTATTAGTACACAGACTGAGGTTGCATCCTTCACACTAGCACATAGTGTTCCCGGGGAGGTGTTTTTTTGACACTGTTGATGATACTGTTTTTGCACGAATCAAAGATCTGATGGACAAGAACTTTACCTCGCTCTGGGAATGATTAGATCATCTGGACACTATGATGAACTAAATGAGTCAACAACAAGAGATTAATCAGACTTTTGCTATCACAGGGGAGAGTTTGACTTCGTTAATTGATGATGGGCTGAGTTCTGATCCACTGATCCCAATTCCAACTTTGTCTAATGGTTCTCTACTTGATAGCTCATGTATAACATGTAGTAAAGTTAAGGAGCTTCTTTTACCAAAGCCTAATGTTGTGCAAGAAAATCCTCTCATTTTTAATAATGTACGAAACATATCCAGGACTGCCCAATATCTGCCCTCCACTTGTCAGTCCGAACCAGTGATTAGCCTACCCGGCGTGAACCTAAAGTTAGGCAGTTCGAGTAATAACGCACCTGATTCCAAGGGAAAGGGACCCTTGGAGCCTAACATGGAAGCCTTAGGATTGCCACCAGCAGCATGCCCCTATGTTCTAGTGCTGGCAGGGGTACCAACCCTCAAGAAAGAACAGGGGGAGACCTGGGATCAATTACGTAACAAATGTGTAGACTGGCTATCCAAACACAGGAGGTTTAAGGTGTCAGATATGAATAACATCATTATGGTACGAAGAGTAGGGTGGGTGGGGGTGTCACCAAAGAATATCGAGGGGGACTGCATAGTGATCATTTTTCGCAGGCAATTAATGGTCAGATCAGTATTGAAGGCACAGGAGGATTTTACCACTAACACCATGCATATTTACCCATTACCGTTGGGCTATTTTTACAAACCGGTCTCTGGGCTCTTGATAAAAGACGCCCCTCACCCAATCATGCATAACAGGTTTTCAGCACTGTCTGATTTGGATACCCAGGATTGACTGATGCCACCACTGGTAACTAATGAGACCACCTTTATATTGAATGCTCATTTGTATCCCTCAGAGCCAGCTGAACATGATACAACAAACAAAGCAACTAATGATTTAAATGTAAAAGTAGTAAGTTGGAATGTCGCCGGTTTAGAGTCAAAAATATCCCTACCAGATTGGCTAGATATAGTACAAGAGCAGGACATTCTTATGTTTCAGGAGACTTGGGCCACGCAAGATTTATACATCGAAGGGTTTGAATGTTTTAATACTCTTGCTCCAACTCCTAAGTTTGGTCATCCATCTGGTGGTCTTTCAACTTGGGTCAACATTGCTGCGGGAGGTAGCGTCAAGGTTTTAGATACAAACAATGATAAATTTCAAGCGTTAATATATAGAAGGGGTGTATCCATATGTTTAATAAATTTTTATAATAATGATTTTCATTCTGTACCCAATGTAAATTTTATTAACTTGTTTAACTTTATTACAACCCTACAACATCATAATGGATTTGGCAATATAGTTGGTATCTGTTTGAGGGGTGACTTTAATGCCAAGATCCCTAGGGAAACTACCCAAATCACAGGACCTAGTACTAAGGTGCATTTATGTAACAGGGGCGTTGAGTTACGGGACCATTTGCTTAATCATACTTTAACCAATGTGATGGAAATCGCTGCTATAACTATTATTAGAACATTGGAATGCTGGGAGCTCCATTGAAGACAATGGAGTGCTCCATGCTTTTACGGGCCGGTAAACGCCCGCAAAGCAACATTCCAATGTTGTTTTCAAAGGCCTCTCGGAGCCTGAGGGAATTTAAACCCCTTGAACTCCGAGAGGCCTTTGTTTTATTTGTTGGAACATTCTGCCCTCTAGTGGCAGAATGTTCTAATAGCCTTATAGCCCTTCGTAGCTGGGCTATACCGGCTATTAAAGTCCAGCTCCCTTGTTAAAGTCCCTCGCCTTCGGCTCGGGCCTTTAACGCTGGAGCGGGCCTTTAATAGCCGGTATAGCCCGCTACGGCAGGCTGTAAGGCTATATTAATGACCCCCCTGAACCAACATTCAGAGGTAGGGGTAGTGCCTCCACTATAGACCATGTCTTTATTTCTCCTATCCTTGAGGATTGTTTAGTGAAAGCTGAGGTTGTCCCGACCACTCATGGGGATCACAATCCTATTACAATAGAACTGGGAATTTCCCCCAAGCCGATATATAATAATGAGTGTGGTCCTAGGAATTTGACCCCCTCTACAGACAACCTAAGATTGGCTTGGCGAGGAGCCAATTATACTGATCTCTTTTCCAAGATGGTAAGGGACTATCCAAGACTTATTGACTCATGTTTGTCACTACAAGATTTTAATCCCAAGGTAATCGGTGCCTTTTCAAAATTATATGAGGGTATCAAATCTATATTATCTGAACCAATCTCGGGAGTACAGCATGGACCGAGATGGTTTAATGGTGAATGTTCATTAATTAATAGACAGCTTCGGAAGGAACTCTCAACAGACCCCAGAAATCCTTCCCTTATTAAATTGCAAAGGAAAATGTATAAGGTAGCCATTTTACAAAGGAAGGAAGAACTTGTGAATGAGCGCTGGGACGCACTTGCACAGGCCGCCACGTTAAAGAATGGTAATGCTTTCTGGTCTGCGGTCAAAGACATGAGATCTATAGGACAATTATTGACCCCGATAAGCTGCAATATAACTAGTGAGGCATGGGAAGCCAATTTTTCCATGATCTACTCAGCTCCAACACATAACGAGGTCCCTGTAGAGCACCAGGTCTCTTCTGGGATCCCAATATCCCTACTAGAAGTTGAAGATGCCATCCATCAGAGCTTGGGAAATAAAGGCCTCGGACCTGAAGGGTTTCCCATTGATTTGATTAAGTATAAACCCGAGTAATGTTTTTAATAATTTAACTAATGCCCCGCTTCCAAGTACCTGGTCAACAAGCATTATCATACCAATTTTTAAAAAGGGCGACCGTTCTCAGCCAAGCTGTTACAGACCGATCTCCCTGATAGATAATACGATGAAAATCCTGGGGAGGATCGTATACAATAAGATAAAAACATGGGCTGTGGAGGATTGTATTTTAGAACCGTGCCAATTAGGATTTAGAAGTAAAATAGGCACTATCGAACAGTGCCTAAATCTTAATTTAATTATTGGGAAGTACACTATAGCCCAGCAATCCACAATATATTTGGCTTTCATGGATCTTAACCTCAGCCGTTGATTTTGTCAACCGGTCTCGTTTATGATCTATTCTTTTAGAATATAGTTTGGATGAGGTTTTAGTTCACTTTTTAGCTTACCTGCATAAGGACCTGAAAGCCCGGGTGAGGATCAGTAAGGGTGGGGAGGTTTCAAATGACATCGGAGTTGGCAAAGGGGTAAGGCAGGGGTTTGTCTTGGCCCCACTGCTTTTCATTCTATATATTAATGACCTACACAAATCCTTGACAGTACTCACTAATGATGTCCCCAGAATTAATGGTAAGATACTCCCCACCCTATTGTATGCTGACGATGCGGTCTTAATGGGCCGAACACCCAATGCCTTACGTATCCTAGTGCTGGGTTTTGTGGATTTTATGGCTAGTTTAGATCTGTGTACTAATTTTTAAAAATTGTTTATCATGTCTTGTGGACCGAAAAAGTATCTTTTAAACTCCATCACTGTGGATAATCAAAAATTACAACGCACTTGCACTTTTCCCTACCTGGGGCTGATCTTCGCTGCTAATGGTTCTTGGGTCGACCATGTGGTATATAGCAGGAATACGTTTTCTAAAGCTATTAATTCAATTCTTGGCCTCCCGCAGCCCAAAAGGACAGGGGTAATTTTAGTGATTATGCAAATCTATAAAACGCAGTGTATTCCAACAGCAACATATGGTGCGGAGGTCTGGGGATTCACAAAGAGTAATAGCACCCAGCGTGAAGAAAACAGATTTTGTCGAAAACTTTTCGGAGCACCGATCTCCACATCACAATATGTTTTCCACAGCAAACTAAAATTGCATTATATTGACGATTAGCTAAAGGCCCGCCCTGCCCTATTTTGGCTTGCTATCTGGAAAAACTCAGCAGCGTCCCTCACTAGAGAGATAATAAGAGACTGCCTCAGGTGTGAGAAGGGAAGGGAAATACCGTGGCTTGCCGCAGTGAGGGAGAGCTTGAGTAGTATCAATCATGTGCAGGTCTTCTCAAATCCCACCGAAATAGATAGTATGAACAAAAAAGTCCTTCGGGGGGGCCCTATATGCTCATTATAGCACGGTAAGACACGAAAGGGAGGGTCGGAAAATGACTGTAGCTACTTACATGTCTATTGAGGATGTATCAAATATGCCATCTAGTTATTTTTTAAAATCGATAGGTCGTTGGGAGAGAGGACTCCTCTTTCATTTAAGGGCTGGCACAGTCAAATTCCTACTTTGTTTGCCTTTGGGGTATAATGCTAATTTAGATCAATTACCATGCCCATGTGATGGTCGGAGCGGGCAAACAACACTTCACTTTTTATTTTTTTGTAATTTTTATATGAAATACGCAAAACAGTTTTTGATACCGTTTTAAAAAAAAATCTTACCTATTCACTTAGATGCAGCCTACATGGAAATTCTTAAACTGGAAGATGATGAATTAACTTTTCGTGTAGGCACCTTTCTAAAAGTTGCAGTAAGTGCCTGCAACACAATGTGCACTTTATGAAGGTTGTTTTATTGAATTAATCTTTTTATATTGTCATCATGTTTAATATGAATCCAATGGATACTGTTTGTAGATTAGTGTTTAATCTGCCCGCAATGACTTTGAACAATTTAATTTAAGAGGGTTTTTATTGATAACTGTTTTTTCTGTCCATAATGTGATACTTGTTTATGTATGATTTTATTCTATTGCTATTATGATTAATAGACCTGTTTTTTTTTTTTTTTTTCGCTCTTATCTGACCTGTGCTTTTATGGATACACTTCTATCCGAATAAAGATTTTGAAATGAAATGTTAGACTGATTCTAAACTCACTGCCTCGGCCATCCTCAGACAGGGCTAGAAGAGGATGCTGTAGTGCTATCTGAGTAGTGCTTGATAGTAGAGAGCTGTTAATCGCTTAACCCTTACATTCGGTAGAAAGTTTTCTATTGATTACACGGATAAGTCAAGGTCAGCTACATATAGATTGGATATTATCAGGCCCAACGTATATCCTTGCTTAACCCCGTGGGATGGCTTCAGCCTTTTGGTCTTGCCTTTAGCAGCTTCTCATTTACCAACTACTCTTTTGAATCAGTATATTCTCTGTATCCCAAACAATAAAAGAGTGGGGATTTCCACATAGTTCAACATTTGCCGCAGCTTGAAGAATAATGGAGTCAAACATTATCTCTAGATCTAAAAATCAGTGAAATGAAGGTGAGGTTGTATTATTGGGAATCAATCCTGCTAAACTAGAGCCCAAATGCATGTATGAGAGAAAAACAGACTATCTTAAGGCTTGTTTAGTCAGGGTAATGGGGCAGAGTAGTCTAAGGCATACTCATGGATGCGGTATCCGGTACAAATTCAGAACTAAGGGGCCCATTAGGATGGCGGGCGGATCGCCCCCGCTGGGCCGGCGGTAGCCACCGCTGGCCCGGCGGGGGCGATCTGCCCGCCATCCTTCCATGATTGACCCCCTGCCACATTAGGATGGCTGGGGGGTCCGCGGCGGACGGGAAGACCGTCCGCCGCTTTTCCGCCGGTCGACTCGTCGACCGGGCGGAAAACTGCCACAATATGGTGGCGGTGTCTGTAAGACACCGCCAACCATATCATGATGCCTGCGGTGAATCGCCTTTCCATGGCGGTGTTGCCGCCATGGAAAGGCATGCGATTTCTGCTTTTGGGGGCCCTTTGTGGGCCCCCAGGGTGTTGGGGGGGTGGGGGGTGCACATGGGGGGTACCTATGGTACCCCCCCTCATTGCCATGCACTATGTGGCAGACACCACGTTGTGCCTGCCATGTAGTGCATGGCAATGCCGTGCACAGTCCTCTCAAATTGCGAGCGGGTCTGCAGCCAGCAGATCCACCCGCAATGTGAAAGGCACAGGATGCGCCCGCCAGTGTGGCGGGCGCATCCTAATACACATGGCGGGACTGCCGCAACTTCGGCGGTCGGTCCCTAGCTCCGTTACGGTGGCGGGCGGACTTTGTCCGCCCGCCATTGTAATAGGCCCCTAAATTCAGCCTATACGCTATAACAGCTAATAATAATTCATTGTTTGGCTACTGCTTTTACATGGAAAGCAAACACTTCGCAACAAACACCTAAATACTATAAGATGCAGAGGGCAAAGAATAAACACAAGTAGCACTGGGAAGTCAGTAATACTTTGAGGATATTCCTAGGTTCGTACACTTCACAAGATCAGTACAAAAACACAATACGTTTCCCTAAGGACTTGTGGGGTCAATCTTCTTTCACTCTACCCAAGGCAATAGATACAAGTGCAATAAGGCTTGAAAGGTATGGTTGTTTTTAGACTATCTCTGCAGCTGGCCAGGTGTCTATCACTGTTAGGTGGTCCCACAAAATTGGTTGCACATTTTAGCTATAAATTTCAGCATGCTGGCGTGTCCGGTCTTGGGTTGCCGGATAGGGCTTAAGGAAAATATTTGCTGGTGTGCACATTTGCACATGCTATTTGGGGCGAACCAGCGCTTGGCTTAGCCCTGGCCCTGCTGTCGCTGGTGATGTCATGCAGCATTGCGGTTGTGCACACGCGCAGTCCTTTGATCCAGAAGAGGAGGGGCTGTTGGGCACAGTAAACAGAGATCACATTATCTCACTCTAGTCGGAATAAGGGAAATATCCTTTGTTGGAACTCCCTTACGCCCAGAGCTGTAAATGGAGAGTGATTAGGTGATCTTTGGCGAGTTAATATCATTAAATACTATTTTTATTTTCTTTATGCCAAAGCCATCACAGGTGCTTCGTTTTCTGTGGCTACAAGCACGTTTCACAGTTTCAATTTTTCTGTAGTACTAAGCTGTCACTGACACTGGTTAGAGTCCATTCTGTACAATCACTTTCATTGTATTTGTATGCTTTCTGCCATCCTTCTGAGAACATTCAGGAGAAGATCTAAGGGCCACATGTATCAACCAATTTTGTGTTTGCAAAGCAGAATCGGCCCGTTTGCGAACGCAAAAAAGGCTTTTTACATGTATCAAAACACATTTTGCGAATCGGTAACCTGTTACCAAATCGCAAAACGGGTTTGCGATTCGGTATTTGGAATGGGCGTGTTTAGGGCGTCCCTTCCAAATATCGAATCCTAATGGTATGTATGAATGTTTTGTGAACGTGAATGCGGTCAAAAAACATTCGCATTTTACCACCTACTTCAAGTAAGTGGTAACCCATTCGCAAATGGGACCCATTCCCATTTGGGAGTGGTTGTAAAACGTTTTATAAGAGCAGGCAGTTGTCCCATGGAGCACTGCTTGCTCTTAAAAAATGAAAAGAAAACTTTTCTTTTCTAATGCAACCCGTTTTCCTTTAGGGAAAACAATCTGCATTTTAAAAAAAAGATTGCTTTAATTAAAAGTAATCACAGACATGGTGGTCTGCTGGCCCCTGCAGGCCACCATCCCCGTGATTTTGGCGATCCCTAGGGGGTCGCAAATTGCGATCTACCTCATTAATATTAATGAGGTAGGTCGATTTGCTACCCACTAGGAATCGGTATATGAAACTCATGGAGTTCCATACATTGGAAATTGTGATTACCTAATTGCGATTCTCAGAAAATCGCAATTAGGTAATCGCAATTTCCAAATTTGATACAAGTGGCCCAAAGTTTCTCCATGAGTTGGCAAGAATGTTGTGTCATTTCAGGGCACGTTACTGGGGGACCAGGGTCAAAATGCCACAAAGCATAAAAAAAGGGAGGAGGGAGCAAACACCCTGGCACACATGCCACAAATCGCCTAGATGCACTGTGATAAAATGCAGGGTTTGAAAGTCTTTGATATTCACCATTGCTGGCACAGCCAGTGCTGTGTATCTCTAGATACATGTTTCAGGATATTTTTCCTTCTTAAGTAGAAAGTAACACTTTAAATTTGGGGGTGTTGGGAATGTTGCTCACAGTCTTCTCAGGTTTTGTACCACACCCAGAGTGTGACTACATCCCAAAGAGCTCATCAGCCCAACAATTCAAAGGAGCCAATCAAAAAGCACATACCCTGGCACTGCATATCCGTCTCTGAGCTGTAGTAGAGCAATTTCTAGCTCGTCCTGCACAGGGCTTTAAGGCCTTTGTCGTCCAGGCAGACTTTTCTTCATACAACTCTCTAGCAGTCAGTGGTAATTCCAAGAAACCTCTCCAAATAATATGCAGAACTTCCACGTTCCTGTTCCTAAATCTGGTAAAGGAGAGTTGGCAGTCAGTGACTCTTAATCTTGGGGATCAGATGTCTTCTTCGGTTTCCTCTGTTTTGAAACCGCTAGCCCTGGCTGTTTAGAAATCCTTGACACCAATTGTGGTTTGTGCCCCACGCTTATGATGAGTCTGTAGACAGAAACTGTGGAGTTTACGGGCCTAGCTCTGAGATACTCAAAACAATGGTACTGTAGGAAAATATCTCTTTTTCTATGGTCACCCCCAATTTGTTTCTGGACTGATGCTGTTTTTTTGCCACTATGTTCTGGGGCACTGCTAGCTATGTCACAGTGCATGTGCTCTGACCCCTAAAACATTAGCATATTTAAATTATCTCTAAGTCCCTGGTATATGGTATACAAGTGTACCTGGACCTGTCAGTTAAATGTCACTAGTGGACTGCAGCCTGGATAGCCTGGATAGGCAGTTTAAAAATTGCCAATTTGACCTGAAAAATGAACCTTTCACCAGGCATAAACCTTCTTTCTTAATACTTGTAAGTCATCCCTAAAGTGGGCCTTCCAGATGTATAGGACAGGGAGCATGGTATATAGAAGTAGGGCATGTGTCCTAGCAGTGAAACATCTCCAAAGTCATATCTCGCTGTGCTGCGGGTGGCTCTCCCATAGGAAAACACTAAGTTACATCATAACACTTTATAATGCTTAACACCAGTTTGGGAATAACTAGGAAAAGTATCCAAGGAGTCATTTTATTGGTCATTTAAAATTGAACTTGATGGTTAAGTCGAATTTTGGATTACTATTATAAAAATTACACTTTTAGAAAGTTGCCATTTTCCTGCTTGAGCCAAATGTGCCTTACTACCAGTGTTCAGTGTCACCTGACTGTTCCCCTGTGGTGAAGTGTATATTGCTCCCAGACAGTGGGCAAAGGGATTGGGTGTTGGAAGATGTTTTTCTCCTTGACAGGATGGCCTTTTCGTCTGTACCCAGGAATCCATTTAACTTCAAAGGGTGCCTACCTGTCACAGTTAGGTTGTTTTAGTTTACTTAGTTGACTTCTGCCTCTATTGTCCTGCTAGCCAGCCAGGCACCTATTGCAATGGGAGAGAGGCTGCCTCCAGAACCAATTTTAAGTGACCACAAGAGGGTTTGCCGATTATCATAGCCACACCTCTGGGGGGCACAGGGAGCTCTGCACAGGGGAAGACATGTTCTGTCATGTTTGTTTCAAGTAGAGAGGGGCACTGTGGGATCATTTACAGTAGATCACAGATGAAGTGCTGCAAAAGTGGGTAGGGTCACCCCTGGGAACTTTCACCTCATTAGTTAGGGAGTGACCAGGAGTTTCTTTCATCCATAGGCTGGCACTGGGCATAAAAGTGGCACTCCCAGTACCTTGGACCTGTGGAAGACAGGAGAAGGACTGCATTTGCTATTATGATCTGTGAGGTGAACCCTAAGGTTTGGACCTGCTCCCGCTTGTCCCAATGACTGAGACGTGGACTCCAATGGTCAGTTGGCTGACCTTATGTTAAGCTACAGGGAACCAAAGGCTGCAAGTAGCCCACTTTCCTGAAGAGACCAGCTGACCAGTTCCAGCTGTTTGTGTCCTGGACCCTGCTGGTGGCTTCCCCTGGAGGACATTGTGACCTCTAAGTAGTGTCCCTAGGGCCCTTGGGCCCTTAGAAAAGTATCAGAGTGTACTCCTCCTGCCTATACTTAAATGCTGGAACTCTGTGCCTGGAGAACTGACAGAGCACCTGGACCAACCTGTCAATTGAATACACCAAGGGTGCATCACAGGTGGGGCTGACCGCTGTGGCTCCCGCTGGGTTCTCTGTTCCATGGCTAAGTCTGTCAATGTCAGGATCACTTCAACTCCATCCCACAGCTTCCTCGATGCCTACATTGATGAGAAGTTGATCGCCAATGAAGACCTCTAGATCGTGGAAAATTCAAATTTTCCCACTTTCATCGACGACTACATCAGGGCCCAGTCCTCCTGCAGCTCATCACTGTTAAGCCCTGCTTCTCCCTCCCCCTATTGCCTACAACATCTGTCAAGCTGTTGATGACCCATCGATGTCCAGAACTGTTTTTAAGTAGGTAACTCTTGACCAGGAGAATGCAGTACTACCTTCTTTTCGCCTGGCGATCAACTGCGGTTGGCCTTAACTTTGACTATTCCCCACTCAAGCACGAACAGTTGCCCACAGTTTGCACTTCACAATTTTTGCAGTAAAATTTAATTAAAACTTTAACAATTCATATCTCTAATTCCCTTTAATGGTATTTTGTCATTTTGGTCTCATTTTGTTCATTATTCTCTATTTTTATAAATTTAAGTGGGATTTTTATTGCTTTGTATAGGAAGGTGGAGTATTATGTAGTGATGATGGTTAGGCTTCACTATGTAATACACTCACAATACCCCAAAGATGATCCTTGGATTCACAATAATAAATCCTTAGTTCAGTCCTGGTAGAGTGGGAAAGAGCAGTCAGGCTTTTCTAGACAAATATGTGCTAAGCTTTTCAGAGTACCAACATGGACGATAAGTGATTGACATGACTGGAAAGAAATACGACACCAAGCAGATTTTTAAAAATTTAGACACCAAAACAAAGTCAATCGGATACGTATAACTGGAGTTACGGATTTTAGAAGCAAAATTAAATCAGTGCAAAACAGTACTGCAAAACTTTATCATTGAGGTCAACGGGAAAAAGCACTAGTGACAATCAGTCACTTGCAGGTCGAGTTCCGTGGAACCCAAGGAGGGTAAAAGTGATGCAGGTCCCAGGACCAAGCCACAATTCTACCTAACTTGTGAAACGTGAGTGCAGAGTTGTCCTGGCTATCCTTGGTGCTTAAGCTGGAGCTGCGGCGGATGTGGTTTTACCGCCTACATAGGGCTGGTGAGGAAACAAGTGCAAAACGTTGACAAAGAAACCACTGCTGACGTCAGGTGAAGGTTTGGCGGTGTTCCCAAGAAGTGCAGCCGCGAATAAAGTTGGTGTTTAGCAAATTGGCAACCCACAAGCCATGGTAGCAGTAATCTTAGCAGAAAGTTATTTCAACGTCTGGGGGAAAAGTGTAGCCACCGGAAACTTGCTGGAGGTCAGGACTACCTTACTCACAATGCACTGGACCATCTACTTTTGGGCAATTTCTTGGAGGTACAGCTGGCCAGCAATTCTTTGGTTTTGCACAGATTAGCCCACCCTCAACATGTGGCTAACCTTCGGGCAGTGTACACCTCCTGAATACCAAATTTTCCTGCTTTCCTGGGTGCTAATGTGCCTGGGGTCAAGGGTAAAGGTGTTTCCTCCTCTGGAGAGGCAGGCTGGTTGCATATCACAGGTTATGAATGCTTTGAAGCTCACTGCCTTGATGTGCCACTTCACTACCAGTGAGGGAGGTGTGATCTCTTTCCTGTCTAGGCTACTGTGTCTGACTCCTGGAAGAGTTCACACCTCCTGGCAGAGGGTCAGATTCCTGTCTAGGCAGCAGCAGCTGCAGGCTGGCACCAGATCATAGGAAAGACTGGGACAACCTCTAAGGTAGCCACCTAGGTGCATGCCACATTCCACATTGTCCTTGAGACGAGATTTGTGTCAGGGGTCATGAGGCACATTGTTTTATACCAAACATGACATTTCGGCAGTACCATAATGGAGCTGGCAACATTGAGTTTGACTGGGGGCTAGCCCATGTCATCCTATGGATCCCTTATCACTTATAGTAGCCTTTAATGGTAAAGGCCAATATGGAGACATATAAGCTTTCACTAATATGTCCTCACCTTTAATGTAATGCTCCCTGTCTCCTGGGCTCAGGAGGCCTCCTTAAGAGGGACTCATATATTAAAAATAGTGCATTGGCATAGTCACACACGGTGAGACCAAAGTTAAGTTCGAGCAGTTTGCACTGCTCCTGCAGTCTGCAATGGCAGGCCTGCTGTCATCAGTTTACTTGGGTCTCTCAGGGTGGCACAAACAGTGTTTCATGCCCAGGTGACCACTTTAACTCCCATGCCCTGTGTACTACTGGTACCATATACTAGGGACTTAAAAGGGGGTTAAGGTCATTGCCAATTGGGGATGCCAATTCACATGTGTCTGTTTTAGGGAGAGAGCACTGGCACTGGGGCCGGTGATGGTCCATAGATGCTACAGCAATGTTCTGGCTAGGAGAGGAATGGCATAGCACTGTGAGTTAGCAGATCCAGGAGTCAACTCTATTTTTCTATTAAGCTTTTGGGTTATTTGATGAGTTTAGTGTGGGGCTTCTTTTTCTTCCTTATGACGGACATAATTATATAGCCTGGTTAGATCCCCAGATAATTTGACCGACAAGCAATACTATTTGAAATGCAGTTTTCTAGACTCAGCCATTTTATAGTACAATGGCAGGCCTACTTGTTACAGTTTTTATTAGAAGGGAAATACCTAGTTTTTGTTGAATAATAACAGCCTCATTTTGATGTCCTTGGTTACTAGAAGTATATCATAAGCTATTTAGAAAGTTTCTCTGTGTACATTGAAGCTAATTTTCATGTTACTCCAGAGCTAAACACCACCCCGCTAGGCCCTGATGTAGAAAGATGCTTTTTTGTTTCAAGAGAAACAAGCTACACATCACTTAAACAAATGCCGTCCAGTTGTAGAAGTGCCATAAATAGCTCTAGATCCCTAATCCTATTTAGATAGATCTCTTTGATATTGGATTGGAAACAATTCCACTACCATGAGCACACTTGACTTGTCTTAGACAATTCTCAGCAAAATCCAACTTGAAGTGACATCCAAAAACTGGAATGCCTCATTGCGGAGCAAGCTATGCCCATGACAGAGATGCATGGCGTAGTTTAGTCAGGCTTCTTCAAAGACTTGCAGGTGTTTGCCTATGTCTCACAAACAATGGGGCATGACTGCTGTCTGATCGATTTCCTTCATCTTTATTTATATGTCTGCAAGTTATACCTTATTCTGTGCCCATTAGCATTGTTATTCGTGAACATAGGATGAACTTAAGGTGAACGTGACTGGTTTATATTTTCATTTTTATGTTCTTTATGCATAATTACTTCTGGATTAGTGCTTAAATAAGAAATGGGTTGGCCACAGGTGTTCTGGTTCTTCGTTGTCCTTTGATTCTTCTTACGTGAACAATTTCATCATGTACGACGGTCTGGCTTAGCTCTTCCTTTTTTCCAGATGTTGTTGGTGATACCTCATTTTGGATTACTAGTTTAGTATATTTCCTAAATTATGGTTATGGGGTGTTGAGATACACTCCTCAGTACTGGCATAACTATGAGGTCCAGCAATACCTCACAAACAAACGTTACAGCAAATGGATGTCATGTCATATTTTCAAGAAGCATCTCTGTTTCCAGTAATATTTTTTGGTTGAGTATCATACTGTTGAGTAAGCTATTACTTTGGCGTAGCTCTACAAGGTGTGCTTTCCCACCCATGGGTGACACAGGGGAACTTGGTTCAATGCACCAACGATGAATGTGAAAGACATGTTATTGTAACCCTGCAGAACACTAATCAATGTGTTTTTGAAAAAGAGTTATTGCTTTTGGGTTACTAATGGTCAGTATTAAGAGATCAGAGGCACTGTGGTAACAGTAACAAACCTATTTTGTTATTCACAATATCACACACACACACACACACTGCACTTAGAAGAATGAACACTTTTAAGTAAAAGTATTTATTGCAACTGGAACAATCTGTTTCTCAGTACATCTATAACAACTACACAGAATATTATAAAAACAGCAAGAAGGAATGTTATTAAAAATGAGAATAAAATGAACATTTCTAACATGGTTAAAATGTCATCTAGAGCCTAACACCCTAATGTCTACTTTTATGCGCTGCACTAAAAGACATGGAAGGCAGAGCAACTTGCAATCTAGAGTTTCTTATGGAGAAGAGGCACTGCATTCCTTGTTGACAGCAAGGGCTGTCTTTATGAGTGGAGGCATGAAGACAGTGTTCTATTTGAAGGGCAACTAATGCTGTTGTAGCAGTCGATCTTCCTCGGGCACTCGTCTTTATCAGCTTCAGGCGAGATGTAGCATCTGTGAAGTGCGAAGTGTGCTGGAAGTAGGTAAGAATCTCTAAGGGCAGACATGAAAATGATTCTGCACAAATCAGGGAATATGGTGAATACCATTGTCTAAGATAGGGAAGATGGCAACCTCCATTAAATAAGATGGAGTCAGAGCCTGCACAAAATATAGACGGACCTTAGGGGTCATTTGTCATACCAGCTGTACGCCTGAAGGTGACATCATAGTGGTGTGTCTAACCAAAAAGGATTTAGCTAACATGTGGGGAAATCCATGCTCTCGAGTTACTGGGATCTAAAATATCTAGAATAAAATACATATCTAAGCATAATATATTTGTGACATAGAACAAAGTCAATCAATACATTACATGTGTAAATGGCAAAAATGACATATAAAATAAACATTATGAAGCATGAATATGTTTAAGCCTAGCGTAGTTGCAAATAATTGATGTAAATATATATAGCTAACTATCTAAAGGATTTTTTGCGAATTGCTGACAAAACGTACCAGTGATAATATGAAAATAGGCCAGATTAAAAATAGGCAGTATATATAAAAAGCAAAAATGAAAAAGAATATTTTAAAAAGAAAAAGTTTCTTCAGTTGATTGTTCACAGAGGCTTTTTTGGTATATGTGGCAAAAAGAAAATATAGTTGTTTGTTGGTTGACTCGTGTTGAGTTTGCTCCTCATCAGAGAACATGTCGATATTATCAGGTGCACACGCAGTATATGTGTGATCTTTTTAGGAATCCATACAGAGCGCGTTAATAACAGTCTGTGTTTTTTTTCCGTTTTTTGGGGAGTTTTATATAGCGCGAACTTAACCCGAAGGTATCAGAGCGCTTTACATGAGCACCAGTTGCGTTACAGACGGACACATTCATTTTTGTTGGGCACAGGGATTAAGTGATTTGCCCATCATCACAGGATGTTGAGCGTCGCTGCCGAGACTCGAACCTGGTTCCCCAGCTTCGAGGTCGACCACTCTAGCTGTAAGGCCACATCCTCTCCCCCATATTTGATGGACCAGCAATTGATTGCTTGCCTGAGGCAATCAATGGTGATCGCAAGGATAACTATGAGTCAAGCCACTCATCAAGAGCTGTTCCGAAAAGTGCTATTGGTGATATTGCTCTGTCATTAGAAGTGTTCTGTAGAAGAGACAGATGCATTGCTCGGCCTTGTCTCTGGTGCTTGTGGAGAGGTTGAATGGTTGTTTCTACAGCAAGATAAGCCACTGGTTACTGTTCTAACTGTAAGTCCAGAATGTTCTCAGTCAGACAGTTTATGCACCAGACCACAGGTTTCACTTGTGTAGCATTCATTTTGCGAAAGATGAGGATCCGATGTTCAGTGAGTTCAGATAGCCAAGCATGTCCCATGTAGCATGCTAGACTCTCTCTGCAGCTTTGTTCAGCTGGATACATATACTCCATGTTGTTTATTGTTGGAAAAGAAGAAAGGTGATGATACCACAGCCAATTAGCAATATGATGATTGGAATTCCTCCAGAAAGGCTGGAGAACAAACAATGCAAAAATGGCTGAATCAGTCCAAATACTGCTTTAAATCCAGTAACCAGACCAGATCCAATGTTCTTAAAAAGATGCACACAACCAGTTGTTACAGACGACTTCTGTGGAGTACTATAAACTTCAATTGCTGAAGTCAAAGAGACTTCATTTTGCAAGAAAACAGACAATAGCTTGCTTAGATTTCATGTTTATACTAGGCCAAGGGGTGTTCCTGATGCTATTTCGAGGCGAGGACACAAGGCCCTTCCACAACATAGAATTGTTTCCAAAACTGCTATCAGGTATGGCTGGCCAGGTTCCAACACACAGCAAGTAACATTTCTTAGAAATAAATGAGAACCGTTATTCAGAAGTTCATGATATGTGGGAATGGAAGCAATGGGGGAAACGGATAAGCCTGGCTCAAAGCACTACACATTCTGTGTAATGAAATCGTGTCACATAGAAGGGAGTGTCAAAGGGCATTTCTGCAATTTGCTGTACCGATATACACAGGCCCATCTTCATTTTCAGTCAACCAGATGTGGGAAAATGGAAACTTCCAGGAATGTAACAATTGTGAATTGTGCATAGTTTCATACCAGCTAATGGATTTACACTTTTCACAGGCATGAAAATGAAACGATGGGCAATGAAACAATAATCAGGTAATAGGTGAGTGTCACTGACTGTAAATGGTGTGTCTTCAATGTGATCTGTACTTAATAGGGTGTACATAGATTCTTTCTTGGCCATTGGTTTTTGAGTGATCCTCTAATTAGGTGGTTCAAACAGGGCTGCTTCATTAAGAAGTTGCCAAGGACCGAAACCTGATCTAAGTATTTGTGGTGCCCAATTTAATTGTAACATTGCTATTAACTGAGCCTGACCATGTTGCAATAAATGCAGGTCTCCTTTCAGGAGGTCTAAGGCTGAGGACAAAATGTGATTTCATGAGTACGCTCTTTTAGAAAGTGGGTGCATTTCAGTGTCGATCACTTTAAAAACTGTTTGCATGTTTTTTTGATCTATTTGCCTAATTCTTTCTGTACTTTCTCAGAAAAGTTGCTTTAACCATTATATATTCCATATATTCACATGGCATAGAATCTTTTGTTTCTTTTAGGACGTGGACCCAGGAGAAAGTCAGAAAAACCCACATTCTCACGAGGCCTGGGCAGAGTTCTCTGAATCACGCTACGCGAACTTCGCAAAGTGATCACGGAACTCCGCCACACTACGCGGAGTTCTGCGAGTGGGCAGAGATGCCCAGTGCACCCATTTGTGTTGCGTTTCTACATCAAACGCAATGCGGAGTGCGTCTTTGGGTTGGAAATCACATGCGAACGGCAACACTCGGTTCACATGGGTGCAACCATCTTGTTTTCTCTGTTCTGTTCATGGTGCTGGGCCTATTTTTGAATTTGCTGTTAATCTTTTCAATCCTCCGTCCTTCTAATTTTTATACCCCTTATTTTTAATTAATATTTATTATATTAGTATGTGTTTTTGTGTCTTTCTCTGGTGAGTTTTTTCAATTTTTATAGTTTTTTGTGACTTTTTGTACTTTTACATTTGTTTCCTTTACTTCCTTTGTATTTCATTTTCTTCCTTCCTTCCTTACTTCCTTCCTTCCTTTCTTCCTTCCTTCCCTCCGTCCTTCCCCTGTATTTCTTTTTTTTCTCCCCACCCAGTCAGAGCAGGGCGAGCAGGGCAACAGAGGCGCCAGGCTCCCTTAAAATGCAAGCAGCTGCCTAATCTGCGGATGGCGGCGCCACTAAGGTGTGCAGTCCAGGTCTATTTTTAGTGAGGTGAAGGTGGCATCACTAGGTATTTTCATGCAGCACCACCTCCCTTCTGCAATGGGGGAGGGTGCGCCAGTGTGTGCGGCACACCAGCCAGGTTCAGTGCACCAAACAGCAACTGACGTACCTCTGGGCAGGTATCCTAGACCGGGAGCAGGACCTGCTCGACTTGCTCAGCGTGGAGATTCCTGGGCTCTGTAAGTATTAATTATTTGTTGTGTTTGTGTTCTACAATGCTAAAAAAAATCCAAATAGCATGCTGCTCACAATCAGAGGTAAGTTACGTTTAGTTTACGTTTAGAATATTATTATTATGTGATCCAGTTTCAGCTAGGCAGGTGATTGTCGCTACCTAATCATACGCATTGGTGCTCGCTTTGGCTGATTAATTAAAAAGCCATTGCAGACACTTCTGTCCTCCTGTCACCATAGTGAATCAGTGAGTTAGCATTCTCTGTGACTTTCTTTATGTATCTCGTACAGTGCAAAGCTGTTTCACAGTGAGGTATAGTATGCACCTGTGCATTGCAATAAAGAGAGACTAAGTTGGTCCATGAAGGTGGTTGAAAAATGAGAATAGAATCAAAGATCATTCATTGCAATGCATTAGTTCCAAATGTAGTTTGTGCTAAGGCAATTTGGGATAGGGATTTTAGGATTCGTGTGGCCAAAGCAACGATAGTTGATAGACTTGATTCTAGTACTATAGTCGATCTGTTTTAGATGAGTACAATGTGACTGCGCATGCCGGTCATAATAATTTTGTGGAGATTGACTGTACCACTCATCTATTTTTTTGTCTTCTTCTTCATTTCGTCCATCAGCACCCAAAAGCAAGAAGTGGGACAGTGCAGAGGCGGGTCCGGGAAGAGCTGCAGAGGAGGCACCAACTACCAGCACCACTGCTGAGGACTCTGCTCAGCCTAGTAAGTCAGATTATTTATTATTATTATTTCCCCAATGTTGGGTTTTATGATTGTTGTAATCTTAGGGTTGAATCTTGGGGTATTGGAATGTTGGTGCTGGATTCCAGGACGGAAGTTGCTGCCGGGATCCTGGTGTTTCTGGCCAGAAATAAAGTTGCTCTGACACCCTTACGTGCCATCTTCCTTTCACATGGCGATGAGGATGGGATACAAACCCACGCATGCAAAGCACAATGGATTAGCTCTTTTACCTCTGCCCACTATGCTACTTAGCAATTTTGCCATGTTTACTTTTTATACTATATCCCTGCATTATCTTTTATTTTACTTATTTCATGTTTTATTTTTGGGTAGCTGACTTTTTCTTGTCTATACTAGTCTCTAGTTCACTTATTGTCTGCTTTGTTGGTAATCTTTCCCTCTCCCCTTTATATCTTGTGGTACTGTCAGACTGAGAACAGATATTTGGTACTCTACTGTATACTGTGAAGATTGCAGGCCCAAGTAAGCTAGTGTTTGTTAAGAAGGCTTTCTTTTCCTTGCTCATGCTCTAATAGTTAATGAGAGAGTGGCCATGGTCATTGACTGTCCCTCGCCCCCCTAATGTTGTGTAGTGTAAATAATTAATTTATAGAGTATATCAGCAGTTTCCATGACAGTGCAGCATAGCTGGAAAGTATGAGGTCCCATTGCATTTGCCAACCAACACCATGGGCCTGATTACGATGTTGGTTGGAATGACTGTCTGTCTGATGTGCCTGCGGTGAGATTCCGATCGACTAATCCGCAATGTCTCTGACCGCCGTATTATGATGTATACTAGTAAATTCTCGACTGCATCAGTCGGAGACAACTCCGACACAACCGCGTCAGTTGGCAACGACTCCGACACAACCGCGTCGGTTAGAAAGGCTGTTCTATAGGGATTCTGATTCTGCAAATGCATCGATTGTACCACTGTGCCGATTATGATGCATCTGACACTTTGGCGGCTACATGGCGGCTTGTAGGCCACATGGCAAGTGTGAATGTGAGAAACTCCGGCTAACTATCACAACACCAACCATAGTATATGTTCACAATACTGTCAATTGAAAGAGTAGACACACCTACCAATCCACCTATAAAATAAAAACCTTTACCAGACCATGATCCTTTGCTATTCCAATCCTGCAGAGTAGGACTGAGATCATAACTGACTCCTGTCACACTGCAGCCAGCCCTTCACATTCCCAGCCACTGTAATAGCACCATTCACTGCATATATCACAATTCTTTTTTTCATTTATTGTACACCCCTTCAATTTTACAATCACATTCACACTCACTAATTCACTTACGCACAATGGGAAAAAAGAAGCAGCCACGTTTTTCAGATGAGGAGTTGACAGTGCTTGTGGATGAAATCATAAGAGTTGAGCCACAGTTATTTGGGGCCCAAGTCCAACACACATCCATCACCCAGAAAAGCCTGATGTGGGCCAGGATAGACAACAAGGTGAATGCAGTAGCCACCAACCTGCGCACAATTGAAGGATATCAGGAAGAGGTGGTATGATATCAAAAGGAGAGCCAAGGCCTTGGCCAGCAGAAACCACCTGGCCACACAATAGACTGGTGGTGGCCCTCCCGTGCCACCAGCACACCTCACTGCCTGGGAGGAGAAGGTGCTTGCCATCTTGCCACCTGAGAGCTTGTTTGGAATACCTGAAGGAATGGAGTCTGGTAAGTAACAACTAAACATTTCCGTGGCCGTTCCCCTAAGAGGGGAGGAGTCTCCTTACTGCCAGGTACTGCACCCCCTGCCTCTGTCTCCCCTGCTGCCCTGAGTGTGGAGGCCATTGACCTCCTGAGGTAGATCTCTGTGGGTCAGACAGCAGTGCTGAATGCCCTCATACCAATCAGGAGACACAGATGGTATCTTTCCTGGAGGGCATTCACTCTGACATGTCTTCACTACAGAGATCCATTCAGGCTCTAGCCTCCCCACTCATGGTAGCCTTAACCCAAATGCAATTTTCCACCCCCCTCCTCCCTCTTCCCTATCCACATTCCCTATTCCCATACCTGCCCAAAGCACACGCAAACCTGAACACACATCCACACGCAGCACACAAACACACAGACATAGGGCCAAAGACAAACAAACGCACTCAGCAGACACAAGACACCTTCACTTCCACACCCACGGACATGCAGGCAGACACATCACCCACTGCACAACATGGCTCACATACAGACAAACAGGTAGAC
The DNA here is from genome assembly GCA_963921515.1 of Calotriton arnoldi. Taxonomy (NCBI): domain Eukaryota; kingdom Metazoa; phylum Chordata; class Amphibia; order Caudata; family Salamandridae; genus Calotriton; species Calotriton arnoldi. The sequence goes on along the minus strand of CAWUFW010007170.1, from coordinate 620,175 downwards.
AGCACAGCATCACACACAGCCACGACAGACACAACACCAGCAGACACAGATGTACCACATACTTCACAACCCTCTTCCTCCACAACTCCTACCCTTGCCTCTCCTGGTACCCAGGCTGCCCAAAAACTCTGCCTCATTGCCCTTGACCTCTTCCCTACCCAAACTGACCAACCTTTTCCCAAACCTAAACCGAAGACCCTGTCACCCCTGCCATACCCTTCCACTTCAACCCCCCAAAAAACCTATCCAGCCCCCTACTGAGACGCAAACTAAACGCCAAGGAACCCAAAAGAGAAAAGCTCCCCACCCTGCCACCGCCCTACCCCCATCTAAACCCAGATCATCTTCCCCATCCTACCCCAGTACTTTCACAGGAAAGAAAACTAAATCAAAAAAGCCCCCCATTCCCTTCACCACCCTTCAGGGATATAAGATCCAAAAACTGTTGAAACCCAGCCCCCCATAACTGAATCCTGCCCTCCCACTGACACAGACGACCCTCCCAATCCTGAGCCCAGCCCTTCCAAGGACCAACCGAGCTCACCCTAGTTTTTTGCTTTTGGTGCCTGGCCTGCCTCCTAGATTCCCCTTACAGGGGAGGTTTCCCTTTGCAATATTTCTGAAGGCAAGTTTGGATGGGCAAAAATCTGCTGGCCCACTACATGTCATTTTGGACTGGCCATTGGCCTTTGTTTTTTACAGTTAGACAACAGTTATTGCTGAATAAAGCACTTCCTTGTTTTGGTATTCCGGTGTCCAACCATTGCTAATGGTGCTAACTGTTATTCTTGTGTAATTTTGGATGTGTGACTACAGTTGTGTTTGTTTAACCATGATAGTATATGGTATGGTTCATAGAGTAGGTAAGTCTATTGGGTTTTTGTGTGGAATTATGTACCTACAGTGGCTGGGTGTCAATGTCCGCATGATGTACCTGGAGGGGTGTGGGGTTAATGGCCAAACCTTGCATTGGACATTCTATGCATTCATAGTTTTTGCAGCTTTCTTTGTCCAGTGTGCAAGTGCGTCAATGGACAGAACTGAAGGAGATGTATGCTGCATATGTATTTGATGTGTACAAATTGAATATTCTTGTCAACATACTTGGAGGCGTTTTGTCTCTTCATACATGATAAGTACTTTATACACACATGTACACAAAGCAATGTGTCAATTGCAAATTATGTCTTACTAGAAATGGACCAATTGCTGTTTCTTCTGTGGATGTTGTAATAAAGTTCCAATAACACATTTGCCACATGTGGATGTCACTTTGTGTCAATACCTATTAGTCCCAGTTGAGACTAATTCTCACTGTCCTGTCCACATGGAGACTGTGAAGTAGCTACAAATCAGACTGTGTCCTGGCCCTGTTGGCTCTCAGGATTCCCCTTAATTTTGAGAAGCATTTTGTGGAAGGTGTCTATGCACTGTGGCCTCCTGATGTTGTGATACTTAGATGGTTGTAAGGCAATTCACTTTACTTGCCTATTTCATGTGGGTGATGTGTGTGGATCCATGACAGTGCTTAGTAAGTTAAGCTGTGTTTGTCTACTTTGATATTCCCTACAGATGTATGTGTTAGTTTCATGAGGAACTAGCTTATGGTACAGGAATGGGTGTCACAGGAGTTGATAGCTAGTTCAATTATGGTGTGACTGTCTTGAATTACACTTCATTGCACATAAATGTACATGATCTTCTGGGCTCAACTCACAGTCAGTCTGTGCATGGACATTATCAGTAAACTGAACATAGGGCACATCATGCTAATGTGATGTGGCTTTATATTCTGTCTTGGTGCACACATGGCCCCACAATTGATCTTCCACCCAGGGATGAAATTCACTATACTTTACCATGGTTTCAAACCTACAAGGAGATGAATGTGCTACCAGAGGGTAATGTTTGTTGTAAGGTGTGGGTCATGGTTGTCAAGTAATGTTTGTGTGTCAAGTGATGTGGAGTGTGTATTTATGTGCAGGTAGGATGTGTCACCTGCAAATAGTTGCAATTACACAAGCTTTAGGACTTCTGGGATATGGTAGAGTGAATCATTCTAGTGCTGTTTGCATTGTGACTACTTTATCTTGTTCATCACAACATGAATTTGAGTGGCTTCATTTAACAGGGAATGAGGGTGGGGACTCATGGGCATGTGTATCATGTCTATGTGGCCACATTGTACAGCCAGATGAGCCAAATGAATGTGTTTTTCACTTAGTGGTACACATTGGTATGTGGATACTTCTGGCATGTGACAAGATCAAGATAGGCGAATGCACACCTTACATTGTGCTTAAGATGCCAGAGTGTTTGCTATTGGCAAAGGCTGTTATTATCAATTCACTTTGGAGACACAAATCTAACTTCAATACATAGGGCTCTTCACTGTGCAGTTTGGAAAGTCAGCTGGACCCTCAGTCTTTGCTCCCAGCAGTAGTCATGGGGTATTGGGTTCAGGGAGGATGCTGTGTGCCAGTGTATTGGCATCATTGGCACATACTTTTATGTGTGCATTGATGTTATGATGCCATGACATGTGGCACATATAGCAGTGGTGAGCTCACAATACATATATATTCATCTGTGGGTCTATGGGCATTTGTAGTCCTACCTTTATGTTGGGCCCGTCCCTGTATTTTCTGATCGAACTCTGGTCACCCGATGCTGAAATTTCCTCCTTCATCATACTCACCATGCTACATGGGCAGTTTCACATAGGTGCACCTTGGCTTTGTGGTCACTTTTATGTGTACAGGGAGGTGTGTCACTTACCAGCTGTGACATCTGCGAAGGTTCTGATCTTGCTGCTCATCGAGTAGTTACAAAAGCGGGATGACATGCGCGATGGGTCCATAGCTGCACAGGAAGTGTAAAACTGTGTAGTGATAAGATTTGGCCTTATAAACCTCCCCTTCCACCAGTTCTGATTAGACGGTTGTACCGACACAGATGGCACGTCGGTAACACGCATCGTAATAGGGCAGGCGGTTCCATGGTTAGACCACTACCGATCGGCTCCATTGGTCCTTTCCTAGAGCCGCATGTTCGGAATTTCCTGTTGGAGGTGGAAGGACCGTGTCGGACAGTAAGTCATGTATTCCAATGCATCATAATCGTGCGGGCAGAGTGACCGCTTCCAACGGTACATTGAGTGGACCGACTGACCCCAAAAACACAGCAGAAGCACTTCTGCGCAACATCATAATGTCTTTCATTGACCATTAGTCCACCCTTTCATTGGGCTTCAATGACTCAGAGTCATTATGATCATCGTAGGCTATAGCTCTTACCCTCGCTTACGAAACGTTTTTGGTTAACTTCACTACCTGACTTTCTAACATTGTCAACCAACAAAAAAATTGACAGAGTGATATTTTTGTTAGAAGATTCTGCAGTGCTAACCGAACTGTAGTGATGTATTGCGTTTGTATTTCTTGATTAAAAAAATTTAGGGGAGGCGTATCTGTCATCTAAATATGTATACTCTTTTTTTCTAGCCACACAGACTGCTAGTGCCGCTGGCTCAAGTAACACTGCAGGAGGAGAGTCAGTTGGAGGGGGAGAAGTGGTGGCATGGACGGGCGGTGGTAAGTTACATTGCTTTCTTATTGACAATTACTTTTATACTCACTAGCTACAAGGGCATTGTCATGACTGATGATCATGAACTCCCCGCTTTACCAGCTGCATCGGTGGTTGAGTTATGGCCTCTTTTATCTGCAACTCCTGAAAAGCTCACATAGTGAATGTGAAAATGCTGACTTAAGGGAAACGGGAAAGAACAGAAGGTTAAAAGAAAGGATGGATGAAATGGTATATGAGTGAAAGGATGCGTGGGTGGGTAAAGGGATGATTGGGTGAAAGGATGTTTGACAGAAAAGGTTGATTCTAAATGGATGGATAGTGGATTGGAAATTTTGGTGAAAGACTGGATGAGAGAAAGTAAAGTGTAAATCATGGTGGCTATGGGTGAATATAGAAGAAGAATGAAAGGATGAATGTATAATTGGAATGCTTGGATGAATAAGCTAGGGAGCTCTTCTGAAGAGGGGCATGCTGCTCACCTATTTTGCTTACTTTGTTTTATGGTTATCAAAGCTATGGTTCAAAGTGGGGGGTAATTTTTTAATTTTTGTTCTACTCCCTTGACTCACTGTATTTGTTAAGCGAGGCAGATATGTATCCCACCCTCATCATTCATCAACCCCCTCCCTGCCCATAGCATTTCACCACCCATGACCGAAGTGCAGTATGGTTCAATTCCTGACTGCAGTGTTGGCTGTGCAATGTGCGTCTGCTTCAGTTAATGTGGCATCTACAAAGTTTTCAATGCATATGAAACCGAACACACAAGGTGTATTTCCCTTCGTCTACTCAGTCACCTCTTAGTGATTCATTCCTTTATTCTTTCCTAATTTCTTCTGTCCCAGCCTACCAAAAAATTTTAAATTACCTTCTTGGCATGTACCACATTTCATGGCCATGTGAAGTGATTCCAAAATATATTTCATGGTTTGCCATAACAGATTTTTTTATACCTGTTCAGATTATGTATGGGTCTGCAATCCCTTGCCAGACAGACCACAAATACACTGGGCAAATACCTTTTTGATCAGGGTCACCTTGTCACCCACTCATTGGAGGTGACCCGATTTGCCAGCTGGTATGTTTTATCTGGGTCTGTTGACATCGTTTTTCATTGTTTAGTCTCCAGACGCCTGAAGCATAAGAGACACAGACATATATGACTGCACTTTGATTGTCTCGCTTTTTAGTAAAACAATGACTACTTCATTGCCTTAACTGCGTTCTTACGGTGATTATTGTCTCTCTCACTATTATGCCCTACTGTTTTTAATATATAGTTTGTAACATAATTCTCGTTTTGTACAGGTGGATTTAATAACATTCCCCGTTGTGCACAATACTAGGATAATATGGCACCCGTGCTGAGAATCTCCCGGAGACAGCTAGCGTTCTAGCTGCCTCGGGCTAACCACACCTGTTTCCAATTGATTTCAGGCACCACGGTACATGAGAACACTACTCGGCTTGCTCCCCCACTTCCGAGAGAGCTGAGCATGGGTAGGTCATCCTGCACACCTTTGCTATGGACACTGTAAGTACTGACTGACTACAGAGGCGTCCCTGACCCTTACGCCTTTTTACAAGACGGATCACATATTTGTCCATCATGCTAATCCTATAGATACTTTTCCGTTTGTTTTCCAGCAAACATAGCGTGCAGCTCTGCTCTGACTTGTCGAAGTCCAACCACATCGCAATAGGGAGAGTTCAACCCTTGGGGGCACAGTGGTGTTTGTCATGTTTGATTTCCCTGTTCAAAATATTTTCAGCAACATGCAAATATGCACAGTGTAATGGCATGATTTGCAGTGCTATGCATGCCACACCAGTGAATTTTCATTGTGTGTATTTTCAATTTGCCTATTTCTATTACAGGTCTGAAGAATTGCCACCACATCCTAAGCTGACTGATTAGGGCATGAAACATGTCGACCCACCATCTATCATAGATCATCATTTCTGGTGATAGCAAAGACGGTTTTAAGCTAGGCAAGAGGATTCATCTATTAAAACCTTATTAGAGTACCTCCTAACCTAATTTTAACTTGCACTTCCTTGATACATATGTCTAAATATATTTTTACACCAATCTACACTACCGAGCCCCACGCCTAGGCTTCTCAAAAAATCACAAACATCATACCGAATAGATCTCCGGTAAAGGGCCCCCTTGTGGGTGCCCGATGTGGAGCTCGCCCAGTGATGAAGCATGACACCCACCTGGGTGTGTGAGGGCTCTTGCTCCTGAGGAGTAGCACTCCCTGCTGACTCCCTGGACTTTACTAACCTGCTCATAATTTTCTAACTGTTTTGTATAAGAACTGCTTACCCTTCTTCTCATGTTATAGTTATGGCTCCAGAGCAGACGAGATGATCGGACGTAGCTGCATTCTAATAAAGCGCCAGATGCACACATGTGTGCAGTCAAGAAAACTACAAGAAAAGCTTCTGATGACTTCGAGATAATTCAGAGGTACGTCTGGACTATCGTCGCTGCATTTGCGCTTAGCGCCACTGAACACGACTTGTGGTTTTCTGAACAATGTAACCTCTTTTTATAACACAGCCGACCGCTGGAGCCTTTGATTAATACTTTTCAGAAGTTATTGTTGGTGGCCCACAAGCATGATTTAGAGAGTGCTACTGGAGTTGTTGTGCCTAAGAAAGCAAAGCATCAAGTGGCATTTGTGAATGCCACAACACTGTAAATACAAGCTCTTTTTCCAGGTCCTGAGGAGAACCCCCCAAAAAATGTTAGTGGGTTTGAAACGCGTTGGCCGTTTATGTGTGTCCAAACTAGTTTTGTAATACAAAGTTTTGAGTATCAGGTTACTGAAATATATGATAACTAATGAATTTGTTTTCTTACTATGACCTGAATACCTAACTGTTTGGCCATAATTGCCCTGGGTCTGTGTTATATTTCACATTATAACTGTGGTGCACTTTACCTAGACCTTTCCTTTGGGTTCTTTGTTTTCTTCCTTTTCTTTTTATTAGTTTCTGTTGGAATTTGAGCTTGCTCAAATTAGGCAATATGTTTTTATAAATAGATGTATTGTGATGTCCTTCATGTGAATAATTTGTAACTATATGTTTGTCTTTTTGGTGTGGTCCACAAAATTGTTTGTAATGTTCATGAAAAATAATAACATGAATCGAGTTTCTACTTTTGAAAATGATTTAATACATTAAAAAGAAAAACAAAAGATTTATTCTTTAATTCAGTTATTCAATCACTATGAATGTCACGTGTGATTGCTGAAAGTGAACTAGTGAATAGTTATCAGTATTGGCAGTTGTGTTGTTGTTTTGATTATTGATTGGTCCAGCCTTACTGATTATGGGCCAGAACCCTTTATTGATATCCATAGTTATATTTGGAGCACGTATTCTCTAAGTGCCCCTGGTCCCCTATTCTTTTGAGAAATATGTAAATTAAGTCACACCTCAATAAATCACACAGCCCTGGGGAAGAGGGTTAGGGGTTTGATGAATGGATTGGAAAGGGGATTTGGGAAAAGGTGTGACAAAGACAAACACTACACAAGGACAATATTCATCTAGGTGATGATTTGCCAAGATTTGGCTAGCTAAATACTTTTTCCATCAACATCTGCTTTCCAGTACTCATATCCTTAAATAGCCAGGTTTTGACTAAACTCAGTAAATTAGCTTGGTTGTAGTGATTACAGTTTTTGGAAGCTGCTGTGGCTTCTGTATGAAATAAAAGGCTAAAAGGTGTGATCTGTCAACCCTTTGAAAGTAAGGGAATTTCTTCAGGAAATTTAAATCACTGTCAGGAGGCAGAGACTAACAATGTTCCCACTGTCTGTAATTATTAATTTCTTTAGGATAGCTAGTCCTATGTATGAAATAATGTGCATGATGATGATAACAATACATTTCTTTGTAATTTTCAAAATTCAAATAAGGATATATGTTATTCAAAGAAGCATATGCCTGTAAACAAGACATCATTCTTTTAATAGTCTCAATGTCCCAATCAAATTCAATAGAACCAGGTAGTATAACATCATTCATTGAAACTTTTATAACATAAGGCAACTGCAATGTCTCAGAGGGTCCCATAATCGGATATGTAACCTTTTCCGAGGTTATTCCCCGAACACAGGATAAGCTGTAATGTTCAAAGCATAGAGACCTCGTCAGGCTCTGCGGGATGAAGAGTATGGTTTTAGTTCATGAACCACAGGTGATGCAATTGTTCTTGTAGGTAAGAAACATCCATTCAGTAGTAGAAGAATGATGAGTATCATTGACAACCATGTGATGAGAAGAAAAGTTCCTAAAGCGATCCAGGCATAGGCCCATGGAGGAATCATATATTTTGTCACGAAACCTTTGGCAAACATGAAGCAGTCTATGGCAGTGAGTGATTGTAGAGGGGGTTGAAAAATCTCCTGTGAAATAGCCAGGTCATTGTCACTGTTATTGGTCTCTCTGGGCTTTCGAAAGGGTACCAGTTCAAATGATTTAGCGTCAGGTGGAATTTCATAGAAAACCATGGAATTGTGTTGGACAGTAGACACTGTCATATTGGAAGCATCAACAGTGCTTGTTGCACTCAATGTTCTGCATAGCGTGTTTCACTCAAATTTCCCTGGCTGGAAACTCATGCCAGAAATGTTACAGCTTTAATCAAGGGGTAGAGTGTTCAGAGTATGGAAAGGCTGGGAGGTACTACTCTGAATCCTTCTTGGTGTCTGCAGCAGTTGACTGTAGGGGATTGGTAGTGATTTTTAACATGTGCGATAAACACGTCTGTTTTTTCTTGATCCAGGCAGAGGAGGCAGAATAATAGTTATGTTGCCTTTTACCCCAAGAAGAGAGACGGGTGATCTGTAGAATGGTTCAAAAGCTTGCTTGTCATGGATTTCCTCTAGATGTAGGACCCCAAATTTGGAACCCACCTGTCAGCAGCAGTGATAACCTTCTCTTCACAGGTGGGGGCGTCAGAGAGGTTTGTGTTAGACAGTTTGTCTCTGACTCCTTCGTTACTCTGTAAAACATTCAAACATTTTTCCAGGTTAAATTTATCTTCATCCACCAACTTCCCAGAATTATCTAAGCCATGCACATACATTGGAACTCCAAAGAGAACCTCGCATGGAGTGCGTCCTCCCAATACTTTTACTAGGCATGTTGCTTAATGCTCTCTGTACTCTGAACAGGTTAGGGTAACAACGAAGACCTGCACTCTAGCTTTAAAAGCTTGTTTAATCAGGCATTGGCACGCACGCATCACAATGCAGTTGGATTCAGCTTTAGATGGGTTGCTGAATTGCAGACAAACTCCCAGAGCGAACATCAAATCCCTGTAAGCCTTAGAGGTGAACACAGGACCATTATCAGAAAGAAATTAATGAACTGCCTCAATTTCCACTAGGCGCTACAAATCTTTTACTACTGCTGAAGTACTTGCATTTCTCTGTGGCCAAACCCATAGGTATCAAGAGCATGAATCAGTCAGTACCAATATGTACTTATGTCGGTTAGCTAAATGGAGGGGCTCGATGTGAGCCAATTAAATCACGGAAAGGAGATATTTGAGATCATGAGGGAAGTTGGTGAGGGCATTTTGATGGTTGAGGGCTTAATCTGCTGGCAAATGTCACTGTGCCTAACATAGTGCTTTGTCGGTTTATACAAACTGGGATACTAGAAGTGTTGCTGTAGCATTACTACGGTTAATTCGTGCATGAGCTGATGCCAAACCTTCATGGGCTTCTTTGTTTAAATCTATTCTAGACAGACTACTATGTATTATTTTGCCTCCCTCTCCTGGTGTTGTAACTAAAGGAATGTTATCTGAGTTAAGGGTGTAGGAATATTTAGGGGGAAAACCTCCAGGAGGTTTACCAGCTTGGTTGGTTGCCTTCATAGCTGTTAAGATATCTGTGTTGATCTTCGTTTGAGATCTGGTTAGAACTGCTGCGCTAACAGTCTGAATTGCAACTTTTGCTGCTAGGTCAGCTTCACAGTTCCCTTTAGCATGAATAGAATCATGCTGATGGCCCAAAGTATGTTGTGGAGTCAAGCTAGTCTGGCTGATGAGGGGTGATGCCCCGAAACCTGTCCCAGCATGCTCGTTTCCATTCCAAGGAGGACCTGGCTTTGCAGTTTGGGCTGGACTGCTCCCATGGGGAACAGGGTCAAGACTGATTTGCATATGGCTGGGTCGGAACTGGAATGGCATGAGGAGCTAAGAAAACAATGGATTTAGGCCCAGATCTCTGTACTGGGGTGAATGTTTGACATAGTGCAGAATTCTGTCCATCAACTGTTCTTTTTGCATTTGTCACCCCGAGTGGGATGGGTATGCCCAGACGTGGGTCCCGTGCTCTCCATGCCACTGGAGTCAAGCTAGTCTGGCTGATGAGGGGTGATGCCCTGAAACCGGTCCCAGGATGCTTGTTTCTAGTCCAGGGAGGACCTGGCTTGGCAGTTCAGGCTGGACTGCTCCCATGGGGAACAGGGTCAAGACTGATTTGCATGTGGCTGTTTCTGAACTGGAATGGCATGGGAAGCAAAAAAAATAATGGATTTATGCCCAGATCTCTGTACTGGGGTTAATGTTTGACATTGTGCAGCATTCTGTCCATCAATTGTTCTTTTTGCATTTGTCACCCCAAGTGGGACGGGTATGCCCAGATGTGGGTCCCGTGCTCTTCATGCCACTGGAGTCAAGCTAGTCTGGCGGATGAGGGGTGATGCAACGAAACCGGTCCCAGGATGCTTGTTTTCAGTCCAGGGAGGATCTGGCTTGGCATTTCGGGCTGGACTGCTCCCATCGGGAACAGGGTCAAGACTGATTTGCATATGGTTGGGTCTGAACTGGAACGACATGGGGAGCAAAAAAACAATGGATTTAGGCCCAGATCTCTGTACTGGGGTGAATGTTTGATATTGTGCAGCATTCTGTTCATCAATTGTTCTTTTTGCATTTGTCACCCTGAGTGGGTCGGGTATGCCCTGACGTGGGTCCCGTGCTCTTCATGCCACTGGAGTCAAGCTAGTCTGGCGGATGAGGGGTGATGCAACGAAACCGGTCCCAGGATGCTTGTTTTCAGTCCAGGGAGGATCTGGCTTGGCATTTCGGGCTGGACTGCTCCCATCGGGAACAGGGTCAAGACTGATTTGCATATGGTTGGGTCTGAACTGGAACGACATGGGGAGCAAAAAAACAATGGATTTAGGCCCAGATCTCTGTACTGGGGTGAATGTTTGACATTGTGCAGCATTCTGTCCATCAATTTTTCTTTTTCCAAAGCGTGCATCACATAGGCCAATGCAACAGGTATCTTTCCCCAAAGCTGTTTATTCTTTATAGGTTTTCCCTTTGAATCCTTGAAACCATTCATCTGCCAATGCTGCAAACTGTCATTGTAGCCTTGTACACAGAATGATGAGTCAGACACAATAAGTGTGGGAACTGATGAGACAGCCTTTTGTAATGCAAGTAGCAGTGCATGTAATTCTGCATGTTGTGCAGTACTATCACCTAATATTTTTGTGTGGGTGCGCTGTGGGATGAAATCACCCCCAACTTTTACTGCTGTGCTGGCTGCAGAGTATTTCTATTTATGTACAACAGCAGGTTAGGCAGGGTCATTTGTATAGAATATGCTCTAGTAAGTTTCAATGGGTAATGTGTTTGGAGTCGGAGCAGTATCCTTTTCTTATTGGAGAAAAGCTTGTGTACGAAGAGAAGGTTCATACTGAAGCTTTCCATCCACTGTACTCACGTAAGGGGCCCACAGCACCCATCTCGGGTGTAGGGCAGGAGCAATAGAAATGCTTGCCTTGATAGCTGCTACTAGTACTGGTACAGGAGAAAAAAACAATGATAAGTTTTCCCTGCACCAAAGGGCACTCCTTTAGAATAGCTGTTTGTACAGTCATCACAATTTTTTTGATGGAAGCAAAACATGCTTCAGGCAAGGAATAAAAGGGAGGCTTGTGTTTAATAGGGACGATGTGTACTTTGTTGTAGGTCACATAGGTGTAATCATAGTGACTGGGAATGACTCTGATAAGTAGGTTAGTATTATTGTCCCTAGTTTGTAAATATTAAGTCTCAAGCATGTCTGTTTTTAGAGCAAGCAAGATATCACTATACGAGTTCAGCCATTGTTTAGATGAAAACATGGGAGAAATCAGGTCATACAAGGGCTTTACTCTCTTAGTGTAGTGAGGCAGATAAGTACGTCCAAAGTTAAGAAACCCTAACAGGGATTGCAACTTTTTCAGTTTCTCAGGAGGCTGCAAGGAAGTGCACTTCTGAAGAAAGTCCGGAGCTAGACACTTGCTCTCACTGGATAACTCGTATCCCAAGAAGGTCACCGTGAGGTAGGCAATCTTAAATTTTTTTAAAATTAGTTTTGTAACCATGTGATGTCAATATGGTCACTATTCTGTCTACCTTGGTTAGGTATAGAGGCAAATCGTCACCAGTAAGATAGATATCATCAATGTATGACAATATGACAGGACCTTGTTGGAAGATCTCCATGATTCGTACGGAGAACAAGCCACGACTGTTCTTATAGCCCATGGGCAAATGCTGGAATGAAAACAGCACTTTGTCAAAACTCAAAGCGGTTAGATACTCACTTCCATGAGCTATGTTTTGACTAAAAAAGCCATTGGAAATATACGGGGTCATTTTGTATTTTTTCAACACCAGGTTGGTCATTAAACCTGTGCTATGTATGCTTTGTATTGCATAAGTTTGTGTAAGTGCATTCAAATTCCTATAGACTAAGACTATCCTATAATAACTGTCTGGTTTGGAGATGAGAAAAGGGGGCATGTTTATTGATGGTAAGGCACTATTATGCCTTGGTACTGCAACTGATCTAATATTGCTTTAATACAGCATTTTTCTTTTGGCTTTAAAGGGTATTGTGCTTTTGATTTGCTGTGTAAGGGAACATATGGACTAGAGTGTTCGTCCCATCCCACTTGATTGCTATATAAGCTGGAGCATGTCGCACAGCCCATTCGCTGGCATTAATTTCCCTGAAATCTTCTGGTACTATAGAAGAGAAGGATGTATTCCTCCTCCCAGGGTGTTTCCTAATAAAGTCTGGAGGCCAGTCTTCTTCCACTAGGATGATGTCATAGTCATCAGATAATTCTGACCAAAAGACTGCTTTAATAACACATGGGATGTACCCTTCAATTTGTATGTTTAGACTGTAAACTCTATCAGGAGTATTTAAATGTTTATCTGGTGTCTCAATCTGTATAAATCATCATTCTCATCCAGAAACCTCTGAAGCGTCTAATGTACTATCATGACTTCTAGATGAACTGGCATATTTCTTAGGAAGTCCTGCTACTTTCCTTTTCTTTACTGGGGTTTTAGAGTCCAATCCTTTCTCTTCCCTCTTTATGCTGACGTCAGTCTCACACCCTGCTTTACTTTTCCTACTGTACTCATCCTTTCTTCCGTACTTGGATTGGCTCCCCTTCTCTGTTCTTTTACTGTCAGTGTCCTAAAAAGAATGTGAAGAGCAGCTATCAGAATACTGATACTGTGCAGGTTTTTTATTTTCTCGTGGCTTCTTAAGTTATAACCGCCCCTGCCTGAATCCTGAGATGCATGTGATCCAGTTCGTCTTTTATCGTCAACTTTTTTCTTTCCTTCCATTGCAGATTTCTCTATAACGGAACCGTCAGTTTAATTTTAGGATTTAAATGTGGCTTAACCGGTCGAGTACTTAAGGTTCTCTGTCTACAGAGATATACATTTCCGGTATTATTTTTGGTAGTTGCCATTCACAGTCTTGAATTGGAATTGATTTAATTCTTGGCCATATAGCCAGTGCTGAAGCCCCTTCCTCAATATTGCTTAGAATGATAGAGGACACTGTAGAGAAGTTCCACATTTGTTTCATTCTTAAGTCTAGAGCTGGTGCAGCTCTGTGCTCATTCTGTACCTGTCTAAGTACATCAGGGAGGACTGCCAATGAAGGCGTACCATGCGTACTAGTGTAAATGCATGCAAAGGTGCTAGCCCAGGTGAAGGTACCATTCCAAGAGAGAGACGTATATTCAGTATTCTATGTTTATCTTGGGGGGTAGTGCATGGATACACTGCTTCTAATTGATTGGTCTTGAGAGCAATCCAGAAAGCCATTTCATCACCCTTTGTGGTTTCTTTTCCCATGATAGTGTTAATAGTCTGTAGACTAATAGTTTGTATTTGTGCAGGAGCAGCAGGCCCCACTGCAACAGCAGGTCTGAGCTCAAAGTACATTGTACAAACTGTATAAGTCTCCTGTATAAGGTGACAGTGTAATTTAACACACCCAGAACCTCAGTGTTTACCAAGGTGTCATGGCAAGGAATGTAGCCTAATTAGCCAAAACAGGCCATGTAGCCCCTTTATTGCTCAGAGGCCCCAAACAGAAATGTCTGTGTGTATGTGGCAATTGATCACTAAACCAATTCTGGTGTTTTTTGTAAGTTAAAGGTATTTCCAAATCTTGATATGCCCTATAATATGCCAGTAGATCTACCGCTGTGAATTCTTGAAACTACCCTGAGGCAGCATCAATAGGCTCAAACTCTACACATGAGTAAAAGTTCTCAAAGGCATATGCTGGATGTGCATCTATTCCAAAGGCAACTACCACCCTCATGGGGGAACACATTGAGCTTTGAGATGCTGAGTGATTGCTTCCCTGCAATTAACCCCTATCACAGTACGTGCCGCCTTAGTGTTTGCTTTGCCTTAGTGAATGGAATCAATTGAAAATTGGAATCAAAGAATTAGAAAACCCACAGAATGGGGATTAACCTTTAATGAGTCAAGCTGACAAACCTACGGAAATAGGGGCTCCCTTATCCCCAGGTGGAGGTAATCATAATAACTATTGACGTCTCTGTAATGATGTGATAAGGGCTCACGTGTGTGAATAGTGAAAAACAATACTTTAGGTGTTTCCTAAGATAATAGGCTATAACTTTGGCGTAGCCCTACAAGGTGTGCTTTCCCATACATGGGAGACACAGGTGAACTTAGTTCAAACTACCAATGATGAAGGTGAAAGACAGGTATTGTAGCCCTGCAGATCAATGTGTTATTAAAATAGAGTGATTGCTTTTGGGTTACAATCCCTAGAAAGGGATCAGGGGCACTATGGTAATAGTAAAAAACTTTTTTAAGTATTCACAATATCACACTCACACTGCACTAAGAAAAATTAACACTTTTAAGAAAAAATATTTGTTACTTCAGGAACGATTTGTTTCTCAGTACATCTAAAATAACTACACAGAATATTATGAAAACAACAAGAAGGAACGATATTATAGAGTTTTATATAGCGTGAACTCGACCCGAAGAAATCAGGTATCAGAGCGCTTTACATGAGCACTAGTTTCGTTACAGATGGACATGTTAATTTTTTTGTAGGCAAGGGGAGATTAAGTGATTTGCCCAGAATCACAGGACGTTGAGCGTCGTTGCCGAGACTCAAACCCAGTTCCCCAGCTTCGAGGTCGACCGATCTAGCCGTAAGGCCACATCCTCTCCCCAACATTAATAATGAGAATGAAATTAACATTTCTTACATGTTTAATATGTCATCCAGAGCCTAACACCCTAACGTCTGCTGCTATGAGCTACACTAAAAGAGCATGGAAGGAAAGAGCAACTTGTGGTCTAGAGTTTCTTAGGAAGAAGTGAAGCACTGCATACCTTGTTGACAGCAAAGGCTGTCTTTTTCAGCGAAGGCGTGAGGACAGTGTTCCCCGTGCGGATCAAACCAATGCTGCAGTAGCAGTCAGTCTTCCTCGGGGACTTGGCTCTTTAAGTATCCCAAGGTAGTACACTAGGAAGAAGTAACTGATGAAGACTTACCAGTGCTCCCGCGACAGTTTGCGCCCGATTCCCAACCTATATTGCAAACAGAAGTAAGAGTAGGTGAGACAGAAAAAGGACACATAGAGGAAATAAAAAAAGCCCCAAAACAAAGAAAGGACTCTACTCCCTACAGGAAGAGACAGTGAAGGAGAGGAAGAACTACAGGAGGAGGAGCCAGGAGGAGCAAAGAGTCCAGAAGACGTGAGGGAGATGCCAAAACTTTGGCTTGGGTTATGGAGGGAATAAGAAGATGGAGAGACAAACAGGGCGCTGCTGTGCTCACCGAAGGGTCTCCTGAGGACAGAGACCTCTAAAGTGGCAAACGCTCCTGCCACACTCGTGGAGGAGCCTGGCTAGCCCAGATGCGTGAAAGGGTACAAGAGTGGAGGGTGCAGATGGGGGAATTAGCTGCAAAAATTAATCAGAGAGGGGTGTGGAGAAAATTCTACAAGGAGAGTGAGTAAGGGAAATTTGAGCTATGAGGCAACGAGAGCCTCGAGAGAGAGTCAGAAATGTATTGGAGCTCCGTGACTAAAGGATAAAATGGGGAATGCCAAGAGAAACTGAGCAAATTAAGGCAAGATGATTTCAGTTGGGAATTATTTTTTTTTTAAATTTGTTTGTAGAGTTCTTTAAGTTTCTTCTCTGTACTCCTCACCCAAATTATGGCCAAAGTCCTACATAGTAGAAGGGAACAAAGAAAACTCCCTATAGCCAGGATCAGTAAGGAGAAAAGACCTCTGTTGAACCCAAAAACAAACCAGGACAGGGAAGAGTTAATTAACTGGGCACCAGATGAAGCAAAGGGAAGGCACAGGGAGAGTTCAGGTAGGTAGAGTTCAGAGAGAAGACAGAAAGGCAAATTAAAATACACCAAAATATATTGTACTAACCTGTGCTTTGTTTTCTCTTTCCGAGGGACCCCAGACGAGATACCTCCACCTGAAAAGGGAAGAGGAGAGGGAAAGTAAATGAAGGGGTGATCACAAGACCTCTTCCAGACAATCTTTTGGGGGGAAGAACCCTGCTAAAAGACAAAAAGACTTATCTTTACTGTGAAAGCTGTTACAGATGTAAAAATAAATCCCCAGACTGACAATCACCTTCAAACTTCAGGCGAGATGTAGCATCTGCGAAGTGTGAAGTGTGCTGGCAGTAGACGCGACCGTCTCTGGCAGAACTCTAGCAATGATCTGGCAAAGAACCTCTCCTGACAAGTGGTCAAATGGCAGTCCTAATATACTAAATCGTATCAGAAATTGGAATTTCTGACATAAGTTCAGGAATGTCTGATATAGATTATGTGCATTAATATGTGCATCCAAGATGTTTCCTTATGAACATATAAGGTAAAAGGATTTCAATTCAGACTACACTATTTTGGCTAAATGTCTGTTCTTATTGAACATTGACCTGATGAAGAGTAGACATTTGGCCCAGACAAATGTCGTATCAAGTTTTGTATCTATGTCATTAATCGAATGGCTTGATGCCTTTCTAGTCACATCAGAACTAAATGCATTGCAGATAGTGAGAAAGATGAGTTTTTTCAGTCTTACTACCAGCAGAACCCTTTGAGAACTGTCCACTCAAACTATCAAAAATATCCTCAAGATCTTCTTTTTATATAGTGATTTTATGCTTAACAAAATATTAGCACTTTCGGGTATATTCCCAAATGAGCTCACATTGCATATGTGAGGAGAGGATGTAGCCTAACGGCTAGGGCGGTCAATCTCAAATCTGGGTAACCAGGTTTGAGTCTCAGCAATGACGCTCAACATCCTGTGATTCTGGGCAAATCACGTAATCTCCTGTGCCTAACAAAAAAAAATGAATGTGTCCTTGTGTAAGCAACTGCTGCTCATGTAAAGCGCTCTGATACCCAATACCTTTGGGTCAAGTTTGCGCTATATAAAACTCTGGAAAAAAAATATGTTGGAGATTGTGGGCACTATGATCAGAATAGGTTTGTCTCATTTGTTGAGCAAATGAGTTCCTTGGGGTTGCCGTTGTTTAACTTAGAGGCATGTAGGCTTTGCTTCCTTAACAGGTTGTTCATGTTCAATTTTAGAGCACACTGAGATCTTTTTGATCATCCAGACGTCACAACAAAGGTAGGCTTAACTTTCACCTATAAGGCTAGTACCAAAAGGACTGGATATATCTGTTGGGCCAGTTTGGGCAGGGACAATAAAGGTTGTTTGAATCACTATGCAGAAAAAAAACTCTCAGCATGGACCAACATTCTTTATGCTTGTTTTGTTTGCCCTTCATGGATAGATGAGGACCCCACAGTGCTATTACATGGCATAGCAGAAGATGTTTTTTCCATGTAATAAGATGTATTAAGAGTGGAGTTTTGTTTGTGAACCACCAGCTCACCAGATGGAGGTAGTGTGAGCATACAAAAGTGCTTGTGATTGACTATTTTATTTGGTTCTAATGTGGTGGTAGATGTAGTACTTGGGACCACTTACTTGACTGGTGAGTGAGAGGATGGCCCAGATTAGTGCTTGGACAGAATGAGTGCAGGGAAGCAGACCTGGTAGATCTGCATTGCATGTAGATTACAAGGTGCATTCTGGTGTCCTTATCCTTTAACTTAGTAATTCCTATGCTGTTTCCTTCTGATGCAGCTGCTTCAGCTGCATCATTTACTTTATCTACTATCTCCATCAATTCTGTAACAATGTGTGAAGCAATGGATACTACTATGGGAATGGGTAAAACTCATTTTGAAATATGCATTTCCTTTGTTGTCTACATTATGGTAGACTTTAGCATATCTTCCTTCCTCTCTTTTGTTTTTTGCACGTCTTTTATTACAAGTAACCATTTTGCATGTACCTCATGCGTTCCGTCAAAATGCCCAGCTGGCATAGGTATTGGGCATTCGGCTTTATAGGAGCACAGGGAAGCTGCACTATAAGAGACGTTGTAAATATAGTATTATGAACGCCACTTTGTGAGCCAAAAACAGTATATTGTGAGACTTCTTGCTGTGCCCTAAAACATCTCTAGACACTTTTCTCATCTTGCCACAATATAGGCTGGATGAAATAAAGAGGTAGTTGGTAGGAAGGTAGGAAAATCGCATTTTACAGAGCTCTATGAGTTAAAGGAGTGTAAGGAGATATGTGGTGCTATTGCACCTACTCCAGCTCCAGGTGCTCATTGTATGTGGAAGGGGTTCTGTCCCTCTTGGACGTGGGCCGCGCCCTGTCAATTTATTTGTCTAGGACCCGTGAGTTTCGGAAGTTCCTGAGTTTGTTTGTCTCCTTTGGTTCTTGTACTCTGGGTAACAAGGTTTCTTCCCAATCTATTGGCAGATGGGTGAAGCAGGCTACCCTTCAGGCATATGCTTCTGCTGATGAGTCTCCTCCTTCTGAGGTTCAGGGGCATTCTACTTGTACAGTGGCTGCTTCCTGGGCTGAGGCTGGGGGATCTTCTATTCAGGAGATCTGTCGTGCTGCAACTTGGTCTTCACAGCTGACTTTTGCCCGTCATTATCGCCTTGATTTGTCTGGGGCTAATCGTTCCTTTGGGACATCTGTTTTGCGAATGGCAATGGTGTAATTGTTGTTCTCTAATAAAGATTTGCAGCATCCGATTTTGGTGTCAGTGTGTTTCTTGCTTGGTATGTCCTCACAAGTCAGGACTGGGACAAGGAGGACAGAGGTGAGGGGGTAATGTCCTATACCCTGAACCGGAGTCCTCCTTGTCCCAGTCCACATCCCTCTTTTTGTTCACTTCCACGTGTGTTTCTAGTACTTGCTATTATACAGGAGAATGGGCTGGAGGGATGGGGCTTTATGCTTCTATCATAGAGATAGAAGACAGCTTTAGGCTAAAGGAATCTACGATTTCTAGGGGCATATGTACAAGGAGTTAACGCCGCGTTAGCGGCACTTTTCTGCCGCAAATGCGGCGATATTTTTATCGCCATATTCACAAGCTGTCGCTAACCTCTGTTAGTGGCAGTTTACCGGCGAAAACGTCAATTATAAAGATTGCCACTTCTGTTAGCGATAATGACATGCAAGGGAGGCGTTCCCGTGCAAAAACGGCCGCTAACCCCACTTCGTGATATTTACAAGGGGATTCCTTAAGTATGGAGGACAAAAAAAATGCCTCTAACTGCAGTTAGAGGCAGTTTTTTAAGACTAGAAAATAGCTGGTCTTAAAAATGGAGATAACCCTTGGGGCCCATTTCAGCAGGTTTTGTTGCTGGACCGCGCTGCAAGCAATGTAGCTGCGCTGCCCTGCAACAAAACTACAGGGCAGGACTGCTGACCATCAATAAGATAGTGCACATTCCAGGGCCTCACTCATGAAAGGTGTTGCAGCGCTGCGACAAGACAGCGTTGCAACACTTTTCACTACCCCCTTCTTGCGACACCACAGATGCGCTGTATTTACTGGACAGCGCTCCATGACGCAAGTAATGACAGATACGTCTGGAATCCTGACGTATCTGTCTGCGCTAAAGTCACCCATTGCTGCAGTCGCGTAACAACCATGACGCAACTCCAGCAATGCATGGGGCCAGCCTATCCCTGTGGCACTGTGTCACCCTTACGCCTGCCATCATGCAGGCGTAAGGTACTGACGCAGTGCCGTTCTTGAGGGGTTCCCGGGTGTTGGCGCAGTTGGAGATCCATCGGTGGCGGTTGCGCGCT